>CACRXP010000489.1:0-12817 GCA_902702965.1 Spirometra erinaceieuropaei
TCGTCTTTAATTAGCCTCATGTGTGCTACTGAGTTGAAGGAAATAAAATCCGTTCAGCACTTTATACCAAGAAAGTTCTAACCACGGAACACCGACATTTGTCTTACCAAGAACGTTGCCGGCTTACGAGCCTTGATCCTTTATGGTTTCGTAGATTACAAAAGGGACTATTTTTGATATTTAAACTCTTATATAATCACACATTTAACCTACTCACTTCTTTGAGTCATCATATCTACCCACAACGAAACAGTCACCGTGAGGTCTTCTTATTTCTTCATCTGGCACGTACTGTTAAATATCGTTGGTTCTTTTCTGTAAATGCAATTGCTATGTGGAATAAACTACCCATGAGTGTGAAAACTCTGCAAAATTATCCTTTATTTAAGAGAACTATTGCCCGATTTTTGCATTCAAAAAAGCTTCCTCAAATTTTGGGTGCTGAATCCACTGATCGACTCTACCGTAGCGATGGCGTTTGTGGTCTCTGAACACTATGACCGGTCTCACCACAGACAATTTCTTTGGCCAACAGCGACAGCTGTTCCTGAACGCCTCTACTTTGACTATCTCGAACTTCATAAATGGAATTGATGTCTGATAATCTCCGCTACAGTGCAACCCCTCCCTTCTTGTCGGTCGAGAGTTTGTGGTTAGCAGTTTTTTCTCCTGAACATTCCAAATCATAAAAACCACCATCAACTTTATTTTTATTCCTTTTAATCGGGAGTTTTTACACGGCTGGCCGGATATGTGTTTAACGCTACATTGACAATGCCTGTAAACTGGCATAAAAAGTTAACATCAATATGAATTGCATTTTGTAAAGATTCGGCCTACCTTGTCTAAAACTCGCATGTAAATTTATTTTACCTTGCTTTGATGGGACCCCGACGGGTCTTTAATAAAAAATTATCTATCTATCTACTATTAAATTCAATCCCACAAAATAGACAGACGCCTATATCTCGGGTTGTTCAGGTCGAATTGAAAATTTTTATACTATTGTTCAAAGTTTCATTTCGAATACCGGCGAACTCAAGACGCCATTGTCAGAACGAAACCCCGATGCCGATGCTACCACAGAAATGTGACTCAACACCACGATCGTGGATACCGAAATTCCGATACAAGAATACCAGCTCTGTTGCATGAGGCTTAAACCATAATGAGACCCCATGCACCGCGATCTTGCGGATTGGTCCCGAGTAGATGGGAAAGTAGTTGGACGTTAGTTGAGACAATGGTGCATTCTGTGTAGAATACACGAAAAAGAGTTTGAAGAGAGTTATCAGTAGGATAAGGACACACCCGGCGCCGGGAGAGCAGCGTATGCATTACAGCTCCTTAAGCGAATGCACGTCTGAGTCGGCCTTGAAGATGATAGGCTAAGTGAATTGATGTAAACGGACGAATACCAGTCTGCCGTTAATGCGCACGTGCGGGTGCAGCGTCTCAACAGGCGCCTGGCGTAGGGTCACTACAGACCGACAAAAGAGACAAGCCAATAATGGAGTCATGCAAACCAGGACAGGAATTTCGCCAAGTGAACAAACTCACACCTCCCAGTCTTGTCTGAATTCTCCTGGATAAAGATAGAGAAGGGTAAAACACAAAAACTAAAATTTCTAGTGATTTATAGACCATCTAACCCGCCACATGCTGCTGATGAGTCTCTCCCCCAGCTGGTCAAAGAAGTAGCTATCCACCTAGAGGTCCTTATTGCTGAAGATTATGACGCACCTGCAATGGACCGGGAAAATCCGGTAGTTAAGGATGCGTCAACTTCCTTCAGCTCTATGCAAATGGAACTCACACCCGACCTCCCTTAAAAAGGCGTGTAAAGAAAGTAACGATGCTTACAGAGGTTCAGAGACTCAACTGTTCGGACCTACTTTTGTCAAAGACTTCTTTAAATTTGACGAAGTGTATTCCGGCGCACCTCTTAGTAAGATCGACCATACCACGCTACTGTGAAACTACTTATTCTATTCTCAACGCCAAAAGAGAACGGGAGACCAACAGAACATATGATAAGCAGATTTTAGCATGAGGAAGACCGAAATAATTTCCATCAGTTGGGACTTTTTGCTCAACGGGATCCAGAAGACGTCTATAGATTGTTTAAGGCGATACCACTAGATTTGATTCGATGCGGTTGTCCAGAAACGGCAAAAAAGCGATTAGTTGCCCTGCTGGATTAACTAGAGACCTTAATAGAAAGTCAAGAAATCGAAGATATTTAGGGTAACCCTGTCACCAGAGCATCACGGGGAACTTCGTCGCCAACGAAGTGCGGTCAGAAAGTGGGCCCGTTGGGCAAGAAATGACTATAAGCTTAAAATTATCCGGCGAAATGGACAAAAGCCTGAGATTTTATTCCACTATATTAACAGTCAAACTAAGAAAACGAGAGTTCAGTCGCAGTTTTGAGGATGATAATGGTTCAAAAGTCGTTGAAAATGGCGAGGAAGCCGAAAGTATGGCCGGTTATTTGTTTCGGTATTTAATCTAACTAATTCACGCACAAGTCACCGTGCCTGACTTTCCTTGCTGCGGAGGACACCGAGGACGTCTTCGGATGCGACGATCAAAATATCATTAAGGCAACCGAGTTTCAGATTTGTTATATCAATAATTCTGTTGTAGACGCCGGTCCCGTTCTTTAGTCCATACACTTTCCGGCGTCTTTCGTAGGAGAAGAGCTGGAGAGTCTCAAAGAAGCAAAGACATCGGATCTGGACAATATACCGGGCAAGTTAATAATAATAATAATAATTTTATTTAATGTCAATTTACAGGCGTTATCAGGGAAGCGTTAAACACAAATCCGGCCGGCAGTGTGAAAAAATCCTGTCGAAAATTAATAAAAATAAAGCTGATTTTGGTTTAAAGGGTTTGGAGGGTTCAGGAGAAAAAACTGCTCACAACAAACTGCCGACAGTCAAGAAGGGAGGGGTTGCACCGTATCGGATATTATCAGTCGCCAATTCCTTTCATGAAGTAGGGGCTAATCCAAACGGAAGCGTCAAAGAACAGCTGTCGCTGTTGGCCAAAGAAATTGCCCCTGGTGAGACCGGCCATAGTGTTCAGAGACCACAAGCGCCATCGCTACGATACAGTCAATCAGTGGATTCAGCACCCACAAATTGTGGGAGCTTTCCTGAATGCAAAAATCAAGTAATAGTTCTCCTAAATAAAGTATAATTTTGCAGAGTTTTTACATTCCTGTGTAGTTTATTCCAAATAACAAGTGCATTTATAGAAAAGAACCGACGACATTTAACAGAACGTGCCAGAGGAAGGAATAAGAAGACCTCACTGTGACTGTTACGTCGGGGGTGCACATGAAGTTTTAAGGTAGTGAGTGGGTTAAAGGTGCGATTATATAAGAGCTTAAGTAGCAAAAATAGCCCCTTTGGTAATCTATGAAACCATAGAGGATCAAGGCCTGTAAGACGGCAGCATTCTTGGTAAGACAAATATCAGCGTTCAGGGGTTAGAATTGTCTTGGTAAAAAAGCGTTGAACGGATGTTATTTTCTTCCGCTCAGCAGCATGCATAGGGCTAAATAAAGACGAACAGTATTCCAGGCCAGGTCTAACGTTCTTGAGATAATTAGCAAACAAACTCTCCACACCACTAATGCATATCTTACACTCGTCTTAGGGCCGTTGCGCTTTGTAGTCTACATCGACGATTTTGTCGCAGACCTGGGTAGCAGCGCGGTCATATTTTCTGGAAATTTTAAATCACGGAAAGCCACTGGATCTATCACAAACAGGCACGCACTTCAGGAAAAATTCAATCGATTGGGGAACTGATCAGCACATTGACTCTTAAATTTTATCGTCGGTTAGTGTGTAATCATAAGACTCCGTACCACAGGGACCAAAAGGCAGAGCTACTTCTTCCGATGCCCCCTTGATAGGCAGCTTTTTCAAATGTTAACAAACAGAAAAACCTCGGCGCTCTAACAACCTCCTAGCTTCAACCATCCTCATAGTGCCTAAAAACGTCTAAAGGCGCGACATTGGTGTGATTTGCGATGAGACGAAAATTTGTGGAGATAAATAAAGAGATGTTCGGAAAAGCCTAAGCGGCATTCGTTCGGTCTCACTTAAAATATGCCGTGCAGACCTAGCATCCACGGTTCAAGAAAGATTATCAACATTTGGGACGAGCATAGGCGAGGGCTACGAAGATGACCAAGAATCTTGGTTATCTGCCTCACAAAGATGGACTGGCTGAATTTAATCTGTTTCCGTTCAGTTGCAAACAGCCGCAAAATGACTTTACCCAAACATGCAGGATTATAAGAGGTCGCGAGTGCGCCCTAATGTTTGGGGACTTCTTCGAATTAGATGGAACGAACTGCCTGTGTGGTCATCTTTTTAAACCGCAGAGGAAGTTGCTCAATACAGACGTCCAACGGGACGCCTTCGCGCGGAGAATCGTCGGAGCATGGAACGAACTCCCTGACGCAGTGCTCCTTTCAGAAACCGTTGAAATATGTAAATGAGTGCTACAACCTCATTTTTGAGGAAAATACTACATATATATTCAAGATTGTGTCAGCGGCGGCAGTGAGCGCCTGGCTTACACATGTCGATGACTTTTAAACTCCCACAATTATCGTTGAAAAATTGGTTCTATTGTTATTTTTGGACATAAATAAAGAGCTCAAGGACGGAAGTCTTATTCCCTTAATAGAACCAGTTAAATTGGCTTTTATCATCCAGTCTTGCCTGCCGAGTACGCAGTTATAATGGGTGACCTCGGAGGTTCATCGTGATGCAAATTTAAAAAAGTCCCCAAAGGTCAAGCTGCAGTCCGTCGGTTTACGTATATTTTCGATTTTTCCCTTTACAATTTCTTCTACATCTGGACTTTTTTGTACTGTTGTTTAAATTTGCTAAAATGAACAAAACTTTTTTCGGCTTAAGACGACGTGCGTTTATCGCCTCCGTCTGCCGCTTGGTGTCATTGTTTCGCTGATTGCACTCATGCGCCTCAATCGCTTTTAGTCACTCGGCACGAAACATCTATATGTTCCGGTCATATCTAACTGGACGTGAGTTCACTCGAGTAACAAGCATCAGCAATTGATTTTGACTTGGGATCTTCTAGACTTTACTCAGGACATTCACTCTACGACAACCGATTCTGGAGAGGACTTCATCTTTCGTGGGTCTGTGCAATTATTTGCCTTTTTGGCTGTTTTTTTCCCATACTCCTTTCGTTCTCGTTATTTTTCCCCTACGAAACGCAGAATCCCCACTTAGGGTTAAGTGCTTGTTATTCTTTGTAGCTTTTATTGTCATTTGAAGTACAAAGGTGGTGACCCCATTTTGCTACATCTACGCGCACTCCTTCTCACTATGACCGATAGCAAACATAAAACAGATTCTCTAGACGTAGATAACCTATCCTTTAAATTACCCCCTTTACGCCGAGCAAACATTGTGTTTGGTTTTGTCAAATTGAGGCTGTTTTATCAACAAGCCGAATCACTAGTGAGCGCAGATTTTGCCTTTCGATGTCGCGGTTGAAGTTGATGATCGCCTTGACCCGATTCCTGTCAATGACCCGTACACTCATTTAAAGGGTGTCGTCATCCAACTGGTGTCTAAATCGGTGACTCGGATGTTACGGGAATTGGTAACGCAGATACAATTTGATGATCAGACACCTTCGCAGCTAATGTGCCGGATGCGTTCGTTGCTCAGCGGTCGTCATGTGGACGACGCAATCTTTCGGGGGATCTGGCTGAATAAGTTGCCAGTTTCCGTGCAGTAGGTCTTGGCCATGCTGGACACTAGCACCTCTTTAGACAAAATGGCCAACCGCGCAGACATGGTCATCGAATGCTGCCCGGTCGGCGCGTCGTGTACTACTATTCGGCAGACATCGCCTTCCAACAACAAGTCCGATCGAGTCGCCAATTTTGGTCCAGAGAGCACTCCTTCATTAGAATGCGACACTTATCGTGTGGAACTGTCACCCTGTCGTTGCGCATCACGAATAGCGACCACAACATCACGTCCCTTAAGATGGCCGAAAAATCCTCACTACCGCTACTATGACGACCTAGGAGACACTGTACGTCTATTGTGTACAAAGGTTAGCACCATGTGCACTGCTATAAATAGTTTGCAGTCGACCAGAAATCAGGCTCCTTCACGCCATTGCTCTAAGTCATGTGAATGTCCCTCTCCATACGGTCCGAAAGCATGCAAGTGCATTCCTTCCTGCACATAACTGCAGGCGTCGACACAGGGAAACGACCGCGTCAGTTAGTAATGACGACGGCTGTCGCTGGCCAGTCACGACCCAGTCGTCTCTCTTGTATCAGTGACAAGTCGAGCGAATTCCGTTTTCTTGTCGATACTGGTGCCGAGATCGGTGTCAGCCCGCCTCTCAGTCGCCACCGTCTCAAGCCTTTCCAGTTTTCATTGCAAGCTGCCAATAGAACCACCATCAACACTTACGACCAATGCTCGCTCACACTTGACAGCAGTCTACGGTGACGTTTCCAGTGGGCCTTTTTGCGGGACGGTATAAAATCTCCCATTATTGGGGCAGATTTCACGACACATTTTGGCCTTCAGTCGGCCTAAAGAATCACAAACTTGTCGACACCACAACCAAAATTTTACCGTTGGCATTGTCGTTTCTGAAATCTCGGTAAGCAGTAAGTTGACCGTACCAAGATCGCCTTTCGCTGACATTTTTAGAAAGGCGAGATGAATGTGATTTGATTAACTGTCTCTCGTGGAAGAGTAAATATACGGATCGGACAGAACTGGCCTGCGCATGGTAGTGCATAGGGATTTGAAACAGACATCGTCAAGGCAAAATTCCTAAATTGGATGAGGATGTCAGCATTAAAGTGACGAGATTAGCGGAAGTCAGACGCGGTCGGTCACAGTCGATGAGCAGACACCTAAGGTCAGGTGGTCATCGAAGCGTATGGAAAGGTGCAGCCACGACCGACCAGACTACTAGCAGATGGCGAAACTGGAGGATTCCGCCGTGAGCGTCGACAGACTGCTTGGGGTAGGAACGAGGAGACGACATCAAAAACCGATAGAATCATCGCTTCAGGGGGGGGAAATAACAATGGATTTAGTGGCCAATTAAAAGCAAGGGGTTTTTGAAGTGTAAACGAGAGTTTCCACTTGAACAAACTAAACATGTGTGATCTACTACTATATCTCAGGAGGACCTTTTTCAAATTCAAGTGCGGAGTGTTCGGGAATGAATAGGTTAATGGTGACTGTACACCTTCCGGTGTAAGTTGCTTGCGTAATTTCGATGCGAACGCCGATAACTTAGGGGACAACCTAAGTTCTGGGGGAAGATTATTCCAAAGGAAGGTATGTTTTGGTGCAAAAAAGAGGACGTTTAGATATAGTGTAAAGAGACGACGGAATCAGCATGGCGGAATTACGTGTGGCATAAGACCAATCTCTTAGAGCGAGAATGCCAATGCGCGGAAGATTCGAAATAAAGCTAATACGAAACAGGCAGAAAAGGTCAGCTTCCAATCTTCTAATCCGTAAAAAGTTAATGTTCGCTAGTCGGCATCTCTCAATATGAGAAAAACCGGAATCAGGTTGAGAGAATAGCCTTCGAGCAAACACTCCCTGAGCGGTTTCAATTTTATTACGGTCGCAGGCGTTCATTCTAGCAAAGAAAGCGCAGCAGAACCCAAAGACGGTAAGAACAAACATTTTATAAGGTCTTAGCTTTATTTTCGAAGGAAAAAATTCTGTGATGTGGACGTACATAATTCCGCAGCTTCGGCAGAGCTTATATCTGCACAAAGTGCGCATTCATCACCCCGATCCATAAAGGAGGTCCACGCCCTGACTGCGAAAATTATCGTCCTCTCAGCCTTACTTGCATCGCGTACAAAATAATAATTCAGTGTATATGAAGGATAGAGGCTGAGCCCAGGAAAATTCTTTTTACAGATTGGTGGATGAAAAGCATGCACAGGTTTACATAACAGTTAAGCCACTCATTGATATCGGGTAAATGTTTAACCATCAAGCATAAATTTAACAAGTCTTATTTGAAGGTCTCAACGTCTTCAACCAAGGCAATAGATTTCGGGAAATTATTGCATTCTCTAACCATCCGGTGGGAGAATAATTTAGCCCGCACTTCAAGTTTGGCACACTCAAAGACGGGCCGCTTACGCCATTTCGAAGAAATCGTCAAACTGAAGGCAAAGTCGAACCCTCGGACCATACGAAAGTCCATGATCATATCCCCCCTGCATTGTCTACAAGACAGAGGGAATATTTTAACCTTGTCAAAAGACATCTGATTTAATACCTAGAAAATTCAAATCGTTGTGTGATGTCCAACAGCGACTTCTTCCAGGACATTCCTGCCTAACGAGTGTTCTATACTCGCACGAGAAATGGATAAAAGCCACAGACAAGGACTGTCAAGTGGATGTCCCATTTTGACTTTAGAAGACCTTTTTGTGTCCCACACAGACTTCTTTTGCATAATACCTATAATGTTGAAATTCGAGGAAGAATTTTTAGATGATTCAGGGTTTTCTGCCATCCGGAGTGCACAGAGTCGTTGTTGGTGACTGTACCTCGGAATAGGCAAAGGTGGCAAATGGTATCCCTCAGGGTTCTGTTACAGGCTCTCTACTCTTCCTGATTTATGTTAATGATTGCATCAGCGAACTCGATTGTGAGGCTCTCATATTCACGAACTAAATAAAATATGGAGTGATGCCAAAAGCGACAAGGACGCAAAAAGTTGCAGTCGAACAAAGGCAAACTGAGCGTTTGGTCAAACAGATGGCTTTTAAAGTTTAATTTGTCCAAGTGCGTGATTCTACATCTAAACGCCGGCCGAAATACCTTTCCCAAACATCAGTAATTTATTAAAAGGATGGCATTAGACGATGTACAAAGACACAGAGACCTGGGTTTATGGGCGACCACAAATCCAGTGCGGACGCTAAAGAGGCCTTTAATGTTATCTACCGGGCACGGGCACACTACTCTAAAGGCCTGCGCAAACGGGTGCTAGCTACAGCCGAAGCATAGGTCATTCGACTAGCGAACTCAGCACCCTGTTTTCAGAAGACGCTGACACAAACAGCCTGTCTGCCCTGGCCGACTCCAGACGCTGATCGCACGCCGTCCCGACGCCCTGAGGGCAGTTAACCGCACTCACAGCGCTTAAAATCGGACCGGAACTTCTCTCCTTCCCTCCCTCTTCCACCCCAACCACATCGCCGTTATCACGCTGACTACGTCTTGCGGGCGACGTGGGAGCATGGAGTCCGATTAACCCTGACCCTGAGACGCATTTACATCCTGTCTACAATTATACTGATCATTACTCATGTAAATGTATCGGCCTGATGATGAGTTTCCGAAGACAAACATACGCCAACGGACCGTTTAATCTAATATCATCATAACACTGCAGTAAGTTGTTCCAGAGGGCAGTTAATACTTTACATTGGATCAAAAGGGCGTTTAAAATAGTTCCTGCCCTCGTCGTCTTTGTAAGACGGCACCTGGAATATAGAATGCCAGCCGCCTCACCATGGATGAGGAAGAATACTGACTTACTCGATCAGGTGCAACGCAGAGCAACGAAGATGGCCGATAGCCTAAAGCATCTGTCGTGCCAGGGGAGGATGAATATGCCTAGCTTATTCTCTCTAACCTATAGGCAGTTAAGCTGCGGTCTACTATGGACATTCCGGATTGTCCGTGGCCAAGACTCTTAGTGGGAACGAAGGACTTCTTGGATTTGCCAGTACAAACCAATTTCGCGATCATTCTTACAAAATCAAGAGCAAACGCACTTGTCTAAGCCGTACGAAGTTCTCTTTCATTCAACGGGTTGTCCGACCGTGGGACTCGATACCAAGTTTGAAAAAAACTTGTTCACGTAATCTTCGACAAAAACAGACTTTTACAACATGACTACGGACATCCAGCCCCGTAAAAAACGTTGTCATGCCCAATCTTTCTGAACTGACTCACACTGAACAGCTGCGCATCCTTATTATTGCGGTTCCATTGAGATATGGACACATTCTAAGTGTTTCCAACTTTATTTTGGGTGCGAATACGCGAAATCCTCGTACATAAATTGGGTCATCAAGGGCTGTGCATCCAACCATTCAAATTGAAATACAAAATACAAATACAAAAGGTAAGCTTATTTGTAAAGCGTATACCAAATTCCTTCAGGGTGAAGCATTCTGTGAATTGATTATTCTGAAAAATTGTGGGACCAGGAAGTGTGTCAGGACTAAAGTGCATGAAACTACATTTGGATGATGAAAACTCCATCTGCAATATTGAGCCCCATCTGCTTAAGCGTAATAAATCGGTATTAATTTTTTCAACACAAACATTTTCGGTGTCCCTACAATATGAGTAAACACACTTAAGGTGATCGGCGTAAATAAAAGTTCGCAAACTTCTGATTTCAGTCGAAATATCATTGACGTAAAGAAGGAAGATAAGCGGACCCAGAACCGTGCCTTGAAGCACTTCATGCGTGATAGAGTGAGGTGTCGAGTAATTATTACCGACCATGAATTTCTGATATAGGTTGGATAGATAGGACATGATGAAGTCGAATAGAGGCGGCCGGATGCCGACAGCCTTCAATTTTACTATAAGACCTCTATGGGGCACCTTGTCTAAGGTTTTGCTAAGATCAAACTAAATAACTACCACTGACT
Source organism: Spirometra erinaceieuropaei (assembly GCA_902702965.1). Taxonomy (NCBI): domain Eukaryota; kingdom Metazoa; phylum Platyhelminthes; class Cestoda; order Diphyllobothriidea; family Diphyllobothriidae; genus Spirometra; species Spirometra erinaceieuropaei. The sequence goes on from CACRXP010000489.1 coordinate 10,748, forward strand.
GTTTTCCCTTCCGAGGATAAATGATTAGATTAAGAAATGCCAAGTGAAAAGTTTCGCAGGATCGTTCAGGTGAAAATCCATGCTGATTAGATCTCAGAAGCCGATTAGCTAGACAGAAGTCAAGAATTTCATTGAAAATAATCCTTTGAAGAAGCCTTGTTATAGACGCTGTTTTGTGCACGCCCCAATAGTAATTAAGATTCGACCGAGATCCAGACTTAAAGACGGGAATGATAATTGACGTTTTCCATGTTTCAAGAATGAATCCTTTTGAAATATAAATCGAGAATAAATAACTAAGCAATATGCGAAAGTCGAATGACTGTTTAATAATCGAATTTGGAATCCCGTCCGTTCCTGAGTAGTGTGAGTATTTCAAAAGACTTATGTATTTCTTAATGAGATCTGAGGAGGCATCGATTGTACTCAGTGTCCTATCTAAAAGTGAACGAAAGAAAGGGACCGGTTCGGAGTCAGTATGAAGGCGTTTTGTAGAGAAAGCACTAAACAAATCCGCCTTGTTAGTGTCATCGATGAGGAGGACTTTGTTATCATTTAGCGGGGGTGGAAGTTCGTGACCACGGTACGGAGTTGTAGGATTACAGGCTTTCCGACGACAAAATTTAAGAGGCAATGCGCAGGCCAGTTGCTGAGTCTATTGAGTGGTTCTTGAAATGCTTGTCTGTTTGCGTCAGATCTAGTGTCTTTCCACAGTTCAAAATCGTCAGCTCGTCATAAGCTGTCGGTCTTCTGACCCAGGCGTTTCCTGAGTATAAATAATAGTCAAAATTTTGATGGTTATTTGCAATCCGTTAGTAAAAACAACAGCTGGATTTTTTGACTTTATGTAGTTTTAATATTCCATATTTATGACAATTGTATTTAATATCAGTCTACACGCGCTGCCAAAGAAACATTCGGCACGATATTGGGCTGGCAGTGAAAAAATCTTGGGAAGGAAATATGGGTGTTAATGTTTTTGGATACTTCGGATGGTCCAGGAGAAAAAACTGCTGACCGTGAAATGACGTCAGTCCAGAAATGAAACGGCAAATACTGCATCGGATTTTTCCAGTTCTATTCCTTTTCATGGACGTGGGACTGCGCCGAACAGAGTGCACTGGGAGAACAGTTGCTTGCTGTCGGCTGGAAAAATTATCCGGCCCCACAAACTGAGACCGAGGAGAGGTATCAGAGACCACAAACTTCACCACTATGAAAGACTAATTCGGCGGATTTAGAACCCAAAAGTTGTGAGCACTATTCTGAATGCATAAAACGAGCGATATTTCTCTTAGGCAAGGAATAATTTTGCAGGATTTTGCATTCCTGTGTAAATTATTGCAAATTGCAGTTGTATTCACAGAAAAAAATTACGATATTTAACGACGCGTGCAGTAAATAAATAAATAAATTTTAATTTAATGCCAGTTTACAGGCATTGTCAAGGGAAGCGAATAAACACAAATCCGACCAGCAGTGAAAAAAAACTCCTGAGCTTAAGGCATAAAAATATAGTTGATGGTGGTTTTTGTGGTTTGGAGGGCTCAGGAGAAAAAACAGTCGGCGGTGGTAGAATATCGACCGTCAAGAGGGGGGAGGTTGCACGGTATCGGAGATTATCGGACGTCCATTCCTTTCATAAAGTTGGGGATAGTCAAAGTAGAGGCGTTGAGGAACAGCTGGTGAGACCGGCCATAGTGTTCAGAGACCACAAACGCCATCGCTACGGTACAGTCGATCAGTAGATTCAGCACCCAAAATTTGTGGAAGCTTTTCTGAATGCAAAAATCGAGTAATATTTCTCTTAAATAAAGGATAATTTTGCAGAGTTTTCACACTCATTGGTAGTTTATTCCGAATAGCAATTGCATTTACAGAATAGAACGGACGATATTTAACAGTACGTGCCAGAGGCAGAAATAAGCAGACCTCACGGTGACTGTTTCGTTGTGGGTAGATATGATGACTTAAAGAAGTGAGTAGGTTAAATGTGTGATAATATAAGAGTTTAAATATCAAAAATAGTCCCTTTTGTAATCTACGGAACCATAAAGGATCAAGGCTCGT
>CACRXP010000489.1:12869-33267 GCA_902702965.1 Spirometra erinaceieuropaei
GAGCGTCACGGAGGATGGGATGCTGCGTTTTTCTATGAGTTCGTATTTTTCTAGAGAAAAGTTTCGAGACACTTAACGAATGGTTTTCAGTAAACTGGACCTCTTCGGCTAGCTGTTTTTCTTCAGACAATCTCTTAGCTCGTTCAAAAATATCACAAATCAAGGGCAGAACAGAAACATCGTTCTGCAGATGGAAACGACGATAAATCCTGCGCAATCTGCGACGAAATGGTAAAGGTAGGAAAATCTCATCCCCAACATTAATAATTTTCTTACGGGGGACAAAACGAGAAATAAGCGGATGCAAAATTTCGTACAGTTTTGCAGTGCAAACATTTACATCCGAACTAAGGAAGAACTCATTCCAGTCGTAGGAATTAAATTGCGTTAATAATTCGGTTGAGCGAGTTGATCGAAAATTGCAGAAAAGCTATTCTTTGTGGACGACGTTTTGTCAGCCTCGAATTCCAACGCTGAAACAACTATGTCATGGTCTGAGCCCCCGAGTGGGCCTAGGGATGACACTGACGATGGCATGCAGCCTCTACAGAAAATTAAGTCAAGTATACTTGAGCCTCGGGTGGGAAAATCAACAACCTGAGTCCACATCCCGACATCCACAGCCTCAAGAATGTCATCGAACCTTCTGGGGCCTGAAGGCGGAGACCAGCGGACTTCAGGGAGATTAAAGTCACCCGCAACCAGTTGATACTTAAAACTTAAGTCGGCCGCAGCATGAAATGCCTGTGAGAGTAAGCGATCAAAATAGTCATTGGCGTTGGGAGGGCGATAGACGCAGCCAACGAGTAAGGAGAAATTATTTTTTAGTGCAACCTCGAGCCAGCAGCTGCCTTCTACCGCTGAAAGGTGCAGGATGTCCAACGGCAAACATGTAAGTGTTTGCTTAACGTAGACGCAGCAGCCCCACCACGGCTATCTTGGCGATCATTTCGAATGCAATTGTAGCCTAGAAGAGAGAGTTCGGAGTCAGCTACTGAGGCTGATGCGCACGTCTCAGTTACTAAAACAATATCAGGACAATGGACGAAAACCTGAGTCTGAAGCAAAGGCATCTTATTAAGCAAGGATCTGGCATTTAAAACAAAAAGTTTGAAGGGAAAGGCCGTTAGTTTTTGAGGGAGGTGGGCTACATCGTCCAGTTCTGGGTCGCCCACGGAGCAAACGCTCCGGATGCAACCATCCGGTTCTGCAAAAAATTTTTGGCATCAAAAAATTCTGACGTGGATAAAAAAGGGGAGGACTTGGGGGAGGGAATGACGGGCAGGTAAACTGGTAACTATTGTTAGCTAACTTATTTTCAGCTGGAAATCCGCGGGGCAGATACCGCAACGTATTCCCGCCGGGACGACACTGAGGATCGGATGAATTAACTGATTCAGTATGGACATTATCATGAGGAATAAATTGGTAAAACGGCCGTGGAGGAAACAAGTTAGGGGGTGGGGGATGCATTGTTTCCATTGGAACAATAGGTCTATTAAACGGTGGGAAAATCGGCATATTCGGCCTAACTGCCTTGATATGAGGGCTGGGGGGCAGTTGCGAACCCGCTACGTTTTGAGTCGGGGTATTTGAGGCACTGTTCGCCGATTGGGGAGGAAAACATTTTATACTGGTGCTGGATTTATTGGGTGTCCGAGTGGCTGAGACAGCAATTGGATTTGCCTTTGACTTAGGCACATGCTTAGGCTTACTAGGGGTTGCTGAGGGAGTCGATAGAGGCGTGTTTATACCAGGCGTGGTGGTGTGTTTAAAGAGGTCAGCATTAAAAGTAGTCGAACTCCCTACGGAATTGACTATGCCGTGACTTGCAGATGCCGCAGGTGGTGTTGTAGAGGACATATTCAGACTGACAGTAGGTGTCATTATCTTGGTGTTGGTTTTTGCCGATTTCAGTTTATTCAGTCTTCGCTGCAGGGGTGTGAGGTCTGGCGAAACGGAGCAGCGCCATTTACGGCAGAAGTCTCTAGTCATCTCCCTACTCGACAAGATAAAATCGACTTCTATCATAGAGAAAAGGGTAACTAGTATCGGCGCATTACGGCTAAGCGAGCGAAGTCGCTTAGCTTGTGCGACACTAAAACTGAAACCACAACTTTGTAGGAACAAATGCGCTCCCTCCATAGCCGATAAGTGGCTCGGAATGTTTCGCAGTACGAAATTATGCTTGCGTTTAATTCGTTCCTCAGTTTCCGAACTTATTACCCCAATAAGTTTAAAAGCTTGTTCAAGAGAGGTTCTAAATGTACTAAAGGGATTTGTGAGTTAATCAGATCTGCAGACGGCGAAGAACATACGCTGGCGTCTGCCATGTCTTCAGTCACGATTTTAGCACCCAGAGACGGTGGGGAGGCCGCAAGCTTTCGCCTTTTAGCACGTGCTCTGTGGGGCATTACAGACAAAAAAAGTTTTTCGTTACAGAAGAGGGATCAAAACGGAAACGCGCACTGAGTAGCAAGTAGTACTGTTTTTTTTACTACGAAAACTAGAAAGCGGTAGTAGGGAAAGGATTCACTACAATGGATTTTTTTACAAAATACGACTTTTTTGCCAGACTGTCAAACAAACTGGGAAAAAATTTTACCTTATATAGAAAGGCGACTTTTAAAACGGACTCAAGTAAAAAAAACAGGCATTAATTACTTAAGAATATCCAGATAAATGCAGAGCTTCACTTATCTTTGAAATTGAGCTGCGCGCGGTTGGTGTGTTAAGCATTCGGCTGAAGGGGTCTACTGCAGATCGGAGAAGGAGCTATACGTTGAGGGCGAAATTTCGTCAGCCTCAAGTCGTAACGTAGAAGTAACTATGTCGTGGCTTGAACAACCGAGTGGGCCCAGAGATGACATTAATAAAGGCATACAACCCCTACAGAAAATTACATCATGTATTTTTAATCCTCTGGCTGGAAAATCGTCAACAGAACCCACATACCAACATCTACATTTCCAAGTAGGTCTTCGAACTTCTAGGGCCGGAAGGCCGGGACCAGCGGACTTCCAGAAGACTGAAGTAATCCGCAATCAACTAGTGCTAAAAGTGTGAGTCGAACGCAGCATAAAACGCCTGTAGGCTACAACAATGAAAATTTTCCCTGGCGTTCGGAAGGTGATAGACACGGACGACGAGTAGAATACTTATTCTTTAGAGAACCCTAAAGCCAGCAGCTATCGTCTGCCGCAGAATAATGCGGGAGTTCCAGCGGCAAAAATGAAAGTGTTTGCCTAACGTGAGTGAAGCTTTCCCCACCACAGCTGCTTTGACTATCGTTCCAAATGCAAATATAGCTTGGAACCTAGAGAGTCGGAGTCCGATAGGGAGGTAGTTGTCCATGCCTCAGTTACCCAAATAATGTCTGGACATAAGACGAACACTAGTATCTGAAACGGGTTCATCTTAATTGGCAAGAATCTGGCATTTAGAACGAAAAGTTTAATTGAACAGGCTGTGTTTCTGCCGATGGTGAGCTGCGTAATCCAGTGGCTGACTTTTCGCCGAATACAGGGCTCAGATGCACTTATCCGGTTCTGTAAAAAAATGCTGTGGCGTCGAAAGAGCCAGATGTGGATAAAGTGGAGTGGGATTTGGGGGAGGAAATGACGGGTAGGGAGAATGATTAATATCGTTAGCTAACTGAGTTTCTACTGGAAACCCATAGGCAGGATACTGTAACGCATTCCATCCGAGGTGCATTTGAACGCTGGTCGGCTTCATTGGCCCAGTATGAACATTTGCTCAATAATTCCACTGATAGAACGACCGTGGAGGGAGCATGTTTAGGCGGAGGGGGTGGACGGCGCATTGCTTCGGTTGGTGCGGGAATTTCATTCACGGACAGAAATGTTGGCGTATGCAGTTTAACCGTCTATGTGGTAGTTGGAAACACGTTGTGTTTGCGGCCGCGCAGTCTGAGGGAGTGGAGGCGATTGTAAGGGAAAGTTTACTTTGAGAATCTGGATTTCTACAGTGTTCGAGTGGCTGAGATCACACTCCTAGTCGTCTTTGGTTTAGGCACTTGCTTTGCTTTACTAGGAGTTATTAGCGGTGTGAGAAGGGATGTTTGCATAAGAGATGTGTTGTTACGTTTAAAGATTAAATCATCAGCAGTAGCCGAGTCCCTACTGATTCAACTATGTCAGCAGCCGAGTCCCCTACGAACCTAAATATCTCAATATACGGTGAGAGTGTGGATGGCGTTGAACAAGACTGATTCAAAACGACATCAGTGGGTGTTATGTCAGTGTTGACCGTCGACCTTTTCACACTTTTGAATCTTCTCCGCATAGGTATGGTGTCCAAGGAAATTAAGCAGTTCAGTCAACGGCAGGATTCCCTAGTTATCTCCTTTCTCAACACGATGGAGTCAACTTTATTAAGGAGAAGAGATTGCGAGGAGGCCGTGAGCTTTCTTCTTTTAGAAAGTCTCTTTCGGAGCATTAGAAGATACTAGACAGATTTTTTCTTGCGGTACAGAAATCAGTACGTTGTTAATTTACAAAAAATTGCATGAAACAGATAATATTACAGCCAGCTTACTATATTAACCAGGAAGAAGCGGCCTAACACGGCCTCAGCAAGTAAATGCTTAGCAAGATGCAGTATATTTTTCAGACCGCGTAATAGTACAAAGAGCAATTATACTTGGCAATAGAAGAGAGTTTATGGAGAACCCAATCAAAAATACGCATTTATTGTGTAAGAACATCGAAGTAAAGGCAGAGCTTCAGTTATCTCTGAAATTAGGCCGCGTGCGTTAACCCCAACCTTGACTTCCCATCGACAACTTGGTCACTTCTCCTCCTGTATGGGAAAATATTCGACGATAACTTCCTGATACCTTACAAAAATATCTATGCGTTTTAAGCTTGCAGTCTTCGACTGAACACTGGATCAGCGCGCTCGAAATAAAAGGCAGGTTCTACGTCAGCAACACTGATTCTAGGAAGGTTTTAGACAATTACCCATGCTTGCATATACGGCGGGGTCAGCGGGAGTACTATCACGTAGTACTCCACGAACGCCACGAAGTTTCGACGTGCAACACAGAGGGCCGATGAGGCACTGCGCCTCAGGGAATTCGCAGTACAGGTTGGTATTTTAAGGGGATGTCAAAAGTGGACGAAAAGGCGGCGCCTCCTGCATATTTTTTCGTGGCGGGGCTAGATCGGGTTGTCGCGTACGATGTCTCTCATAGCCCCATTGAGCCCCTCGGGGTTCGAGGGAGCTAGGTGGGGCTGGTGCTGGCAGAGCGTATATCGAAGTTAAATTTACAGGCCTCTCGAAACTAGAATAAGGGGCGAGCTGATAGCGTGCATCGTAGGTTTCCTTACAGTAAGACCGGAAACCCTGTGTGCTCGTATCTCAATGTCAATACCATTACCATTTTAATAGCTGTCTCCACAGGTGTGAGACCTTGGGCCATTGCTCCGCCTGCTCTACGTAAAGGACCGTGATCGACATTAGCAGTCGGGCTGCCTTGTAAAGTGGTGATTAACGGACGGGTGACAAATCTGTCCCCGTTGGCCATTTTACTATTGGTAAGAGGTGTATAAAATAAAAAAGTCGGTCTTTAGATGGCTATATTCTTCACGGAAGTTTTAAGTAGTGAGGCTAACAAGGAATCCACACCGCGCGTTCAAGGGCAGACCGTGTATGCAGAGCGTGGGAGCCTCAATGAAAAAGTACGCTGCCAGGAGCGGAATAAGTTAATTCTGGGTCGACGCACAAATGGACTATACGAACATCATTGCGCCCCTTTCTTCTGTATGATATTTATATTCGTTGATAAGCTACTCTCCTTTGTTTAAAGGATGATCGGCTCACTCTCAACGCCAAATAATCCGTCGAAGTAATAATAATAACAATTTTAATCCAGATCCGTGGGGGGCCGTTCATAGGAAGTAAAAATAACTTTTGCTTGAACTTCAGAATTTAAGAATAGATGTACAGAATCTATGCAATACTTATTTCATAGTTATTGAAAAAGTTGTATGTTACAAAGAATTGTGAGGAAGCAGTGAAAAAACGATTAACATAAAAACAAAATGAGTATGACTGGATTAACACTATAGGAGAAAAAACTCTCGCTCCTTAATATAAAAAGCATGCAGGACCGGCATGTATGTGACAGTGTGTAACGGATTTAATGAAGGGGTAAGTAGGCGGGTCAGACAGGAATGGCCTGTATGTGGTATTGAGTAAAAGGTTCGAAACGAACATCATCAAGGCAGAATTCATATGCCGGATGAGGCCATTCATATCAAAGTGGCGAATATAAAACCAGTCTCGAGGCGATGGGAACCTAGATGCGATGGTTACAGTCGGCCGAGTCCAGTCGAGGAGGGGCAGGGGAGATACGACCAGACTACTAGCATATGGCGAATGCAGAGGGTTCCGCCAAGAACGTTGATAGAGTACATTCTGTGAGGACACGATGCATGAGCTGAAAAATCGAAAATATTAGAATTTCTGATGAGGGATCCTAGGACGCGATACTACAAACAAAAGAGGGAAATGTGAGCAGGTACGGAAATTTGTTGGTGGCATCCTAAATTCCCAGTGGTCCTTTCTCAGCGTCATAGAGAAAGCTGTCCAGGAAGGATGAAGAAAGTAAACGTTTAATCGAATTAATATTCAGATAAACGCGTAGTCTTCTCTTAAACGTGTGTAGATTATCTAAAGATCTTACATTTATTGGGAGGTTATTCCAGAGAAAAGTATGCCTGGAAGCGGCAAAGAAGGGAGAGCATAAAGGTGGAGGAAGCTGTGGGAGGTATAATCAAGGAAGAGTTGCGAAGATTGCATGGAAGCCTACGAGGGGTAAGTGATGAAATCGGAGGAAGATTTTAACAGTTATAAATACAGAAGAAGAGACAGAAACCTGCTTCTAGTCTTCGAACCCATAAAAAGTTTAGGGTAGTAAGCTGGCATCCATTTGAATAGGAGATATTTGGATGTTCTCTGTCTAAAGGTTTTCTACTAAAACGTCTTTGGACATTTTCAATTTGGGGACGACTAGCCTCGTTCATCAAACCAAAGAATGGGCAACGATACTCGAGAATGGGAAGTACAAACATAGGATAATGTCTTAATTTTCCGGAAAGTAAGATCCTTCACGACAAAGTTGCTGCAATCTCTATAGAGCTGGAGCCGAGCTCTCGATGCCGGGCATGCCGCGCACATAGCCTTCGTCGACTTCCAATAGGCGTTTGACGCTCTTCCACACCAGATGCTCTTACATAAACTAAAAAAATAGGGCTCGGGGGCAACTGCCTTAAATGGATCGAAAACTTCCTTGTGAGTCGATACCAGGTTGGGTGCATCGTTCAAGGGAAATCAGATCCTGCTAGGGTCTAGAGTGGTGTCGCCCAGAGTTCGGTATTGGGACCAGTTTTGTTCCTTATATACGGAGACGATGCCGCAAGAGCTTTAGGCTGCGAAGTAGCAGTGTTTTCCGATGATATGAAGACATGGAGTGTATTTTAGGGTCCTGCCAATGAAGACAGAATACAGGTGAAACTAAATCACTTGGGGGAGTTGTCCAACCGTTGGCTCCTGCGGTTCAACGTTGGTAAATGTAGCATTCTTCGCCTAGACAACACAGCCGGACCAGCCAGCACTTTCTGGGCGGTGCAGCCCTACAAGAGGTCGAAGCCCAAATGGACCTCGGTGTGCAAAAAGCGCAATGCCCGTACAGTACGCAGTCAAGCGTGCGCTTACGGATTTTGACGAAAATGCTTTCCCAAGGACATTCGGAACATTTGTCTGGCCGCATTTGGAGTACGGCATACAAGCCTGCAGACCGTGGACGGTTAAAGATAAAAACTGCCTTTAAAGAGTTCAGAGGAGAGCCACGAAGATGGTTAGGGGTCCAAGTTCCTTTCTTATGTAACCCGCCTAGTAAATCTGATCCTCTTCCCTTTAAGTTACAGACAACTTCGGGGGATATCTTGCAAGTATTCCGCATTGTAAAGCGGTTGGATTGGAGTCTGGCCTACGAGGACGTTTTTCAATTCGCTACTACGATCAAAATCCGAGGTCACCCGTTAAAACTGCGTACTCAGCAGGCAAGGCTTGATGTGTGGAAGTCCTCCTTCTCTGTTGGAGTGGTCAAACCATGGAATGCCCTTCCCGCAGACGCTGTGATGTCACCATCAATACAAAGTTTTAAAAAGAATCCTGACGTATTTATGTCCAAAATGATCAAGAGCGATGAGAAGTCGAGCTCACGTGCCGTAACTCGTTCCCATTTTGTCCTACGCTTATGGGCGTGTTTAAACTATTTCAGCCCAAAAATTTTCTGTATACCACACATTTTTACCCTGTAAATAGGTTACTCAAAGGCCTACGCTTATTTCCCTCAATACAGTGAACTGAACGGAACTTAATTCAATTTCGGGAAGATAGAAATTGTAAAAAATAAAACCATCTATCTGGGCGGCTTTGGCTGTAATTCTGTCAGCGTGCGGCGAGAGATCAAAAGTATTTGCGTAGTTTAAACCCAAATCGTTGATGGTGGTACAGTCAGTCATTGGTGTGCCTTGAAAGACCACTGGATGGAGTAGCCTATCAGGTCCAAAACACATACAACGACATTTAGACGGTAAGAATTCCATTAGCCATCTTGAGCTCCAAGCTGACAGAGCAAGCAAACGTCGTAGCATGCAAATACAAGGAATTCAGTCAATTCTTAAGATTTTGTAAGGCATTGAGCGTTTAAGTCGTATCACAATGAGATGCACTGAAGCATCCATTTGAGCGCGAAACCGGAGAAGGCATTAACCTTCGAACTTTGTCGAAGTATGGCTGGACTACGGTAAACCGACTTATAAACTGGTACGTCTGTTTGAGGCACAATAGATCAAAAATAGTCTACAACGGATCTCATTATTGGCCACGTAACCCCAACGAGGAGAACATGGTAACGTACCTGAAATGAGTTACTCTTTACTTTTGTATGCGACAGTCAATTCCATGAATCGTGCTGGGGTAACATGGCCTTTTTGTCCTCGAGCCTGACTCCTCTGTAGATACTTCGCGCTCTTGATTTACAGCATCACCAGACCGCCTTCGTTTTTTGCACTCAACAGAGTATCCGCCGCAACACATAGGTTGTTTGACTTCAACATAACGTCTCCCCTACTATGATATCGTGTGCAAACATATCCACTCGGAACTCGATTTTTGGACTTCCTTACTGACTCTTTATAATAACCGCAAATCATACTGACGATACTATGAAAACTTGTGACAATGCTTATGAAATTGAAAAATTACAGATTTTTAAATTGCTTGAATTATCCCGGGTATTACAAATATTGACCTTGATCTTCGGTTTAATTTTTGATGTTTTGCCATCCAGAACGACTTCTTAGCCATAGTTATTTGTGTCTGTTATTACTCCACGGTGGGTGTCAAGGCATAAGATTAAATACTCTAAAAGAGGACTTCCTTTGGGACTGACCAATGCCCGGATCGTCTGCTGCTTAAGACATAGAAACCGTCTTAGACAACTATAGTGATTTGGCTTCTGTTGGTCGGCTGATTGGCTCTGCCTGACCCCCCCGCCCATCCCCGCGGGTTAGACGGTGTTATAACGCACCTATAGGCGGGCCTGATGTTTGCGGGGTATGATCATTGAATCATATGATCCGAAGTATGTACGTGTATATGAAAGTAAATGCATTTACTTGCAAAAACGACAATTAAAAAGTGCCCTCTTGCGCATTTTTTTCGATGAGGGGACCAGAGAGGACCACATCGGGGATATGCCCCGCCACAGTCCCCTCTCCAGCCCTTCATAGCCCCCTCTAGCCCCGTCATAGCCCCCTCACGAGGTGGGGCACGAGGGGGCTGGTGCTGGCAGGGTGTATACATTTACTTGTAAATGTGAAAGACGTCGTGCCCATACGCCCAATCGAGTTGACTACATTTAAAACGCGATTCGAGAGGGATGCGCATTGTCTTCGTCCTTCTATGAGTTAAGCTTATGACGTCATTACAGAGGTAGCATATGCCACCTAAATAATGTCAGGCTGTCATTTAAATTATTTAAGAAGGCTTCAGGTCGTTTGCTTCAGAAATCTCCGATAAATTCCGCAAATATTCAAAATGAATATTACTGCCCCCTTCTGCCAGACTTCGCTGTATTTTTGTTTCTTTTATACATTCAATCCCATATACCTTTAGACTGAGTATGGAATACTTGGGCAACATAATGCTCCCACACGAACTCCAGAAAGTCGCTGTTATTTTCGCCTCATCCGCTATTTTCTGGCTAATCGATACCATTCTGAGGATTTCTAAAGGGGGAACTACAAACCAGAGGGGTTCTGTACTTTCAATTTTTTCTGAGGACTGGGAGTGGAGGAATACATGGCTTTCACTCATCCACGCCCTGACAACTAGCGTTTTGGCTTCTATCATGTAATTCACGATATTTACCTCTAAATTGCCTTTCAAGAATTTACCGTTCAGAAGACTACATTGGAAATCTGATTGGGCCGAAAGACGCTGCATCAGTACTGCTTGTTTGCTTTTCCCTCGGTAAACTTACACGGATATCAAATTAACCTCTTGTCTTCACAGGATATTTTCTTCATGATATTAGCCACATCATTCGTGGACCCCCCCGAAGACACTCCGTAGAATTTGTGTTGCACCATGTTTTGGTACCCTTCGCTTGACGTAAATGACTCTTTACAGATTATACCTTGTTTCGGGTCAGCAATTGTTTTGGAGCGGTACGTTGGCTATGCGATTGTATCTCTTCTCGTGGAAATAAATTCAGTCTTCCTTCACATTCGAAGGTTGTTACTCTCGCTTACAGTCAGCCGGGAATCCCTTATATTCGCAATCAATTCATCACTTAATTTCAGTACGTCAGCCTTGGTATTTCTTTTCCTTACCTCCAGCCTTTAATCTAATGTTGTCTCGTGCCTTCTATAGTTTTCCATGACAGATTTCGAGTTTTAAACTTCTTCTGATCACTGTCTCATCCACAAACCTAATAATGCTGCAAAAAGTTTGGTAGTCGATCCGTGGATGGTGATTAAATTATCTTTGATTGACATTGTTTCGAGTTAGATAAAATCCTGTTCGATCCCTGTTAGCGTTTTACTGATCGGATAGAGAAATAGTCGTAACTTTGTGTCACATGCCTATTATGTTCATTAGCCAGATACTTTTTTTATTTGAGCATGTATTCGGGCTACTTTGAACAAACTACAAGTGCCGACTAAATAAACAAAATTGTAAATAACTAGTTTTCATTCGTCGGTAACTCAGAAGTCAAGGCAGTCTTATTTAAATGGGCGTAAGAAGTGAAAGGCTGACCGTCCAACCACACTAAGTGATGCATTCAAAGACTGAGCGCGCATTTTACTGAGCGTCACTGACATTCTTGAAGTCGTTAACTGTCCCCTTGCCCCATTAAAGACCCGAATTTTGGAGAGGCTTGAGACAATCAACCTTCGCCAATTGACGAGGTCAAAATCACCGTCACAGTAAAAAACGCATAGAGCCCTTTGTCGACTCTGGCGTATTTGCTGGCAGGGCAAATACGTCGGAGAAGCAGACTGATTATTCTAGACTTGAACGGACGCCCGTTCATCAAAAACGAAGAGGCATGATGCCAACTCATTAGTAACAGCTGAAGCTTAGAGACTGAACTCTACGCGAGAGGTAACAACCACATACATCGCGAGATGCTTGAGTCGCGGTTCTCAGGCCAGCAACAATCGCAACGGCTTTGCTATTTAGGGTCAAGACGTTTTCTGGGCAGACTCATTAGCCATGCAGGGAGCGCACGGATGGAGACCACTTCCGAGGCAATCTTGAACACATATGAGAATGATTCATAATTATCACATGAAGTACTGACATCTGCGACGCATATGATAGGTGTATGACTACATGAAAACTGTGTCCTATAAACACTTCATCACCTGAGTTTTCCCTACCTCCACCTGTTGCTGGTTCCGATAATGGGTTTGGGAATGAGTCGGAGATGATCTGCTCTCTGTTTCGGCTATCTATTTCCCTTCTCGGTGAAATGCATGTTTGACACCTGGTCACATGATGACCGTCTTCGAAGTAGTGCGACACCGATACCGGCAACAAGGGTCTTACAAGTACTCGGTTGCGGCTCAGCCCACATACTATCAATACTATCAATGAATTCCATCACTGTTACCAGCGGTGTACTCACGTCTGTTTCTTGATGTTCCTTTTGATTTCCTGTGTTTGAGTATGATGCTTGAATGCGCGCTGCCGAATTTACTCTGACTTATGCATGCCTGCTATCACAGAGTAAGAATCAGGGTCTGTGTTAACTGTGAGGAGAGATTTCTTTGATGCCGCCTCCAGAGTTCGTCAGGCCAGTGTTCTGTCAGTATGAACACACGTATTAAATTCGGTCATATTTCCTCTCTCCCGGATTTCAACCACACTTGTAGCGTTGCGTTGCGTTGCTGACCAGCTTCGTCGAAAACACGCAGCGCGCGAAGGCAGTCTAAGTGCGTCCGAAAATAAACTTCATGACAGACATGATAGTTGGGGTGGAGGCGGGTTTGGTAATCAGTCTTATCTGTCCTGTAACGGCACCTCCTGCCATCTTAAGCCGAAATTCGTACCTAACAAGCAAAGTGGAAATAAAACCACTTATCAAACCATGTAGGTACATGCAGCCTCCGTCAAGCTCGACTGAAAATTCTGGAATTGGCACGAGGTTATTTAGAAGACCAAGCATGTGGTACATGAGATCTCCATTGAAAAGTCTGTCTGTACGAATGCGAGGCATGAGTTGGGCGGCCGAACGCCCATTGTCTGGTAGTATTCGGCCCATGGTATTTGGGCTTAATTCTCCGAATTCCTCTATTCGGCTACGTCTTCAGCGAAAGGTTATGTAGCAGTTAAAGAGCTCGACTCAGCACCCACCCACTGGCAGGGGTGATTCGCTTGTTGTGCCCTGCAATGCGAAATCGTCCTCAATGTTATCGTGCCTAGGGTCGGCTCTGATTGACAAAAACCTCAAGGTGGCCAACTGAAAGTCCATGTGGCTCGCATACCAATCGTCTCTGGCCCTGCAGTCTGCGGTGTTCGAATGTTAATCTGCTGCCGACTGGCTGCATTGGGAGGCCTTACTCGTGATGCGCGGAGTGTTCAATATGAAGTCAATTCAATCATCCGCGATAGATGTCGTCATGGTCACAAAGTGCACTCCTATTCAAGAGTTACCGGTGAATCCCTTCATATTTGCAGATGCGATGACATCGAAATGTCTGTATGTTTAGGACTGAAGGTAAAAAACTTTTATCACAGCTTAAGTGTGAACGGCAATTTCGTAAATGCTTCTCCTGTTCATCTAGCTTCCTTCCTCACGTTTCGGCTGGGGACACTCATATGGATGGCCTGGTGGTTGTATTCGAACCGGGACCAAATTCCATCCTGGTTAACGGCGATCGGGACCGTAGGCCTTTCGACCATCATTCCTCTCAATTTTGGTCTCTTGTACCACCTTGTCAACTCTGACTACCTCTCAAAGTTACCGAGAGCCACCACCAATTAAGGACCTTCAAGATTGGGGCTTCTGCTATGGTTCCACATATTCTGACCGATCTGATGCCTCCTTGCATATATTGTGCGCCCTCCATATGATTATGTGCGAAAGCCAGCGCAGATCCTTTCTGTATTAAAATGCATCTGCTTTGCCCAAAGTATATCTGCATCTAGACTTTTATGAATCCAGCTGTTCTAGCTGCCAAATTAGGGGAAGCAGGGAACGCGACCGCAGGAGCCAAAGTTTTATCCGCCTGACGTTTCGGATTCCCACTCAAATCCATCATCAGAAATAGAATCAGATAAGCGTAGTGTTTGTTCAAGTCCCAACGATCGCGTCTCCCTCTGGAGTGCCTCCTTCAACTCGTATTTTCTCATGTAATGACAACTTTATTTATTCCCCACTTTCTAGGGCTAAAAGGAGAGCATTCTATTTCTAGGCAGATAAAAGTCGGTATCCACTAACCAGCCAAGGTTTGGGGTGTTCCGGAAACGTTGGGTTTAATTTTTAGATGCTCTTGGGTTGATTTGCGTCGTTTTTAGTCTTTTTACGCCATAAATAGCCCTACATTGGTTACACGAGTGCCATTTTTGTTTATTTTCTTACGTTCCGAGGGTTAGTAAATTACCTGAAGACGATTTGCGCACAAATCCGTGCTTGGAGCAGAACCTTCCAAGGAGTCATGCCCCACCTCGAGACCTCTGCGCATTAAGTAAATCACAACCAATATACGATCAGTGCGAAGTTCACGCATCATGCACCATATACTTGTCTCATGGTTATAGGTGACCTATGTCAGCTTTAGTTTGACCGTTTTCTTCACTGTGGTGTGTTTCAGCGCCAATCTATGCAATACTTATCAAGGCCGGTCTGTTGTCGGGAGAACTGTGTAGAAGAGTACATTGCGAGCAAAGGGGCAAGCCAGCCATCGTGCTCCGAGTCGCTGAATCGGTCTCGTTCTATGCGAGTGTCACATCATGTGAGACGGTGCTTAATGGGGTTTTCCTGCCAGAGAACTGAGGTACCAGTTTCTGTCCCATTTACTCCGTCACTCATCGGAAGTAATCCAGCCTGTTTTATCTCCCGAACGTGAGAATTGGCCGCCCATCTCGATTCTCAAAAACGTGAGGAACTCTCCCCTAGTAGTTGGACGTCGTCCCACAAGGCAACCATTCCGAGGATCCTCCTGTCAGCACACAGGGGCTGTTATCAAAGTTTTCAAGCTAGGCGCCCCAAAAACGTGTTAACCTGTTCTTCAAAGTGTACACGCGTAATTCGATTCCCGCCCTCAGTAGCCTGGAACCAGCCGAAGAGATGGTGGGTATTGAACGTTTATACCCTACATCACTTTAGCATACCTTGAGCAAGTTGGTTCTGCTTGCAGAAACATCAGGTCTTCTGTTTAACAGACACTAATAAAGTCTAATTAGACGGTGTCTACATGGTATTGGTTCGGTGGGGCCCTCTTTTATGCAGTAATGCCGCAAAATTGCTGCCATGTTTACCTGAGAAAAATCCTGTGCCCCTCACGGGCAACTCTGCTACTCGACCTATACGCGCTCCTGCGTAGTTAGTGAGCTTCGAGTGCGTGTGGATGGGGGCGTACAGTAGGTGGGCTAACTCCTGAAATGTCAACCGAAATCCCGAAATGCGTTTTTGTTTCGAAAAGATTAAATAAGTAGGGTTGTTAAACTAGTCAGCCTGCAACATAATTCAATAGTATTTCATTTACGTCAGGATGCTGGCTTTCGAATGAATTTCCTTCCGGCTGCATGCAAAAACTACACTCTGTAAAAAACGACTACTTAAGTAGCATGAATTTTTTCCATTGATTTTTGATGCCCCTAGAAGTCCAATTATATTTCATGGAAAACCTAAACAACCCCATTTAGTCTTTTGTTCATTCCGTAGAGAATTAAGTCTTCTTCTAATTTTATACGCGAAGGAGGGACATAATTCAGTTTTAAAAAGTTTCTAATTGTGGGACTTTTAAATACTGTGAAATGGCCGTTCATAAATTGTCTTATCTCTGCATTTACCAATGTGGCTTATAAAGTGTACAATATTGATCAAATCCACTGCTAAATTTTATGAACCCTATATGGTCCCCCCTTTATTATCGTGTGGTTTTCCGTACGCGAAAAATATACGGCTTGTAGTTTGGAAACCCTGAATCCATGTGTGACGGTAGAGCGGCTTCAAAATTATTCGGGAATCGGAAAACTTTTTTAAAACCGAACTAGGTCCCTCCTTCCAGCATAAAATTAGAAGAAGACGTAGCTTTCTACCGAATGAGCGGGAGAATTAATATTTTTATGCATGTTTTCCATGAAATATAATTGGACTTTTAGGGGCATCGAAAATCAATGAGAAAATTTCATGCTACATAAGTAGTCATGTTTTACAGAGCGTAGTTTTTGCATGTCGCAGGAAGAAAGTTCATTCTAAAGCCAGCATTCTGACGTAACGGAAATATTATAGAATTATGTTGCATGCTGACTAGTTTTACAACCCTACTTAATTAATCTTTTCGATATAAAATCACATTTCGGAATTCCGGTTGACAGTTCATGAGTTAGCCCACCTACTGTATGTGACTGCCATCTTACGCCCAGTCGCATGCAAGAGAATATTTGAAACTTGTAACCACCAACTACATCACCAAATCTTGACGTTTGACAACTGCTGTATTTCGTAGCCTTGTTTAGAATCCACCAGCAAAAATTATGAGATTCAGTTGCCTCTGCTAGCATTGGCCCCGAGTCGCTTGAGGCATACTTCGCATTCTTTCCTTAAACTAAACCCCCCCAAGTCTGTCGAGTTATGACTACCGTGAGGGACTTCCTCCCTTGCAGTTCGACTTATCTAATCTGCCTGCCGGGTCGAAAATATGGGTGATATCTTATAGACGCTGCCTGAAGCAGCTCGCCTGAGGTTTTCAGTTAGTCTGACTCACTGTTATCCAGCCTTGAGTTTAGTCTCAACCTGCCCACCAATCCTAATCTTAATTATAACAGCAAAGTCTGACGGCAAATATGACCCTAAACTTAACACTGATGGATAATACCCAGCGTTTGCAACCCCAAGCGTGCTTTGGGTGGATTTGTCACACAGAGTCAGTCTTACCTGGTGTTGCAAGTGCAGTTACAATAAAACAAATTAAATTTAATTACGAAATTAGAACTGGAGGCAATATGGGGTCAACAAGTGTTGTTCCCACTAAGTTTCATTGTCGCCGGGTTAGCTACATAATTTTAAGTGGGCTTGAACGTTAGTCACCCAGGTGAGCCAGAGTCTGGCTCACAACTGGTGGCCACTAAACAGATCTGGTGATAAATAGTCGGAAATATACGTCTGACGGCTCCACAATGGTAAAGATGTTTAGGCTTAGAGTTGTTGAAGGTAGTGTGGTCGACAAGATTAAGATTCCCAAATCAAAAGTCAGGGAAGACGGATTGGGTTGGACAGCCTTTACTGCTGTGGAAGTGCGTACACAAAGCTCCGCAAGCAAGTTGTGCTGTCAATAGTAGTGAAAATGCGATTCCCAGGTGGCATATCAAAAGAAAAGGAGGTGTTCACCTTGCGTCATCTTGCGAAATAGCAAATACCAGCACTTAGGGGGTGCGGTGGCGGACACGGTTGCCGGCGTACGTCGCGCACACTGATACCCTGCCACTTCCCATTGTTGTTGTGAATCATAAACCTGATTATTCGTTGTGTATACCAGGGGGTGTGGAGTGGAATGCCAAGGTGCGGGCTCGACCTTGCCATCCACCTGCGCCCTCCCCCGCCTCCGGTCTTCTTGCCTCTGTCTTGACACCGGGCTCAGGTAGGGAAGGAGGAGAGAGTGCGGTAGATGCTGTGCGAGTGTACTATCACTATAAAATAAATCACGCACAAGTCACCCTCCCTGCGCCCACCTTGCTGTTGCGCACACGGTGGACATCGTCGAAACCGACGGTCGAACTCTCGGGTATGGCTGGCTAATGTTAGCTAATAAGTCAGAAATGGCCACAGCAGTCTCCCTTGTTTTCGTTGGTAGCGTTATCCTGAATAGAGGACTTTAGTGTAGTTCCCGATGCATTCAACTTCGCATTGAGTAACCGTGTCTGAAAAATAGACCTGTATTTCGCGATTTCATGTCGACGACTGGATGTTTGTTCAAACGCCTTAACTGACATAAGCTCCCACTTTATCGGAGCTTTACTTCCCCAGTGTGTTGCCTTCGTCCAAACTGGGACTTTTGCCACATGACAGAGTGAATCCAAAGCTTGACCGGAGCATCTTCTAAGTCCTCATTCAGCTCTGCCGTTTCGATCATAACCGGTAGTATCTTGGACACGTTGATGGTCCGTTGATGACGCCTATAGCCACGGAGAGAACCACGCGATCTGCATTCCGAAGGCGGAAATATCGTGCTGCTCTTGGCTTACCTTGCTGCCAAATGTTTTATCAGTTCGATCTGATCGCGCGTTTGACACTTTGCTCATGATAAGGAAGCTGTGGCGTCGAATGGCAATCGGTAGGGGAATTTCAGTTTTATCGATATTCAGGTAAACTCTCTTGCTGGAACGCATCATGTACATTCGAATTTCAGATAAATAAGAACTAACAGCGTTGACTAGGCGTGTTTGCTAGTAGTCAGATGTGTGAGATAAAAATCCCGATTGTCCGTCAGCAGGTACAGGTGGTACAGTTTTCAGCGGCTCCGGCAGCCTGCCTCTAACGCCTGCTTGCGTCGCTTGCGGATTTTGTATGACGTTTTGTGGTCTTCTTGGCTAGTAGCACAGAGTCACGTGAGCCACGGTCAGGACTATGTGGGGGGGAGTGAACTTTCATATTATAAGCACGCATTTCGAGGTGCCATCGTATTGTTTCATGACTTCGACCCCAATGAAACTGATCTCGCAGCCATGCTGTCAACATACGGTTCTGTGACCAACGACGGAAGTGAGTTCTCGAATCAGAAGTCAGGAAGACAGAGCTGGTGGCATAACGCTTACTGTGGCAAGGAGCGTTTGAGCAGCTGAGGGCCCAGCTGATGAAGTCTGCTGGGGTCGTGCACTTATGTAGACACACGCGTGCCTCCTATTGGCCCCGACACGAAGGTCACCCGGACGTGACCAAGCAGGAAGCCTGCATTCGCCTGAGTGACCTTTTTTGAAACCTAATCGAGGTGATCGTTACGCATGAGCTGACCAGGCAGAGTGTGGTGTGCACTCAGATGTGAGTGGAGCCAAAGAGGATGTGCAGCCAATAGTAGCTCGACAGTTGCGGACAGCAAGGTCCGCCACGGGCCCACAGGGTGAACCCAGCAGTGATTTTCTCACAAATTAATTTATGGTGAAGCAGAATTGTTCGCTGTCTACCTCGCTATTCCCACACAAGGTCTTTTGATGACAAGACGAAGCTAGGACCACCGAAGATGGGTGTGGGTGCGGTGGACGACAGAGCGAGACAGCCCGTATATGCGGGCCACACGCCCCCCTCTCCCCCCGGCTTTCACAGGGGCGGTTCGGATCTCACGCGCGTGAAAGTGCCATAAAGGCAACATTAAGAAGGAGTCACTACAGTCTCACTGTACGTCCTGAGAGGGGTCGAGTTATCCTGTCAGTTGGGAACCTTCCAAACTACGACTGATAGCGCTTCGTAATGAGTTTCAACTTATCCGTCTGATTATGGTGAAAGATATGCTGCGTTGCCAGGAGGGTGAACTTGTTTCCCTATGTCGGTCTCACTGTTCCGAGCGACAACGAAAACCCCTGCAAAAAAGAAAGATAAATAGTGAGATTGCGCGCAGTGATCAACTGGACGCGAGGTCGTCGTCCATGACACATCACAGTATTCACCCGTGCATACGGGTGCAGACTCTGCGGTGGCCCTGCACCTGGCGCCTATTGCAGCGCTGCGCCTCCCGCGTGTACTTGTACGTGTGCACGCACCGGAAACAGCCTGGTTTTGACCCGCTCACTTGGTCGTCGCTGACTTGTGTCACTGCCCTTCTTATCACCTCAAGCCGAGGTCGGCTCGCTGCGGGGCCCATATGAGACCTGTCACTAGTCTCGCGTCAGCTTAAAGCCAATCAACGGTGCTTCTTCGCTGATCGGCTACAAGTGAACACTATGTGAACAGACCAGAGTCATGAAGAGATAGCTTGCGACAACTGCTTGCTAAGCCACTCAGGACGCCACTCCCACGGCGCCGAACTTATTCTCTCGTCTGGCTGACAACGCATTTCAACGGGTTCTCCAATCTTTTTGTACACATAACAGAGTATTCTCTCAAATGGCGTCCAAAATTTTCTCTTCCTATTCGGAACTGGGCATGGAGGTCGTAGTGGCTAGGGTCTCACCATGGCTTTAGCTGCTACAACAACTCCACGCAGCTCAACAAACATGTACCCTGAGTTACTCTGACTACTGCTCAGCTTCAAAACACCTGCGGCGCAACCCATGGTCTTTGGGGGAGGGTGGGATGCTGTAGCGGATACACTGAACAAAGGCACGGATTTTCGTACGAACAGTGGCCTTCAATACAGTAACTATCGGCAGAACGCAAAACTTGATGAATGGTACGGCAAGCAGGCAGTGGCCTCAACACTTGGTGACACTCTTTTGAGTTTGTTACAGTCGCGTCGTGTTTTACGATCCACCTAGCCGACATCTTTTATGCCGCTCTGCTACGTTGGTGGCCTTGGAGAACTCGGGTGCAATAACAGCGACCGACCGACGCATGGCGAGAGCTCAAGAAACGGCTTTGGCCCGATTCTATGGTCTCCCAAAGGTGCACAAGGAGGGCGCTCCTCTCCGGCCCATTGTT
>CACRXP010000489.1:33917-83772 GCA_902702965.1 Spirometra erinaceieuropaei
CGGCCCATTCGACGAGACCCGGCCACACATTCAAGTTCGATGAGGCCGAAATTCTCGCGAGAGGGGATAATCGCGTGAGCCGCGAATTGCTTGAGTCATGGTTCACGGGACCTCAGTCTATCAACAAGTGCAACGACATCCCCACTCCATATTCTGTCCTGAGGCATAGACTGGCCAAAGCAATTGACCACCCGAGGAGCGCGCAAGCACGTGAGCGAGATGGCCGAGCGATCATCACGCCAGCATCCAACACAGGTGATGAGATGTCAGCAATTAACAACTTGCATGCCGGCCATCAAGCAATTAGCGCACCTGCGGGCAACAATCCTTGATGAAGGGAGCACGGTTAATTGCTGTAGGTATGCGGTAGCATGGCGACCGCATCCTATAAATACTGCGACTGCCTGTACACTAGCCACCCTTTTCTGCAACTGTCTCTGATGATGGATTCAAGAGAGAATCCGAAACGTCAGGCGAATAAAGCCAGTGTTCCAGCGATCGCTTCTTCTTCTGATCAACTAGTTCCTGGAACTCGCATTTTCGCTTGTATCGGCAAACCTTCTTCTTTGACCTTGCCGTGTATATGGGCTATATTTCTTGTCAGTCGCCTTCGGCTTCCGTTATATATTAGGTCATTAATTTGTTTTGAGCGATAGCCGTCCAAGTATCCTTGACTGCCACACTTTGAGCGAAATACGCGGTAGGGGTGTGAGGAAGTGTCTGAGTAATTGTGAACACCTGCGCACTTGACACGAGATCCAGAAGCCAAATTCGGCCTGTTTATTGATCGCTTTTTAGCACCCCAGGCGCGTATACACCTTTGTCTCTCGTACCTACGCAGCCCTTGTGATGACGACTTTCGAGCTTCCAGTATATAAATCCGCTAATCAATATATTTCTTAGAAAAGTAAAAACGTTCTCTGGTAAGTTTTGTACTTAAAAACGGCTTGATTAACGCTTTTTGTTGATGAAGTTCAAACTCCTGCATCCTCTTCCTTATTATGTCCAGAGAGAACATCGGCAGATATTCCCTGTGAATGGTCTTAATGGGCATATAATGGTACTTTTTAGTGTACGACGAATAAAATCGTCTCCTTTCTTACCTGTGGACCGTTTTGGTCCACCCCGCTTATTTCTGGGTACGGTTCTATCACTAAATATTCGCCACAGAGTAACCTTACTAATGTAAAAATATTTGTTAACGACTAACGCGACAACCCCTCCGCGGTTACTTTCCATATCCTTTCATAGTGGACTGCTGAAAGACACTTTCTGAACGTGTTTATCGCACGACGTGACATAGAAAAATGGCAGCATGCCGCGCGTACTCAACATATATCTGTTTACGCATATTGGTTCTCGGTGTGGTAAAACAAACAACTGCAGAGCAAAAGTATTACTAAATTTTATGGCACGAAACGCCAAAAATTTACAAAAAAGAATTTTATAAGTCGATTTTGGCCCCTTTTTCTTGAGAACAATGAAAGTTCTCAAGTTTGTCCTTACTTGATCTTCTTCGGAGTAAAATCGAATTTTCCGTTCCCAGACGGGATCTATCTTGTACTTTTCCAGTTTATATTAATCTTTTTTGCAGCATAGTGCACGCAACTATAAATTTTTGATTAATGAAATTCCACAACATATGAAATTATCTTGACATCAAGAAGGGTCAGATTTCGCCCAAATGTGGCCTGTTTTCCTTTAGTGCAACTGGCGTGAAGTGAATCTCTCTTTAGCAAATGACTCTCTGTGTCCCAACTCACTTTAATAAACACAAATAAGAACACTAAATGCATGATATACTCCTCGCTCAAATTTCGACCATGACATTTCATGAGTTTGGCCACCTACTGTACGTGCGTCCAGTCCCGGGGACAGCCAATCACAGCCGCATATAAATCACCATTACCCAAACATCTGACTGACTATCAAGTTACGCTTCTTCACTCACGCCCACACCACTCTGGCCTGAGGGACTGGGCCATGGTTATTGTTGCCTTCCGAGTACACTCACTGATCTAGCTTCTGCAGGTATATGTTAATATAATATCTCCCAAATGGCGAACTAATGACTTACTAAGAAGAGAGAAGCCGATTTTTGTAAATATACCATTCTTTTGAAGGGATAAGATATTCAGAATTTAAAATCAAACCAAAGTAGTTAAACCGAGTTTGTAGGAGGAGGGGAATGGAAGCTTCAACCTCTTTAGCTATGATGAAGCTATTTGAGTTTCGCGTATCTTGGGTATTGGGGAGTTTTTAATAGCAGCAGAAGATTCAAATCTAGAAACGACCTGAGAACAATGAACGCATTCGAGTAATGAGCAGAGGTTGACTAAAGTTCTCTTCAGCTATTGGGGATTTTGCAAAAGTTAGGCAAGATCGCCTCTGTATATAGACCCGCGAACGTCTCCGGCCTGAATGAAGTTGGTCTTTTCTTCAGAACCCAGCCTTATTATGCGTTCATCTGGCCGCACGAAGGTAAACGACGACCGGAGACAAGAATAAATAAGAAAATCAAGTGCCGTTAGTCGTTTGGGTATGACACGAAAGTAAGAGCTCCCTATAAACTATTATCTCATATCTTGCCTACTTATTTGATCTAGGTAGTTTGATATAAATCACCAAAAAGCTCTTTGGTCCACGTCGTCAGCATCGCCTTTCAAGAAGGCACAGGTGGAGTTTATGTTATTAAAATTATCAAAGGTAAGAAGAGCGAGTAGAGACCGCCGCATAGGAAACTCATATGTTTCAGCCCCCTGATGGTGCGTTTGATCCAAGGCTTACAAGTTCGATCCCTGGATCTTTCCGACATGGGGTAGGGTGGGTCTAACATAAGAAAGCAAATAAATCAGCAACCGGTCATTCCATGCATCCAGGATTTGGCCATTAAATTGAGTGTTCCAAGTTTTTGTGTCTTAAAATTTCTTATCTTGGCAACATCAGTTTTATCATAACCCTAAGTCACGCAAGGTGTATGGGTTTTAATTTCAAGTATACATAAAAAAACCAGTCTCTAACACTACAGTTGTCTCCTTTAATTCCAGATGCATTTTGCGGGAAGAGTCCATAAAAAAGCCACTGTTGTACCCATCTGGCGGTAGCTTTCGACTTTTTCCCATTTTGTACTCGGTAAGAGAATATATTTTGGTGCACAAAATGTGTAATTATGAGGTTTTCGAGACAATAGAACGTCCATTCACATATCCTCGTATTTCTCTATCTATTAGTGCCCATTCGGACGTTGAAAATACGATTTGTATCCTTTGTAAAATTTCGCGATCCCCATATGGTACTGTCTTAGTAAAATAGTGGAGTGTAGGAATGTACTCATATCGAAAGAATTCAACTTGTACGCTGTAAATCCTAAAGGCAACTACAATGGCAGATCGGGCTTAAATTATTCGGAAAGTTAAAAATCTTTAAACCGACCGATACCCTTTCTTGGAGAATAAAATATGAAGAGGATGTAATCTAGTACCAAGTGAGTACAAGAAGTAATATCTTCGTGAATGTTTTCTAGAAAATATATCTGAATCCATGAGGTCGTCGAAAATCGATGAAAAAATTAACACACCTTAAGTAACACCAATCAACACAACTTTTTTGCCGAGTGTGGTTGTCGCAGGCGACCGGAAGGAATCGCATCCGAAGGCCGGCCTTCTGATGTGACAGATAACTTTAAATTCTTCGTCGCTATAACTTATATTATAACCACGCTTAAGCAATCGTATCCGTTTGAACGCGCCTTTCATAAGTGTCACGTTTCACGAGAAGATAATTTCCTAAAAGTTGTTTCAAGTAATCTACTGTCGACTGGGGATGGTCCCGAACAACGCTGGGCGACATAATGCCACAATGTAATCAGCCGAAATTGGGGATGTAGGTCGAACAAAACGAGTAAAACCCAAAAAGCATTACTACTCAAGTGTCAAGGCATTAAAAAGTGGAACACGCCGATATGTATGCGGACAGTTTGCCAGTCCTTCCTTGTAAAAATAACCAAACCAGGCAGATCGAAAAGGACTCCAGAATTCATACTGAACAGAGCACGTTTTAAGCAAGGCTATCATGATACAAAACACTAAAGAATTTCCCGTGGGTCGGAGTTGACCCTTTTCACGCCAAATCAGTGGGGGCCTGCGAGAGACGAGAAAATTTCAAACAAAAATGTCCGTCGCGACTAACCTCATGCACGCACAAGCGTAGGGAATTGTTGTGAAATTAAACACAATTTAAAAAAAGAGTATGGCAGATGGGGGAAGGGGGTAGCAAGGGCGAAAATCAATAACAGACATGGTATAAAATCTCACAAGTGGAGACGAATATGTGAGTCCGAGGTGCAAGCTGCAAAAAAGTGCGACCATCATGATTGACGGCGTCGATTACAGCGGAAAGATGCAAGCCCTGCAAACAGTCCTACAAATTTACACCGCCTAGGCCAAACCGGTGATGGGTCAACAAACTGAACTCCCAAACCGACTCAGGTGCAGCAGTGTAATCTAGTTCGACGAATGGTGGTAGACAAAACCAACTGATATAGCACTAACCAGGTTCGGTAAATTACGCAAAATCCACAAGCTCAACGTTCGCTTGCGCCCAGTCGTTGCCCTGAAATGCAGCCGCACCTACAGTCCAACCGAATGAATGGTCGGGAAACCAGATTTTCTTTGCGAGGACTGCAAAACCTCTATCGATTCGACTTCCCAATCTCTCTTAGACATCCGAGGGAAAACTGCCCGACTTGGCTTAATTCTGATATTCCATTCACCTTTATCCCACTGGCTTTGGCACGTGATATTAGACCGGAGTGAAGAGAAGCATGACAAGACGTGGAGGACTCTACATCGCGCGTTCATGTTATTTACTCTAAATTTCATTTCAAATCGCAGTTTATGGTATTACGATTTTATCTTCATCCAGACAAGCCGAAATGATGCATCCTATAGAGTGAAGACGTCCTTTCATTCGACAGTATAAATGTGTTCTGAGGTTTTTCTTTGAGGGAAGTTGGCCCGTTTCCGTGGGAGTGACTGTGCATGTTTGCAATCCACGTTGTGGACTTGTACTCCAAATAAGAGTGGCGATTTCAGAGGATGTGATGACTCCCATCCTTTTGTCTACCGCAGTCGCTTCTGCACATTGGTGCATGTATTCAGGCAGGAAGCATTGTTATACACAATGCAAGCTAGCTCGTTAACGAGTTCACGCCTTTAGTTGCCATCAGTCACGTGTTTTTCACTCTAGGCATTGTGGCCACGCCACAAATAGGTAATAAAATAGAGACAACCCATTCTCCAGCCACTGCTCTAAAGTTTCTTATCCAAGTATTCATTTTGTGCTTGGGTTTAATCCCTCACATACGTACAACTAAAGCATGACCGTGTAGCCCTTGTGACGAGAGGAGTAAAAATTCTGATTTGTCCAAGTTCCGCAAATATTCCCATGTTACACTTGAAAAGTCAAGTTGGCAAACACGTGTTTTCGTTAATTTCCACAGTTTTGTTTCCCTCAACATCAAACGAAATCTAGTCCAGGGATTGGCAGCTAGAATGAGGCCCATCTGTTCATCTGAAGCTATTGAAGCAGAGCTCCAATAACTGCGGAACACAATTCGCGAGAATGGATACTCAGATAGAGTTATGTTCCGAAATATTGGGGAACGCACCGCAAAGCCCACTGTTGTGGAAAAGATGTATTCATAAGACTGCCTTTTGCAGGGGACGCAGAGAGCGAACTAGTTAGACGGCACTTAACTCCAGCTATTACGAGAGCATTTCCCGCGGCGAATTTACGCGAATGTTTCACAAAATCTCCACTCCTACTTTTGGGAGGTAAAGGCAGGCTACCGTTAGAGGCCACATCAATGTGCATCTACTCATTCACTTGCTCCGGTGGAGCGGGAAACATCGACCGTACAACGAGACGCCTGGTAGAGGGTGCGTGAACATATGCCCGCCTAGTTAGACAGAGGTGAGACCCGATCGATTTCGAGTTCTATTTTCGCACATTTAATCGATACAGATCACCGAGTCGATGCCAAGGAAGCATTTCCGGTTGTCTATCGGACACCAACAAGCCTCTCTAAAGGCATATGCCAACGGATACTAGCGACCGCCGAGGCAGTGGCTATACGGCTGGCGAATCCGGTGTCATGTTGTCAGAAAACCCTGACACAAGCTCTCTTTCTGCCGTGGCCAACGCAAACCTCAAAATGCCGCCTCAAATTCATAATTGAAGTGATGGGTACTCCCTGCACTCACTCCAAGAACATCACTCAAAGACTCTCTTACCACCCCCCCCTCGCCCAGCTCTAAGGACCAAAACCCGCCCACCTCGTCATGCGTGCGGCGTGGGGAAGATTAGTGCTAATGACTAACTAGCCCTTGGGACACTTATAAACATTGTTAATCTTGTACATTTCATTCCTTCACGTGAGTGTATTGGCCCTGACGAAGAATTACCGAAAACGCGTGTTTGCCAACTTGAATTTTCAATTCTGATTTGGTTTAGATTGCGCGACAGGAAACGAAGTGAGGCTATCAGTCACACGTGGTTTGTTTCCCGTATACTATCATTTGAAGTACGTCATTCTGAGTTCTGCGTACTTGGCAGTCTGGGGCGCGACTTCCGCCTTCGGTTGACTTCGGTTCAACCATAACTTGTATGCATACATGAATTACATTAAATGCTGTTAACCTATGCACGATTCAGCATGACAAATCTGTCCTTTGCGTAACCCCACCTGCTTCTGAGGAGTTGTTGAAGATTTGTAAGGAAGATTCGTTCAAAATCTTCCATGAAAAGATTCGTCCTATCATCCCCTTTCGTCCTTGTGAACGGCAGATTTTGATCGAATTCATTTCGCCTAGCGGAAGCTCCCATTGGTCTGCACCAGTCATTTGACGTGAACAGGGTCGATCTGGATTAACTGGACTTTTGTCCATTTGCGTTTTCGCGACAGTCTGAGAGAAGACAGGCCTCTGTTTGAAGCCACGAAACTATATACCATGGGCTAAAAGGTTTAGCCTGGGCGGCAGCTCGGTATTTTGTACCATGCTTACCAGTTCTGAAATGCGATTTATGAAATATTTTCCTTCTGAAAGCACATTCTGGAAATATCGATCGGCGTTTTTGAGGTTTCGCACATGATTGGACTGTGCTTCCCGTTTGCCAGATTGTAAGACCTTATTGCGGTGGAAAGAAGCCGGTTTTCTACTGTGTTTGCCTTATTTTGTACATGTTCTAAAATGTATGTGCATCCATGCGCACATATGCTTAGCAATAAGCTGCGCAGATTGGATCAAATGTAAGGATTTGTACTTTGCCTTGGCTGCCGTCATCGTGGCTTCTGCCAAATCCGTCTACGCAAAGGAGAATCTCGTATGTGCCAGGAGTGTGATCAGGGCATCTTGCGAGTCTGATGCAAATGAATAGGTGGCCTTTTCTAACCCTCTAGCCGCGTAGATGCTTCGCAGGAGCATGCGTACATTGGAAACTATTAAAAAGTTAATGTCAAAGGCGGGGTCGATCAGCGCGATCAGTTCTTAACTTAGCGTAGATGAGTGATGGGTCAAAGGCCCTGTCGAAAAGGGACCGCTCTGGCCGCCTGTAATTATCCCCATCGATGGTCGGACTAACCCCCCCCCCCCGACATTCCCACTCCCTCTTTCGAGGACGGCGACGTAAAAGACCGCAGTCTTGCAAGAGGAGAAAGACAGAAATGAAAATCGACTGAAGGAGAATCTGAATCGCACACTTCGCGTGCGAGCCGCTGGATTCTATGACTGTCTCAACTTAGAATGGCCGTTTCTCACGATTCGAAAGTGCGACCTGGCTGTCCGGTGAGTGTCAGTCTCTATATCACCAGCGCATGTTCTTGTCGTCTAGTGCGCACCGCTCACCTGTCTTTTCCTGTATTTTCAACTGCAATCGTTTCAATGAATTCGGCTTACAACTGTCGAGGTTTCAAGCAGTGACGGTGGCACATCCAGATACATTAGGCAACACGTTCGCCTTCAGAGGGCGGCAGGAACCGAAAGACTACTTGTATGAAGGATAACTCTGTGGACTTGGGTCTACTGTTTTTCGATCGTTCTCTGTTCTTCCTAAGTCTGTCCAATTCAAAAAGGTGTTTGGGTATCTGTTCGTTCTAGAAGGACCACTGAATGGGGGTCGTTGGGGTGTTTCGTCACACAACGCTACATGATCTGTTTCAGCTCATTGTGAAATTATGTTGACAGAAGAGCGCTTAGGAAGTAGAGTATGCCTGATGTCTACCTGCTATTGTTAAATTGGCAACGATAGGGTGTAGGACCCCCAACTAACTAGAGCTAGCCTATGGACCGTATCATACGTTGAATGGTGGTAGAGGAGGGTTTGATGGGTGGGGCAAAACACAGGACGGAGAGCAAGAAGATACAGAAAACAAATAAATTTCTCCTTGATCCAACTGTGAAAAACTCGGTGCTTCGGTGGGATCCTAACCCACGTGAATCGAGTAGTCATCCGGTAGAGTCTAGATAGGCTACACAGGAAGTAATCGGGGTTATGGCAGATTTCAAACAATTCGTTTTGACCCAACTGTGAAAAACTCGGTGCCTCGGTGGGATTCTAACCCACGACGCAAATGGAGGCTTTAGTACAGCTAACGCTCTAGCCACATGAGCTACGAGGCCCGGTCGGACGACGCGCGTTCAATCACATTTGGGTCATTTACCCATCCACCCACCTCTGAATTACGTGAGACGGGTAGTCATCTGGTGGATTCCAGGTGAATTACTTAGGAAATCCTGCTTGGGCAGTCAGCTTACTGCATCAGATTTGGTGAATCCAGACGTTGCAGTAGGATGGGTGGGTAAACCAGACCCATTTGTGATTAAACCCGCGTCATCCGGTAGAGCCTCGTAGCTTAGGTGGTTAGAGCGTTGGCTGTACTAAAGCCTCCACCTGCTGTCGTGGGTTCGAATCCCACCGACACATTGAGTTGTTCACAATTGGGTCAAAGTGATTTATTTAAAATCTGCCATAACACCCATGAAATAAATTTCTGCAAAACGCCTTATTATACGCTGTCTTTTGGCGAAGAAAGTGAGTGCGATAATTAAAAAAAACTGAACAAATAGCAATTTTTAAAAAATAACGGACTTTGAACAAAGCGTCGTTGATAATTTAACATTAGGTCAGGAAGGGAAGGAAGTTTCAAACCATGGGAATGGTGGACGATAAGTGATGTTTACAGTCACAGCGAATTTTAGGGTATATTTTTGGAGTTGCCATCTACTCGGGGGTCCTACACCGTATCGTTACCTTTACGTTTTCAGAGCATCAGTGCTTGCAGTATCATATTTGTACACCTGCATACAATGGCGTCAAGAATGAGATATCGCTTCTGTGTTTCTGCTATGACCCATTTTGGTGCAAAGCAGAGAAAAACACGACCGACAACTAGAAAACTACATCTCACCTGCAAGGCATACTCACCGGAAAACGACGTATATTTATAGCACCTCATTCACGTTAATTAGGATGGATTGAGCTCCATTCACTCTATAAAGAAGGACAAAGATAACCGAGCGACATCGACCGAAGACGGAGCACTTAAGCTCCAAGGACGCACTGTGAGCGCAACCAATGGCGATATACTGCAGAGAACGAGCCTGCTGCACGTAGGCGGCACGTGGTTGAAACACTGCCAACAGTTGCCGCTTTATTTATGAATTTGGTATTTGCAGCAATCAAACCTAGTGCATGCCCCAAGCGTCCAATATGACTGGTGCTGGCCATGTGAGTGTATTATCAGCACAACCAGCCAATGAATTCGGGGGAAAGTAGTTAAGCATTAAGTGGTTCATCAACCAATAAAAACATTCAGCCGTCGGCTGGGAAGTTGAGGGCCTTCAGAGGATTTGTGCAGTTGCTAGTTAAAAGGGAAATACTGTGAGTGACCGATCACCTGAAGTGTAAGCCAAAATTCTGAAATGCCTTTTCAGGCAGGGAAGATAACTTGGCTGGGATTTTAGGATTGGTTTAATATGCGGTACAATCTCAATATTTCTGACATTCTATAATGTTCGCGTTTTAATGCACTTCTGTTCGAACTTCCATAGAAACCACACTAGATGATAATGGCTACTTAAGTGGTGAGCATTTTTTACATTGATTTTCGATGGCCTTATAAATGCAAATATAGTTAATAGAAAACATATATAAACTACGCTTCCTTTTACTCATTTTGTGGCAAATCACACCACCTTTACATTTTATAATCGAAGAAAAGTGCCTTTCAGTTTCAAAAGCCGCTACTTATGGGATTTATTGGGCCGTACAATGTCTATTTATACAACACCGTATCTGTACGCTTATTAATGGTCTTTACGAAGTATTCAACATTCCCATCCATTGCAATATTCTACGAACTGTACATGGTATGTTCTTAAGGGCATAGAGAAATATACGATTTTCCCTTCATGAAAATTATGCACATTATGGACAGAAAACGCCTAGCGTTAATACAACGGCTGATCTGGCTCAAAATTATTCGGAACTAGAAAACTTTGTCAAAGCCCCAACTTACCCTTTCTTTGGATATAAAGTGTAAATATGACGTGATAGGATTTCAAATGAGTAGAAGAAGATATTTCGCATGTGTTTTCTATTAAATCTATGTGGATTTATAGGGCCATCGAAAATCAACGTAAAAACTACATGCTACTTAAGTAACTATTTTTGCTGAATGCCGTTTTTACGGGAGGTCGAAACGAAATGCGTTCAAGTGACACTTAGTTCTCATCAGTAGGCTATCAGTCACACTTGATGAGCAGTGTTTACGGTCTGCAGAACGGTTGGCTAGGCTTGGAAACGCGGCCCTGTCCAACATTGGGAAACCGAGACGCTTCCACTATGGGGACCGTGGCAAAAGGGGCTATAGGGGTGAAATTGCGGGATAATAGTGAAGAATGCGCTAATACTAAGGAGAAAACGCAGGTCTTATAGGCAAATATGCCATTTTGCTCTAGTGGGTAGTAAATCTCAGCGCGAGCACCGTGCAATACAAAAATTCACTGCAAGCAACGATTATTGGTTACCTGCACCAATTCCTCGAAGAATAAGGGTAATTGGCCAGTCAAGGCCATTGAAACTGAACTGTCCAAGAATTTGGCCAATCAGACGTAAGATGTAGATGGAAGCTGTACAAAGTGCGTGCCGAATGACTCCATAACCATAAACAATAATACTAACTTCTAAACTTCAACCCTGAACCCGAACCTTAACTTTAACCCCTAGCCCTAAACCTTAGCACCAAACCTTCAATCCTAATGGTAAAGCCCGAACCCTAACGTACTCGTGAATCATAATCCCAGCATTTTGCGAAGCACCTCAAATTGAAAGTATCCGCAAGTATTACTACACAGGCTGAAATCAATACTAGTAAGGAGGTGGAAAATATTGACCAAGCAGGATAGCGTTCCTGAGTCCCACTGAACGGTTCCGTTCTAATCCACTAATTGAAGTCTTTAATTCCTTTTGAGGTTATTTTCGTTATCGCGCGAGCTAGGACGTAACAATGATTATGTGAATGCACTCACGGTCGTTCTGTGGTCGGCGAAAAAATGCTCAGGGACTGTGCTGACGAGGCTTTTTGGGGGAGCGATTGTGGCCGGACCCAGGAACAAGGACACCTTGAGCTACAGCTGATGCAGCACTAAATTCTGGGGATTATCTTTTCCTGTGTTCCGACTTCACCCCTAAACCTAGCTTGCGATAGCTGGCCTATCTTGTGAAATATTGACCGAAATTCACTTGGGTTAAGTGAATAGTCAGGATTACTTACTACTGATTGTCATGCGGCATAATCCTAAGATAATTCAGCCACGCCAAGATACCGACTTTCGGATGCGTTCCCTTCCAGCTGCCTGCATAAAATACATTCATTAAAAAGTGACTAAGCAATTAGTATGGCTTATTCAAGGTAATTGCCGGATCTCATTCACTAAAATATTCCTGCTTGTACGACTCGTTAGGAAATTAGGCCTTCTTCAATTTTATACGTAAATGAAGAGTATCTCTAGATCTTAAAGGAATTTTCGGTTTCAGGGTGGTTTTGAATCCAATATGCAGTTAAACTTACGCTAAGATTTTTGAAACTACACATTATACACCTTCTGATCTCTGCCGGTAGATATGCCTGCGCTCCCGCTGGGTATACGGGTCGTGTGCATGGTTGCTCAGTCATCCTTGCATCCTTTTGTTGTTGGTTAAAATCCGGATCAAGTTTTTTCTGTTGTAGACTGGGGGTTGTGGTGGTATGTCCAGGTGCGAGTTTGGTCGTGTCGTTCCCCCGCCTCCGGTCTTCTCAACTTTGTCTTAACACGAAGTCAAAGTGGCGAATGGGAAGAGCGAGTTCGGTAGATGCTGCGCAAGTCTACTATGACTTCAAGCTAATTCAAACGCAAGTCACCGTCTCTGCTCCACGTTGCTGTGGAGCACACGGCGGACATCGTCGGAAACGACTGTAGAACTGTCGTAAAGTGGAGTTCTCCTCTCCGAATTCGTCAACCACATCAAGTCTTCAGATGGTCAGGAACACAAATCCTCAACTGAACCCTCCTCGTCGACGGAACTGATTAGGCTGTGCGTTGTGCCTGGCTGTTTGTCGAGTCGTCCTGAATGTCTTCGTACCTAAAGCCGGTCTCGAGTGGTGACGACGTTGAGGGAATCAGTGGATAGAAGTTGGAAAAACTCGCCTCAAGCTCTGTAACCTTCATCCGTATGACTGAGTCATCTGCTGTCTCCAAACCGACTACACCGGGGTCGATAATTCGTGATGCAACGAGCCTACACATGCGGGCGGCTGGAAAAGTCACGATAAAGGCCTCAAGAGTGCAGATAATAAGGCTCTTTAGGTTGAAAAATTCGCAAGCCTCACTATGTTATCTGCCTGTGTATTAAGGACACAATATGGAGGTAAAGCCATCGTCAAAATCAGCGGTCAAAGTGCTTCAAAGTCTTTTCACCCTCGACCTGGGGTGCTGTACGCAGGGTACGCCAAAGTTCATCACGCATTTTTTGTCTATTTCTTTCCAGGTATTACCGCGCGGTAGGAGAAGTAATCAGCCCTTGACAACTTGGGCTTCGCAGTTTTTGTACGCTTGTCACTACCCTGTCCGTGGATCACCAATTAACGCTGGATCAACGTTGCAAAATTGCCTCCGGGCAAGAAGTGTTTCAATTCTCGATTGCAGTTCAGCGCGAGTTTTAGAAGCCTTATGGTCTCGCTTTGCTTCCACACGCAGCACACTTTACGTTATTTACAGCAAATTTCGGGAAATGCGATTTGTTCTTGACACGGCGAAAAGCCGGCTCCTATCAGCACCCATGAAAAAACCGACCTCTTGCAGTAGACATTCGCGCAAAGCCAAGGAAAGTTCATCTGCGGGGTTGCGCTTGAACTCGGTGTCAACAAAAGTCCGATTGTGCGGTAGCATCGGAGAGTGATGAAGTTCTACTCGTACTGACTTTAGGTTCTTCAAAGGATTATGAGGATCGTGTGGAGATGTGTGAATCGTTCCCCCACAGTTATCAAAACGACTCTAAGCTCTTGGAAATCTCGTAGCCCGGTGACGAGTCTACGTTTCTTCTCTCTGGTGGGATAAACTGTCACATCTGTTGCAGCAATTCCGGAGCATGAACGAGGCCCTCCGGAGTGAGTGGTTTGGTGTTTCTTGTCTGTCACTGAGCTGGTTGGATCATTATTCTTCTACGGTGGCTCGGGTAATATGGCCAGCCCTGCAGGGGAAAAGTACTCGGAGATGCTACAAGAGTTTGCTATTCCATGGCTTCAGGTGAGAAATGAATCTGATGATGTCTTTTTGCAGCAGGATGAAACCCATCTCACTCCTCCAAATTAGTGGGCAGTCTCCTAAACACCAAGTTTCCTTAGCGATGAATCGGTCGACGAGGTCCCCCTGATGGGCTCTGCGCTCTTCTGGCTTCAAAATTTGCGACTGTTCGCTGGAAACACGCAAAAAGTCCAGTATGTACCGCTTAGCCCTACGATCTGTCAGAGCTTGAGGAAGGAATCCGCACGACTTGCAACGGGGTCGGGAAAGGGATGTGGCGATACGTTTGAGAGGCTGTGGTTCCGAAGGTAGCTGTAGGTTGTCGAAAATGGAAGCCACTTCCGGACGTTGAAACGTGATGAAACGTCTAGCAAGCAAATTGCACTGATCCCTTTCCCGATGATAAAAGTGTGGATACAGTTAATTCCTCATGTAATTTTTAGGAATTCACTTAATGTGTATTGTTTAGCCATAATACCTTTGTCAAGTCTTTGTACTCGACGCTTTCGAATGACTCAAACAGATTAATCTCGAAAAATTAAGGATATGGGTAAAGTTATCATGCAAATAAAAACTAAAATTAACTCCTGAACCAGGATAAGTTGGCTTTCAGTCTGAAAAGTTTCGGCCAACTTGCATGCGGAAAAAAACTCACTTTACTTTTCTGCATGCTTTCTCTCGGTTTTCGAGGCTGATGTAAAACACCTATTGATTCCGGAGAGGACATCTCAAAATCTTGCCTTTTATCGTTCCTGAAAGTTGGGAATTCTAAGCTTAAACCGCTTCGGTTATCACATATCATTCAAAAACATATCCCTTATTTAGATGCTTAAAAATTTCAGTGCGCATTATATGTTTATTCTTTGATAACTTTGATTATTTTTGCTTATAGTGCTATGAGCAGATACCTTGATCGTTATTGAATTCACATTCCCCCATGTAGAGTATCTGATAGCTTTTGCAAACACATTTTAGGGAATTTCGTCTTTAGACTGAAAATGACAGTCTAACTTTTGTTTCTTTTTCAAAAAAACTTATTATTTCGAAGTAAAATAGACATCGGTATCACGGTGGAATAATTGTACAGACTTTAAGCGACGTTGCCTCTCAAGGATAATACACTATCTTTTAAGATCTCTTATCCCTTTATGTACATGGAATTGCCTCACTGCCTATGCATTATTTTAATCTGACTCACCTTATACGGGCGCAGACGAGGCCACTAAAAATCAATAAGGCACGGTTCATAAGTATATTCCGAGAATGATATTTACGTTAGTGCAGGTGACGTACGTAATCGACATCCGGCAGGCAGGAAGTAAGTTGAAATTGTGGTCCATGCTTATCATCATTTCAAACCCAACTAAGTACAGTAGGTGGACTAACTCATGAAATGTCAACCGAAATTCCGAAATGTGTCTTCGTCTCGAAAAGATTAATTAAGTAGGGTTGAAAAACTAGTCAGCCTGCAACATAATTCCATAATATTTCGGTTACGTCAGAATGCCGGCTTTCGAATGAATCTCCTTCCGGCTGCATGCAAAAACTAAGTTCTGTTAAAAACGGCCACGTATGTAGCCTGGATTTTTCTCATTGATTTTCGATGCCTCTAAACCTCCAATTATATTTCATGGAAAACATGAATAGAAATATTCATTCTTTTTGCTCACTCGGTAGAAAATTACGTCTTCTTCTAATTTTTTTTCCTCGGTTTTCAAAAGCTCTTTTAATTCCCGGGTACTTTTGAACCCGCTCTACCGTTGCACTTGGATTCCAGAGTTCCAAACTACAGGCCGTATATTTTCCGAGTACGGAAAACCACACATTTCTCTACGGTTAGTAAAGGGAGACCATATAGGGTTCATAAAATTTAGCAGTGGAATTGTTAAATTTACAAGCCACATTGGTATATTCAGAGGGATGACGATTTATGAACGACCATTTCACGGTATTTAAAAGTTGCACAATTAGAAGCTCATTTAAAAGTGAATTATGTCCCCCCTTCAAGTACAAAATTGGAAGAAGGCGTAATTTTATACCGAATGAAAGAAAGAATGAATATTTTTGTGCATGTTTTCCGTGAAAATAACTGAATCTTCAATGGCATCGAAAATCAACGAAAATAATGCGTGCTACATAAGTAGCCATTTTTTACGGAGTATGGTTTTTGGATGCAGCCGAAAAGAAGTTCGTTCGAAAGCCGGCATCCTGGAGTAACTGAATTATTATAGAATTATGTTGCATGCTGACTAGTTTTACAACCCTACTTAATTAATCTTTTCGAAACTGAAATGCCTTTTGGAATTTCGATTGACATTTCATGAGTTAGCCACCTACTGTATGCTGTTTGATCTTAAGTCATAGTTAAGTATTTCAGTAAGTTTTTCCCAATGACAATACAATGGTAGCTTTTTCATGTTTTCGGGCAGTCATCCAGTAAACTGCTAGCATCTCATGAAGCGGGATATGTTCCACCGGACAGCTAACTGTTTGACTTTTATGCACCGCTTGTGGTGGCCAACGAAACCGTTGACGAAATTTGACTTTCGACCGGTAGGTGTGATGAACAACACACGTACCCAAACTTTAAAGATACCACCCACACTTGTGGCTTAAGTCCGCTGATTTCGAAAAAATGCGCCGGCCTGGCTTGCTGTGATGTGCCCCCATGCCCGGGAAGGGAATGTTGATTGAAGACTTGCCAGTAATCTTATTCGCAGTTGACCTCCACAATGGATCTTCGGCACGATTTATTGTCGTCCAAACTTCCGTCTCGTGAGCCTTTGCGAAATCTGTTCTGACTCCCTGAATTCATCGGAATTGCCGCCTGCCGATAACACTCTCTTTTTGATTTGCTTTTGGGTGAAGAAAATGAACCCTTTTAGGCTCGGACCGAATGCTGATATGAAATGTAATCAGTATATTGACTTGCCCGAGCCTGGAAGGTTTGTCTCAGAGGAATTACTCCACGTTGACACGTTAAGTTCTGAAGAGATTAGAAAGTTGAAATTTCAAAATTGGCGTATATACAGAAAACAGATGGGGAATGCTGGAGTTTGGTGCAGCAAAACCCCCGCAACAGGGACAGAAACCCGGCGAAATGTGTGTCTTGGCTCTTATATATTTCTTATGCTAACAGTATGGTGGATAATGCAAAACGCCTACCCTTTTTAAATTTATTAGGAAATTAATGCGAGAATTTGGATAGAATTCCTTCGGAGTGACGCTTTTTAGGCCCGTTCCTAAAGTTGATATGAATATTTGAGCTGAAATCCATCTTCGTCTTAGGAATAACCGCGTGCTACTCGCAAGTTTTCAGCAGACAGTCAAGAGTAGATAAATGCAGAATGAATTACCATACCGAGAGCCCAGGAACTGTCTGCTACCTACGCTGTCTGTATGGTAATTTGTTTACAAAAATGAAGCCTGTCTGGGTCAAAAACTCGGTTCCGAAAACACTTCCCAGAAAATGCTACATATTCTGAAATAAGTGTCATGACTTAAACCGTATGTCCAGTATACTAGGTAATCTCAGTGGCGGCGTCTAGTTTGATTAAAAATTCTCAATGCCATGAGAATGTTCAAAAGTTCGCAAGCCATTCGCTCAGTTCGCAGTTTCTTTTTCATACCATACATCAGCTCAGTGGAAGTATTTTTACTGTACAAGGATTTGCTTCATCCTCATTTAAACTACGGAGACGTCTTAGCACGTCCAGCGGGCCAAATGGGTGTTAATACTGCAACGTTGGGTTAATGATTCTAAGCAAGCTGGTTACGTGACTTATAAAACATTATTTAAATTGTGAAACGGAGTTACGTTTGAAAAGCATAACCTAGGTGCGGTTTTAATATTGATTATTACGCGACATGATCACAAGATATTTTAGTCACGCTTGCATGCTGGCTATTTAATAAATGTGTTTCTAACCAAGTGAAAAACATGCTTGCTGCAAAAGGACTATG
The DNA here is from genome assembly GCA_902702965.1 of Spirometra erinaceieuropaei. Lineage (NCBI taxonomy): Eukaryota > Metazoa > Platyhelminthes > Cestoda > Diphyllobothriidea > Diphyllobothriidae > Spirometra > Spirometra erinaceieuropaei. Next base: position 51,722 of record CACRXP010000489.1, read on the forward strand.
TAAATATTGTGACTTCCGCTCACTACTTTCCGGTGTAGTCATAAATCCAAGTAACTTAATGGACGGCATATTCAAAAGCATCCCTTTTTCTACCTGTTTCGTGAAACAGTACATCCTCAAATTTTCTATTCGACGAAATACTATCTATTAGTTCTGAAGGGGTTCCTCGATTGGGAACGGGAGTACGGACCGGCTGCCCCTACTACAAGCGGTCTTTAACTAAATTCGATTGGAGATGACGTTAGGCTGGTTTTAGGTCTACGTCTGGAGTTGGGTCCATGAGGACCAATTTTAGAGTTAAAATTAGAACATAAGAGTGGGAAGAACCTAGACATTATCGCAAGGATACCCCCAGCGGCGTCATTAATCCAGTGTCCGACCGTTCTTCCGATCCCCGAATACTTTTAAAATCGGCCTTTTGTTACCCATGCGTTCAGGACTTCCAAGCCACAAGCCGTTCACTTTATAGTTAAGGCAAACCATGCATTCATTTATGCTATTAGGAGGACGTTTTATAGCGTCAATAAAATCTTTCAATAGTTATGACCCCCATTCAGTACACCGAAAAGAGCAGTTTCAAATGGGCGGACACGATGCTACTTAACTGAGCATTCCGCAATCCTAAACAACCATACAATTAAACACTTCTTTAAAATGAAAAATGTCCCCTCACCGAATAAAACATTGAAAAAAGACATAATGCAATTGGCAAAGAAGAGAGCGATTTTACGTGTGTTTTCTGTTAAATACGTTAAGATTTAGAAGGACGTTGAAAATTAATTATAAAATTTCCTAATAGTCAAGTGGTCACTTTTTTGTGCGGTCTTTACAGGCAGTCATTCCGCAGCCGTCGTCTTTGTATAATTCGTTGATATTTTGGCAGATTTTGAATAATTCATATTGACCCATATTGCCAAAATATCAATGAATTACGCGAGTCTGGTAGTCATCTGGTGGATTCTAGGGGAATTACTTTGGAAATCCTGCCTGGGCAGTCAACTTACTGTATCAGATTTGGTGGATTCCAGACGTTGCAGTAGATTGGGCGGGTAACTTGACCCAAATGTGATTAAACTCGCGTCATCCGGCGGGGCCTCGTAGGTCAGGTGATTAGAGCGTTGGCTGCGCTAAAGCCTTCCCCTTACTGCGTGGGTTCGAATCTCACCGAGGCGCCGAGTTTTTCACAGTTGGGTCAATATGAAGTATTTGTATAACTGAAATGTTTTTGGATTATGTCGAATGATAATAATTACTAAAACTCCATTTAATTAATCAATTTAGAATTCTGGTTCAGCAGTATTTTTAGTAATTGGTGCAACCCGACTTCCCCAAGCGTCGCATCTGGCCTGGTTTAAGAGCAGAGGCAGAACGAAAGGCAAATACCACTTTTGACATTACTTGCACATGGGTTGGCATTGTAGGCTAAAGACTTGTGCTAAACTCCGCAATTCCTCCCTAAAACGCCCTTCACCTGCACATAAACATAAAACAGACGATGTAATCTCCCACTACGAAGTCGGGAAAAAAATTCACGCATAAGTGCAGCAGCGCCACAGCCTCATCGTACCGACAGTCACAATAAAGTGCACGTCGTTATCGGTGCCATCTCCTATTTTCAGGACTCCAGTGCGTTTGGGGTGATCTGCAAATTCTTACCTACTCATGCTTTCTCAGTAGCTTAGAAATGTCATGTGTTTTTAATTAGTCTTCGGACTTCAATGTTTTGTGTCACATGCAAAACAGAGTTAGACCCGAAACGTCAGCAGGAATACTTAGGGATCGACTAATGAAACGAGGCCCACATGGTTGCACTAATCAGTCGCAAATGAACTGCAAACCACGCTATTGGTTGGCGAAACAGCCTCCATCCGTATGATCTACGATACGCCAAGGCTGCCGAATGTGAGCCTCACACAGTTATTCTGCCATAGTCAGGGGTCCTCGGCGTAAATCTTAGCCAAAAGTTGTATTTTGTGGGCTAGCGGAAAACGAATATGTGAGCGATCGGTGCAGGATGATGACTTGCGCGTGAATTAGCTTGTGATGATGGCAGATTTGCGCGGAATTTATCATACTCTTCTCACCCACCCACTCACCTTGATTCGGTGACAAGATGTGTCACCGACCAGATCCGGTGACCTGAGAATGACCGGAAACCACCTCGGGAGCCCGTCCGCGCGTGCAATACACGGTTAGCCTCCAGAGACGTGTTGCGGATTTCACAGAAACAGGATCCGCCTGGCTCAGATCCCATCTGGATGGGGGTCGCTGAGTTTGACTCTTCGTCCTGACGGGACTGAGTCGTCTAGTCAGATAGCAGCCTTCTAAGCCACGACTTTGAGCGCGTCGTTATTAGTTTGAATGGGCATCAAATTGTTTTTTTGGTGAGGAATTCGCTGAAATACCGTGGAAGTGGATTATTTTCCCAACATCGGCCTCACTCTATCCTCCCTCTCACATGCACTAGTCTGCCGTCCGCGCCTGTCAGCCATCTGTTCCTGGAACTGGACGCAAGTGACTGGCGCGGCGTGAACCTGCGCCTAGACGTGCCACAAAATCCTCTGCACATGCGGCAGTAATTATGGGTTCGCGCGGATTTGGCGCGGCCTGATTACCGCGTGCTAGTGAGTCTCATTTTGGTCTAACGCGGCGTGAGTCTGCGCGTAGGCGTGCCATCACACTCCACTCTGTGTATGAAATTTGTTCTGAGATGCGTCGGCTTTGTGCAGCCCGATTAACGCATACCGCGTCCTAATCTGACTGTCGTTTTGACAAATTATTTTAGGGCCGGGATAATGGCATACATGGCTCGCTCACTGGTCAGATTCGTGAGCACGACTCCGTTCACGTCTTTTCTACACACGGAATGCGAGGGAGAATTCTTCGTTGTAACGAGACTTCAGGAGTAGTTGTCTGACTGTTTTTAACACGTCCACTATGTTTAATCATAGATAGCTTAGGGCCGAATTAGTGCAAATCTGACACACGCGTCTTCATGCCTTTCACGGGCAGTAAGCTCACTGGCCATCAGCTACATATTTATGGACCGGAAAGGATTCCCGTAAAGAAAAGGTTGGACAAAGGTATAGGTTATGGCCGGGGCTACTTATTACAGGGATCAACTGTGCTAAAAGAAAATAACTGGGGATAATTATTTGCACTTGTCGAATAAAAAATAAGAAGAGCTCGCATAGCTGTTGCGTGAGGGTAGTCAAGGTGTTTTAGGGTAATCCTCGGAGTAAAAGAATGATAATGCAATACCTTTTTGACAATGCATGCAGAGGGGTCGTAAATTCATTTACTACTATCATCAGGTGGTAAAAATAGTGTCCCCTTTTAATTGGCGACAAGATGGAGGATCACATTTTGTGATTTCACAGAGTTCTTAAATGTTCAGCCTTTTTGCTCAACACAAATGCCTCCCTGAATAAGTAACCCCGGCCATAAACCATACTCTTGCCCAAGTTTGACTGGGAAGGTCATTTCTGGCTTCTTATTCGTTTCTAGCTAGCCCTGCCTAATCCTGAGTTCGGATAGTCAGGGTATCTTAACCTTCACGAATGTGCTGAGGAAGATTATTAACCAATTAGATTACGGGAAGGCTGGCTGTCGACGACTAATAGGGCAGAAATGGTCATTCTAATGTCCTTTATTTTGTCGACACCGCTTCTTTATCATCCCTTTTTGCTATGCGGCTGCATAGACTGGGGCTCTAAGGCAAAATGACTAGAGCGTTTCCCGCACTGCAACCTGATTGGTTAACACTCCTTCTGGGAACGTTATGAAGGTCATAGGGAGATTTTGATGAATCCATACCTGTGTTCTGGGGGTCGCGTGCGGACGAAATGCAGTCTTCAAGACTAACCAACCAATGTAGATTGATTCAATAAAATATCTTACCGCATGCCACATTTAGATTCCGAAAGTCTGTTCCCATACAAAGATAGCACCGTTCAACCACAAAATCACTTAAACTCCAGTACGTGACTGAACAATTCGGCCGCTGCGCAAACATGTTATCTCCCCTCTTGGTTGATTTTAAAACACTTTCGACAGTTGTACAGTCTTCAGGCGAAAGTGGTCAAAACTTTGGCTAAGATTTGCAAACCTAACTTCACATTCAATGCTAAATATTTTGTATGCCTTCCTGACCTTCTTCTAGGCGAAGATGACATGGCGGTGGGATGTTGCTAGCAAGCGCGAAGGACATACACGGTGTCATCATACTAGGTGTCCTATAATTCGGCGTTTTATTTGTTTTGACACAATTTCTGTGAGATGAGAACCAAAACGCTCAGCGCAATAGGTTGTTTATTATCAAATTTTGAAAATAGCATCGAACGAGAGTCGAAAGTACTAACAAGGGCAATTTTGGATTTTTCCACGACATGTTACACGATTCCATCGCGGAGTCCCAACTGAAGTAGCATAACAAGGAGTGTTCAATAGCTGGTGGGGCGGGGCTATTTTCAGGCAAGACAAATTTGTGGCCTATCAATAATACCACCAGTTTTAAATTTTGGACTCTAAGACCTAATGCTCTTCCGACATTCTGACCATCGCAATCTGTGACGTCCGCCGCGTACCTCATGGAGTGGGCGCAGCACAGGTGAGTAGTTTTCAGAGGGTGTTATCATGAAGAAGACTTGTGCAGCATCTACGACATCCGTTCTCCCTTCTCCCACCTGGTTCCGATGATAAGACCACTGGAGGTGGCGCCTGACGCAGTGGATGACAAAACTAGTCGTCTCGTCTACGCCTGCCACACACGACCTGCCCCGCAGGACATGCATCGGGCAGCGACGAGGGTAAATTGTATCGCACTAAGGTGAAAATGTCATGAAGTCCTCTGCAAACTGGAGCTACTGTAGCCTGACTCTCAGTCCAGTGGCGAACCGATTTATCCTGTCAGGTGACAAACTTGCAAGGTAAAACTCGTGACAACTCCACTCTCCCTCTCTCTCTCTCATCCTCCATGCATCAGTCGATCGTCCCCGCCTGTCGGACCGCTGTTTATGGGTTTGGGCGCAGTACTTGACGTGGCGTGAAAGTCTACATCTGAAGCGCACCACTCACAATGTGGGGTGATAATTATGGGAAAGCGTGGACTCAGAGCAACCTGCTAAACGCCTGCCATAAGACCCCCTGACCTTTACTTCAGTCCAACGTGGTTATTCGTTAGTTATCAGACGATAACTCGGTGCGATGGGAGTAAAACATAATCCCTGAACTGTTAGCAGCACTAAACCGAGGCCGTAAAAAGAATACAAAGAAGGCATGCATGTGATCGCTGGGGCAAAAAGTTATTCTATTCGTCTAGGCTTTCAGACGCATGAGGAAGTCCGGCATTCGAAAGAGGTAGGTAAGGGTAACAATTGTACGGCCCTCGATTTTTGGTGTCTGGCAGTGCTCATAGTGTACGATATACTAAAAGTAAGTCGATCATTTGATTTACAAAGTCGATGCCAGAATTGATGGCCACTAGCTGCTCTGGCCCTGTTTTTTTCGCGATGCGTATCACTATGCGTGTGTCAGAGAGGTCGGAGTCGTGGATTTGCTGCAGGGTTTTGATAACGGTTCAGAACAACTGGTCATCCCTTAAAACGGCCATTTCGTGTTTGCACGCTCGCGATCCAAACCCAAACTTACAAGTCTGAAACTGTGTTCCCTGATCTTATAACCCTGGACAGACTTCCACAGCACTTATACAGTGAGTGGTCGATCGCATGAAATGTTGGCCTAAATTCCGAAACGCGTTTTTGATTAGGAAGGATTACTTAGATGATGCTGCAATGTTGATTGTCAAATGGCATCATCCTATGATATCTCGAGCTCGGCAGGATGTCGGCTTTTGAGTGCACTTCTTTTCGACCTCCTCTAGAAGCCGCACTCGGTAAAAACGTCTATTTAAGTAGCGTGCATTTTCAAATTGATTTTTCGGTGGTCTTATAAATTGAAATATATTTTACAGAGAACATGCATAAAATATGCTCCCTTTCTCTCGTTTGGTAGAGAATCACGTTGCGTTCGCAGTTTATCCTCGAAGAGATTGCATATTTAGGTTTTATGAAAGTTTTCCGATTTCCGAATAATTTTGAGCCAGATCAGCCGTTGCATCAGCGTTTACTGATTTCAGTCTGCAAGGTGAATACTTCCCACATAAAGAAAATCATATTTTACCCTGTGTCTTTAAGAAAATACCACAAATAGTTCATAAAATTTTGCAATGTATGCGGATTATGTTGTATACTTTACGAGGAATATTAATAAACGTACGGATACGATGCCGTATGGATGGGCATTGTGTGGTCGTAAAAAATCTAAAAATTGTAAACATTTTTAAAACCGATGTGTCTCCTTTCATCGCGTATAAAATGAGAAGGAGGTCTGATTTTCTACCAAATGCGTAAAACAACTTATATTATTTGTGCATGTTTTCTATAAAATAGAGTTGTATTTATAAGACCACCGAAAATCAATGTGAAAAGTGCATGATACTTAAATTGTCATTTTTTTACCGAGTGCGGTTGAGGTCCTGGCGAGTAGGAAATACTATATGATTATGCTGCATGCCAATCAATATCATAACATCACCTAAGTAATCCTCCTGAATCGAATACGCGTTTCGGAATTTCGGCCAACATTTCATGAAATCGAGCAGAGCACGTCGCTACTTCGGCTGATTTGATTATAACTGTTCAGTAGTATCGGTTAGCTGATTTTGCTAACTCTGTGCTGCATCTTACGGTTGACGCTTTTTACGGAATTCGCGAGCACCCATCGCGGATTTTAGAGGACTGTGCAAATTTCAACCGGCCCGCTAAAATCTCCTGGACAGACCGAAGACCGCATATGCATGCACGTTGCACGCCAAAATTTCAGACACGGCTGAGGACGAATTCCAGTGCCATTTACAGGGATTAGTCCGCTTCGTTTAAGAGGTAGGCCTTGTGTATTTCACTTACAGTCCGTCCTTCAATTACAGGAGCATGTGTTTTTTCTAGATAAAATTTAAACCTTTTTCGCTTAGATCGATTCGGTTTTTGGCAGGAGAGCGTAAAAAGGGGAAACATTAAACTCGTACAGAATTTTTAAAAACGGTTCAGTGAAATATCAGGCCATAAGTATAGTCAGGAAGGAGCTGTCCAGAAACTATAAAGCCACTTATAACGTGGCGTCACCGTGTGAATTTAAAAGGCTCTATAACACCCACTTGTCTTCAGAATTTCAACCCAACATTCCCTCCATGCTATTTGTCTAACTTTCCAGCTCTGACTTCCTCAAGGCATTCCACCCTTGCTCACACTTGCAGCATAATCCACGGATAATTCAAGTACATTGGGATGCCGGCCTTTGAACGAACTACTGTCCGGCCGTCCGCATGTGCTGCACCCTGCAAAAATTTGTGCTTAATTAGTAAACATTTATCTCACTGATTTTCGACGACCTTATAAATCCAAATATGTTTCGTAGGAAAGATGAGTAAATATTTTTATTCTTTTACTCATTTGGTGGACAATTACGTCCCCTTTAAATGTAATATTTGAAGGAAGCGCATAATTCGGTCTGCAAAAACGTTTGCAGTTCCCGAGTAATTGGGAATCCGATCTGCCTTTACACGTGTATTCAGGTTTTACAAACTACAGGCTTCATACTTTCCGTGCACGGAAAATCAAACATTTTTATACGCCATTAAGAGGAAATCATAAGGGATTCACAAGATTCGACAACATATTTGAACCACATTGTATGCCTTAGAGACAACATTAGTAAATTCAGAAACACGATGTTTATGAACAAACACTTCACAGCCTTAGAAGTCTCATAACAAGGAACTTTTTAAAATCTTATTATGCACCTATTTCAAGTATAAGATTTGAGGAAGACGTCATTATCTACCAAATACGTAAAATAATGAAAATATTTAAATGTGTTTTTATGAAATGTATTTAGATTTATAGGGGCATCGAAACTCAATGAGAAAAATGCATGCTACTTAAGTGATCATTATTTGCAAAAGGTAGATTTTGCAGCCGATCGGATAATAGTTCTTTCAAAAGCCGACATCTCGAAGTAGCTGAACAATTTTTGGATTATGCTACCTGGTGATTGACATTACAACATTACTTAAGAAATATTTTCGAGTCGAAGACGCATTTCGGAATTCCGGTTAACATTTAATGAATTAGCACATTTTCCTGTGCCAGGCCCTTTACGCAGGCCATGCCAGTGAGTCCAACCAGGTAGACCTTCCAACTTATGCTTCTGTTCGTCTGAAATGACCATATTACGTCACTGATCTGTCCGAGTAACATAATTCTCAATCCACCACACTCGTCGTTCCTTGTGTTGTGTTGTCAGCGATAGCATTTGTCATAGTTTCCAATGACCGAATGCAGGCGAAATCGCTGTAATCCTATGAATTTTGGCTTTTGGAAACTGCGGCATCAAATCTCGTTTGATAAGGCATACACTACCAGTTGTCACAGACACTTCACGTAGTTCAGCTCTTTCGCTTGAGAAGTATAGCTTCTTCCTCTGAGGTTCATTTCCCCAGACGCATCACGCTGGTCGAACGCTTCGGACGTCATTCTAAGACCCATTGTGTGCAGTGTCAAACTTTCGTCTCGCTCAAAACCCATAGATTGTACTCCCCAGGCATTCGTAACTAGTAAAAGGTGGCTGACTTTCACTAATTTCGAGGGCAAATCGATTTCTGATTACTGCTCACTGGTTTGCCATCACCAAATTTGTTGGGTATGACGGGTCCTTTGACTGGGATCAGACGTATTATTTAGAGTACACCAGATACTCAGTCCAGAGGTCGAGAAACGATGGCACCTTAGGTCGGTCACGCACTGTATTACTTTTGACCAGGCCGTGTTGAAGCCTAGCATAGCTGGAAAAAATAGCCGCGCTTTAAAAGCTTTTCCCGAAGTAGGTGCTTTTTCAGAAAATAATCCGGATCTTTTTTGAAGAACGCGTGTTTTTATCCCGTTAGGTTGTTGGGAGAGTCCCTTGCTTTTCGTTGCAAATAGCTAGCCTGAACTTAGTGTATTGTGCAAAATGTTGCTTACATTTTTGGCGCAAAAATCCGATTAGCTAAATAAGTACACCACCAATGTTTTCCCTAGGGATTCCATACAAGCTTTTCAATGTTAGGACTCACATATGCTGAGGAAATTTCTTTTGTTCTGCTGAGACACTTCCTTTGAACTACAACTATTCGAAAGAGCTACTCTGGCTTCTAACATCATTAGACGTGGCCTAGCAGCCAAACTGCATCAAGTTTAGTAGTATCCGGGTGACCCACCCGATATGTTAATTTATACCCCTCCTCCTCCTCCTCCTCCTCCTTCTCTTCCCACAGGATGGGCCTTTACCGACTCATTTGCCATCATCGGCCGCATATATTCAACCCCCAGACCGGGAGAGCCGAGGAGTTGAACGCGGATCGGCTGCTCATCGAGGGTTCAAGTCAGCCGCTCTACTATTTGGGCCAAGAGTCTACTTCATATCGATCGAGAATACTTTGCGTTTAATGGAATCAGAGCCCCAACCACCGGAGGCCCAGAATAGAGCGCTCGCAGATCTGCGAATTACCGGTGCTTTACGGGTGTACGGGAGGGCTAACTCGAATGGTTTGAATAAGCACAGTTTCTCTGTCTTTTTTCATGTGATTGTCAATTATAGTAGTGCTTAACAAATGTCATTTCACCACAGTCCTGAGCAAACAACAACGTTCGGAATGGAAAAAGTTAAACCGCAAATTTTTTCCGCATTATCATGCGAAACACTCCGAAGTTAGCCAAGCAGATGGTTAGGTAATCGGTTTTTTCTTGGTCGTTTTCAGTCCCCTGCAACCACACTGTCAAGCTATATTTAAACGGAAAGTTATAAGACAAGAGCTGACTGGTTTGAGCATGATTAAGAGTCCTTTACTGGTTTTTGGGCTCTAATATGCCAATGCACAACACTCGCGTAGATCCGAGCAGTTGTTTAACCTTGGGAACTCTAGGGTCTGCGCGAAATTACCTCGTAACTACATGACCTATTTACGTGACTTGGCTGCAGTACGGCTGCTGAACACTTCCTCAGAGACTTCTGGCAAGTCTGTGGAATTCTGGAGACTACTTGAAAAACTGCTGTCGTTCTCGCAAATGAACCCGCATAGGCCCGAACAAGCGCTGACTAACGCCGCGGTCTGCCTCGCAGCGGCAAATAAAAAGCTAGCTGTTCGCTGGTTTTTTCTGATTAAATGGCCTGGAAAAGGCAGCCATGCATTGCAACAGAAAGGCACATGTAAAGGTTCGAGCTGATTGTATCTTAACTACAAGTCATCTGCTACAGTTAGCTATCTTCTGCCTACGGTGGTTATACTGTGCGCTCACAGCAGAGCTGAAGAGCACTCTGGACTAGGCTCTCCAAACGAGTCAAAGGCAGGGAAAGAGAGAGAGCTTATTCGCACAACTGGTGTACACGCTGTCTGTAACTCACAAACACATGGAACGTCGGCAGACAAACTCCGTCCGATCAGGAAAATACACTTTGTTCCAAAAATGTATACAAACTCTAACAAGTGATAGCAGCCAGACTAAGCTTTTAATATGCAATATTTCATTTCCAACAAGGTACGACTCCCTCACACAACCATCGTGATGCAAGATTCGACTGATGAAGTTTCACCGAACAGGTGAATTAGACAAGGGGTTTTAAAGGGGCACCTTTCTCGCTTGCCAGGCCTTTTAACTCTATACTCTTTTTGGAGAGTTGTAGAAGATATTGTCTACGCTGCAAAATTGGCAGCAGTCGACGAAGTAGAATAGTCATAAATCAAGACTGCATTCACATGCCAAGCGAAATGTTTTTTGATGTTTGCCATTTCCTCCTTCGCGTTATCAGCAGCGCTTGGACCAGAACGGACAGCCGCTTGGAAACAGGTATTGACAAAATAATCAAACAATGCCACTTCTATTTTTATTCTGAATAAGAAAAGGGCTTTGTTTGACACTGACTATGATTACTCAAAATCTGCATACATTGTTTGGGACACCTTGTACATCCAACTATTTGAGGCACATATTGCCTTTCATTATTAGTTCACGGGACGCGTCATTTTAGAAAGACACAACAGATGTGCTAACGCATGAAATGTTGACTGAAATGCTGAAATGCGTCTTCGACTCGAAAAGCTTGCTTATGTAGTGTTGTAACATTAATTACCATGTGGCATAGTCACGTGGTATTTCAGTTTCTTCGGGGCGCCGGCGTTTGAACGAAATTTCCTCCGGCCGCCTGCAAAACTACATCCTGCAAAAAGGACTACTTAAATAGTATATTTTTTTCTCATTGGGTTTCCATGGCCTTATAAACGTATTTCACAGGAAACATACGTAAGTATTTTCACTCTTTCATCCAGTCAAAATAAAATTGCGTCTCCTTTAGATTTTTTATCGGAAGAAAGGGCATAATTCGGTTTTAAAAGAACCTTCCTGTTTCCGAGCAATTTTGAACCCGACCTGCCGTTACACCTGCATTCAAGTTTTCCAAACTACAAGCTGTATATTTACCGTGTATGGAGAATCATACATTCCTATACGATGTTAAGAGGAAACTGAATGGGGCCTGTTGGGGATTTTGGTTATATTGTAAATTTTACAAGCAACGTTAGTAAATGCAGAAACAAGATGTTCTGTGGACGAGCAGTTCTCGGTTCTAAAAAATTCCATAATTAGAAACTTACTTAAAACCGAATCATATTCTTCCTCCACGCATAAAATCTGAAGCAGACATGATTTTCTACAAATGAATAGACGAGTGAATGTTTTTACAAACGTTTTCTATGAAATGCATTGGAATTTGTAAGAGTAGCAATGAGAAAATTTCATACAACTTATGCCGTCAATCTTACGTAGGTTTTACAGGCGGTCGGAAAGTATTTCGCTAAAAAGTCGGCATCCCAAAGTAACTGAATTATCATGCGATTGTGCTGCATGGTGATTGATATTACAACCCTATTTATGTTGTCTTTTCTTGTTAAAACGCATTTAATAATTTCCGTTAACATTTCATGAGTTAGCACGTCTACTATAGTTCCACAATAAGATCTAGACTCTACGGCAATCTTCCTGATCCTTGAAAATCCTTCAGGGATATTCTTGGTGTCGACAGTTATCCCTGGTTGGTTACAGACAACAACGTAAACTCGAACGATCTGATGAAGTGTTTTAATTCAAAACCGCAATCGTTCAGAATCATTGTGTTAAGATGTCTACCATAAAAAACTTCAATATAGCCATCCATTCGGGTTAACATTGTCGGCACAGCGTTATCGAAACTCGTGAACTGCATTACCACCTCGAAAACTCAATTTCAACCGCTCAGTGAAACTGGGTAACTAAGGCAGTCGACAACGGTAAGGTGAAGGAACCCAATTGGCTGTCGGTTTACTTTGGATCGTGCTAGAGGAGGGTTTACGGGTGGAGCAGCATGCCGGACGGTTAGCCGACGGAATGTAAGAAGGCACAGAAGCCGGTAGGTGACAAAGACGATACTTTCGAGTAAAATGCTCGGTCGATTTCCTTTTTTGTCTCGCCGCTCTTGTCACAACTGGCAGTCATCAGCAATTTGCTAGATTTCGAAAGTACTTACATCTACATACGACAGACAGACAGCTAATTGGGGTCTTTCCACCTACCGTTGCCAAGCACTTTTTATATTCAACACAGAGAAAGATGACAGAAAGCAGTGGTAATGATTTGAACATCTAGGACTCGGTAATAAATGGTCGAGGGGATGATGCTGAAGTTTAGTTGAAAAGCTGTTTGAAACAAACTGAGGTTTCGTGCTAATGAGCGAAAAGGACATCTAAAGGCATCGGGTCAGTTAGAAAAATATCTTACTTGCCAGAAATATTTGCAAGTCTGTTCCCCATTATGGTTCATGCAAAATATGGAAGATTTGTGATTCCCTAAAGTCTACTGGGAATCTGCTTTTGTCCTTTCGGGACTTTAAAGTTCAGACTGAGAGCCTAGTTGCGGTATAGGTGGAATTTTTATGCAACCAACTTACTCGGGAAAAGGGAAGGACAACCTTTTTAATTTCTTAGGGATGTATTCAGAAACCTTGCTGTACCCCGTTAGCGTACGTAAACTTCACTGTCTAGGCTGAACGTTTTCTCGAAATAATTTCAAAACTTGCCTACCTGAAGATGCATTCCTTGTTAAAACGCAAATGTTGTCATAATTCGGAAATTTTTTAGTTTAAAACAATTCACGATGACTTTAAAGTTCAACTTCGGAAGTAAGGCGCGTTTTTAGCAAAAGCCCGGGAACAAAGGTGGTGACTGAACAAGATTTCAAAAAAATGAGAATAAAATTTTAGGAGCAGACTGCAAAAAAGAAAATACCACTCTTTTTCAGCAAGGCCGAACCCCGTGGACATTTTATCTTTGCCAAACTGACAATGAACTGGATAAATCCACAGTTTGCCTCTATGGAATAGTCGATCAGAGCGAACAAAAATCATCCTGAAACACAGATGAACGAATTCAGACTTGCATTTTGCTGAAAATGAGACGGCTTTCAGGTACAAACATGCGAGCCACCATCAACTCGAATTACAGGCAGTAAAAGTCTAAAAAACTCGTTGAGCGTCTGACGGACTTAAGACATTAAAGATGAACACTATGAATAGCATAAAGACTGCCTACTGCTACTGCTCACTTCTAATCGCACATGAACACAGGTCGTCGGGACAAAATTCCCGAAACCTTCATCAACTAACCTCCTCAAAGGCGACTTTTCACACATAAGGGCGAATTAAGTCCCTTGGGCCATACATATTAAGTGAAAATGTGAATTGTATTGCCTTCCACACTTTGAGCAGAGGTTCAAAACTCGACAGAGAACTGCTCAACAAGACCGCTTGTTTTACTTTATATATTTTACCGCCCAAATAAGGAAAGCTAGATTTCACCAACGACACTCTAAAATCGTAATCACAACATTACTTTCACCAGCAAGGTATTCTTCACCGATGTTTTTACGAGAATTCGGCAGTCAGTTGCGCGTTATCGAAGCTCTCGAAAAACAGCTACAGCACTGGTTCAGTTAACGCAAAGATGCTCACTCTTGTCGGAAAACTAGACTTTTGAGATTGAGTGCTAAATCTGATGAAGATTCCAATGACTCATTTCAATTAAAATTCCCACAATTTTGCGTTTTGGCTCTAAGTAATAAATTTCGCTTAATGTACCGTAGTACCTTGGGTGCAGAGTATCATAGTCAAGCCACTAACGCGTGCCCTGATGTCAGTCAAGCCAGAGAGTCTTTCGGTATTTGCCGTCAATTCGGGGAAGCTTCAAAACCCGAGTCAACTACTCGTAAATCCAAGGGCTCCATAATGCATCTGGAAATTTCTAATTAAACGGCTTGGTTTAAACGTTTATCGAGGCATCAGTACAGAGGAAACCACATCACTATCTGAATGTTCAAGCGTATACTCTGCGCCTAAACTTGTAAACAACTTGACCAATGCTTTTGATTAGACTTCACATGGAAAAGGTGATCAGATAAAACTGATCACCGTGAAATATAACCATAAGTCAATTTATTCACCGTAAGAGGACGAATTTTTAATGGACATCGTCCCAATTCCTCAAACAGCATACATTCCTGAATATCGCCTGGAAAGTTTTGAAATCATCATTTAGTTTTGCAACTGTCATCGTAAGTCAGACATCTGTATGGTAGTCTGTATGGCCTACTATCCTCATATTTTGCATGGTTCTTGCAAATTATTCCATGCGGTCCAGATATATTGTAATATTTTACGTGTCCCAAGAGGCTTGCTTATGATGACCTGCGATTTAATTTGGAGTTTATTCCGGAAGAATATGCATCACGTATTTGTGTAACTGCAAAAACGAATTAAAACACGGGATATGTTTCAAAAATGCACATGATAGAAATGCTTGAAAAAGAAAAGTGCTCACCCCACTCGAATGCAACTTCGAAGAAGACTTAACTTTACGCATAAACAGTACAGAAAATAAATTTTCTACAAGGTGAGATTTAAACAATCGTAGTAAACAACTTTACAAACTCCTCTGTACTTGATTTTGAGTGATAAGTTTTCAAAAACGGCCCACTGCTATGTAGAAAATATCATGCGTTTATGTACCCGTGAGTGTTAGCACATTATATATACATGATATATACATATTTAAATTGGAACACGGGCATCCCAAGAAATATAATTTGAAATCAAATACGTTCTTTGGGAAAGAGAGGAAACTTTATTGAGTAAATTTTCGACGTCGGTTCCCCGTGTCGGCTTCAGACTGCAGTAAATGTGCAGAAAACAATTAAAATTTCAAACGTGCTACAAAATCAACACCCATTTGGTGCCTCAGCCAGTAATCTGCCATCGTATGCGTCAGTCCGTATTGATCAACTTTCGTCTTTCCCACTTTTCTCTGAGATTTTTGTACGCGACATCTAACTCGACATGCCTGTTGATGCATGACTCATCGGAGTGCATGTCTTCAAGAAACTCTCGGCCTTTTTAGACCGTCAAACTCCGACGATGCAAGTTTTGTCCCATGCGAAAGTGTGCCCAGTATCAAGAGTGTGCACGGCCATTTGAGACAAGTGGTCTCGCCTCTTAACTGTAAGTTGATGTTTGTGGATGCATGTACAGGCAAATTTTCCCGTTTGGCCACAATATACGGCATCACAGGCATCGCATGGGATCTTATAGACGACTTCTTTTCTATCGAGTTAGCCAACCCTATCCTCAGGCTGTACAAGCTGGGTGCGGAAAGTAGTCGTCGGCTTGTGTACCAATTTTATCTGGTGTTTCCTCAAGTGTCTTTCGACAAGTTCAGACACATTCCTGATGTAAGGAAGGATTTGCCAAGAGTTTGCTTTTGACGCTTGATTGGAACTATCTAGTTCCTTTGTTTTTATCTCTTTTTGTCTCATGCATCGACGTACGAATTCTCTAGAGTAACCGTTTTGGGAAAATAATTCAAATAGGTAGTTTAGTTCAACTTTGCAGCTTTCTTTATCAGAGCAATGTGTTTTCGCTCGATGTATCAGACTTTTGACAGTACTCCTCTTGTGAGAGATCGGACTGTTGCTCTCATATTGTAGAATTATTTCCGCATATGTTTCTTTGCGGTAAACCGACGTGTGTAATGTTCCGTCAGTCTTACGCTGTATGAGAACGTCTATAAATGGGAGTTTATGGTCAAGTTCTTTTTTCAATGTGAATTTTATTCCCGGAACTGTTGAATTGATTGTGTTATGGAGTATTTATAGTTGATCCGTTTTAACGACGGCAAACGTGCCGTCCACGTATCGTACCCATAACTTAGGGTTAATTAATGGAAGAGCTACCGATTCCAATTTCTGCATTGTTACCTCGGCAAGAAAGCCAAATACATATGTGAATATACAAGAACTCACTGCTCTGACAACGAAACATATCGAATAGAACTAAGTTATTTGTTCAAACTGTTTTCCCAGAATGGGTATCCTAGATATTTTGTACACCCACGCATGAGATGACGTGAGTCAGAAGAAAAAGAGAAGGAACTAGATTGTTCCGATCAGACACCCAAACCAAAAAGTGGCGAACGCTTCCTTACATTAAGAGTGTGTCCGAACTAGTTGAAAGACACCTGAGGAAGCACCGATTACATGTGACTCACAAGCCGACGACTACACTTCATAACCAGCTTCAACACCCTAAAGATAGGGTTGGCTATTTAGATAAGAAGGAAGTCGTCTATAAGATACCATGCAACACCTGTAATGCGGTTAACTGTGGTTAAACGAGAAAATCGGCCGCTACACGAATACACGAATATCAGTTGGCCGTAAAAAGGCGAGACCACTTGTCCCAAGTTGCCATGCGTACGTTAGAAACTGGACACAAATTCGCCTTGGACAGAACTCGCATTGTAGGTGTCTGCTCATCTAAAAAGTGCCGTGAATTTTTAGAGGCCATCCATTCTGATAACGCATGCATCAACCGACTCGTAGAATTGGATGCGGTGTACAACAGCCTCCAAGAAAAGTGGAAAAGGCATTAGCCAATCAGAACATTACGCCAGTAGGAGTGACAGGGTAAAATCGATTTTTCGGCATGTTTAAATGTTAACTCTATTGCACACTTGCTTTACGCCTGAAGACGACTTGGGGAACCAAGGTCGAAAACTCACAATGAAACCTGTTTATCTTTCCCCGAGAGCTTATTTCTTTCGAAATATATGCATACGTATACATATATAAAAATTGCTGTTGCCGCTCCCATACTGGGTTGGCGGTTTATGAGAGTTTGTGAGTTATGTTAATTCTAGTCTCCTATGCATAAGCAATAGTCGGATAAAATTTAAATGAGGAACAAAAACATTGCAATGGATGCGGCGGCGACTTATTGGGCTCCCTTGAAAACGCGGTTATACACAAATATCCATCCAAAGTAAACACAGGTGCGAAATTTTGTGCACATATTCCCCATAGCATGGACCCTTTCCGATTAGGATAGAATAGAATCAAAAATTCCTGATTTTTCAACTTCACTGGTTTTTTGATGTGTCCCCCCGGTGAAGTCAAAACCGGATAATGCTCCAAACGTGCAATGCTAATGTGCTTGGACATTTAAAAATGTTAACAGTAAACGCTGTTGAAATAGGTAGATGGATAACGCGGGAGTAACTTTCGCTCATAAAACTTACAGTAGATATAATAACTCATTGAATGTCAACCGGAATTCCGAAACGCCTTTTCGACTCGAAAATAGTTCTTAACTAAGGTTGTAATGTCAAGCACCGTGCAGCATAATCCGAAGATAGTTCAGTTACTCCGGGATGTCCGCTTTTGAACGAACTATTGTCCAGCCGTGTGCATTAACTGCATTCTGCAAAAAAATGATCGCCTAAGTAGTATGCATTTTTCTCAAGAATTTTCGAGGCCCTTATAATTCTAAATACATTTCATAGAAACATATATGAATATTTTCCTTCGTTTACTCATTTGGTAGATAACGACGTATTCCTCAAATCTTATACTTGAAAGAAGTGTGTAGTTTGGTTTTAAAAGTTCCCAATTATGAGACGTCTATGACCTTGAAATGTCTGTTCATTAAACATCGCGTTTCTGCATTTACAAATGTTGTCTAAAAAGTCTAAATGTGGCTCAAATCTATTTTTAAATTTTTTGAATCTCTTATGATCTCCTCTTAAGGGCGTACAGAAATGTATTATTTCCTGCACACGGCAAATATGAAGCTAACAGTTTGGAAAACCTGAGTGCAAGTGTAAAGACAGGTCAGATTCGCAATTATTCGGGAACTGGAAAGATTTTTTCAAACCGAATTATGCGCTTCCTTCAAGTATGAAATTTATAAGTGACGTAATTGTCCACCGAATAAGTAGAAGAATAAAAATATTTACTCATGTTTCCTATGAAACACATTTGGATTTAAAAGCTCATCGAAAATCAATGAGGTAAAGTTATACTACTTAAGCACTACATTTTGCAGACTGTAACTTTTGCGGGCGGGCGGCCGGAAAGTAGTTTTTTCAAAAGGCGGCATCCCAAAGTAACTGAATTACCCCTGGATTATGCTGCATGATAATTGACAACACAACCTTACTTAAAAAAACCTATAGAGTCGAAGACGCATTTAAGAATTCCGGTCAAAGTTTCATGTGATAGCTTATCTACTGTAGCTGCCTTAACAATCCGTTCTAGGACCCACGCGTGCGTTCGCATAATGGCAAATAATCATTGCTCGATGAGGGTACCTGCGGCTCGGTCTTAGTGTTTAACCTAATTTTGGAAAGGCAGGGGATTGTGTTTGAGACCCTGGTCTTCTCCTTAGAAGGGAGCATTGGTAACGAACGATTTTCTTCGTGGCTATATGTCCTCTAACCTGAATCTGAGCTGATTTAAGTACTCTGCAATATCTGCATGATGCACGATAACTCCGTACACTGCCACTCACGTAATGCTACGAGAATCAGCTTTAATACCAGCCTCCCCCCAGGAGAACGTTCGAGGTCCAGGATAACAATTCACACCTCCGATTCAATGGTCGCCTAAGCTCAGTTGACCTCCGCATTCGTCCATTTCTGCCGATAATGTAAAGGTAAGCTTTTTAAACGTCTCCGCAGATGTCCGTTCTCTTTCGAAACTGAAAAGGGAAGATTTCTTTGAACTTCCCCCTTTACCAACTTTAATGTGGCGGTCTAATTTGATGACCGCTGGCCTGGCTAAAACAAACACACTCAACGTAGATTACAATCTATCTTTTAACATGGTGCATGGTAGGAGAAATAAAACAAGACGTTATTCGATAAAACTTCAAAGATTCACATGGCAAAAGCCAATTTTTATCCTGCAACAAGCAAATAATGTGCGCACTAACTTCAACGTTCTTATCATCCATCTTTGACGAGGACATAGTAGTCATTCTCTTAACAAACCGAGTCCAACAAAAAGAATTGAAATTACTAGGGTTGGGGGAAACGGATTTTGCGTCATTCAAAAGAAGAACTAGAACAACGCCTGCAGAGGCATCAGTATGGTCACTTTTTTGTGCTGTATGCTTTAACAAATTATATATGAGTTTGCAATTGAGTTTCCATACAGGTACAGATTTTCTTAAGAGAGGTTTGTCCATTGTTTAGCAACATTTGAAAGGGCGACGGTAGGATGTAGGATCCCAACGAATTTGAGCTAGTCCGTGGATCGTGTCGTACGTTGAATGGTGGTAAAGGGGTCTTACGTTTGGGGCAACATGCAGGACGGAGAGAAGATGGGATGCAAAAAGACACAGAAAATGAACGAATTTCTGCCAAAAGCCTTATCGTCCGCTGTTATATAGGAAGGAAAGTGAGTGCGAAACTACAAAAAATAAACAAAAAACGATTGTCAGAAAAAACAGCGGACTCAGAATAAGCCGATGATTGGTTTCCATCCAGTCTGGAAAACCAGGGAATTTCTGTCAATGATGGTTCATGCATCAATCGACGCAAGGATCTTGACGCCATGTACACAAATCTCAAAGAAAAATGGAAAAGGTAATAGTCAATCAAGACGTGACATCAGCTCACAGCACTGACCCATCGTCAGCCTTGACAAAGCAATATCGATTTTTTGGGCATGTTTAGATTTTGACTGTTTCTTCGCACTTACTACACGTCTGGCGACGAGCTGGGGGTTGGATACCAGTGTCGCAAAACTCCGTTACTGATGCTAGTATTATTGCAGTTAGTTACCCATACTGTAAGCGTTGATAGAGTAGCATTGGCAGCCGTGGTGGCGGTGGTAGTGGTAGTAGTACTAATAGTAGGATTGTTAGTAGTATTCGCCGTATCAGTGGTGGTAGACGGGGGAAAAAGTTTTCTTCAGTGTTGCGACACTGTATTCCCGCCAGTGGTAGTAGTATTAGTAGTAACAGCGGTAGCAGTGGTAGTAGTAGCAGTAGTAGTGGTGGTGGTAGTAGTAGTAGTAGTAGTAGTAGTAGTAGTAGTATTAGTGGTAGTAGTAGTAGTAGTAGTAGTCCGCCCGTAAGACAGGCTGGTGGGGGAATAGACAATTCTAAGTGTTGCGACACTGTATTCCCGCCGAGCTGGGGAACCAGACCCGAAAATTTACGAAATAAAGTTTGTTAATTTTCCCAAAGTACTCATTATTCTTCTTCGAATTATGCTTCTTGGGATGCCCATTGTCCAGTAAATAAGTGATGTTTACAGTCATGCTGAATTTAAGTGTACATGTTGGAGTTGCCAGCTACGTGGGGACCTATACCTTATCGTTACACTCAAAGGCCGTTGGAACTTTCTGTTAAAGATAATCTCCCCAGGAATTTTTGAAATTTGCCGTAAGTTTTTCAGGTTTTAAACTTCATAATAAAATGGCCAGTAGACGGGTCCATATTCAAATACGACAGATGGTCGCTCACCGATCAGGTTACGGAACGTGCTTGAGTCGTTGTGACCTGGGTTTCATACTAGAACCGTTGCAGGCAGTCATATGGCTGCTAGTAGTAGACGTAAATTAGATGGTACCGACGAAAACAAGGGAGACCGGAATGACTATTTCTGGCTTATTAACCGTCATCAGCCGGTCATACTCAACCCCAAGTGTGGATCACTTGAGATTCGAACCCGAGGACTTTGGGCATGGCGTTTGACACTCACATTCAAATCTACCTTTGTCACCTAATTCTGTTTCATTTATTCGAGTATATCAGTGTATGGCCTCCGGAAGAGATTATGAAAACCTATTTTGTCCTCTCAAAAGACGGTATGCCTTTTTTTTACCGATCCATTTGAAAAAGAAGACCGGGTATTTCGCGTACTTGTCCCATAATTTAAATTTATTTTGTTTAAGGGTAAGGACCTTAAGCCAGTAATCACTCTGTGCGCTGAGGACATAGTTTGCTACGATGGGAACTGACATAAGCTGCTGCTTCTTGGACATCATCATTCATCAGTAAGCTGTAGCCTTTGATCATTACAAAAAGGGTTTGCCCTATTTGCGATGGGTTCATAGTCTTAAACTGACCATCAAACCCAAACGTCTCGGGCTGCCCAGTCATTGGTGGACCGACCTGACCAATTAGACATATATGTTCAACCTTGAGACCATTTGGTGCTGTTTGAACCTATTGAATCCTGTCTGTCTTTGAGAAAATGGATGTTCTCCTCCGCTTTGAATCGAACCACTTTCCCTGAGCGCGAGAGATGCATAGTGTTTCATCCAGTGGGCCGGGGGTCTAGCTGGATGTGAACAGAGGTCAGTCATTTCGCCGGTAGCAAGCACTCCTACACCCTGGAAACGATGTGCAACGACCTCCCACTGACGGAGAAGTTTTGTTACTTGGCCTAATCTCTTACGATCTGTGGTTTCGGTCGATAGACTGGAGAATCTTCTCTTGATCGGATGCAGATAAGGCGTGCAAATGACGTGTGGAAACCATGAGACAGTGTCGTAATTTGTCTTTATTGTACAGCGTGCCACTTCCCTTTCCATTCAACCAAAGCCAGTGGCTGCCGACAAATAGCAACTGAGGGGTGTCTAACAGCCTACGTCGGGGCGTATCGTCGCGCGTCTTAAATAACCACTTCATCTTAGATGACTTCTGGCTCTGGATGCAAGCATTTGTAGACATAAAACTCCCACTTTGTAAAAGAAGATAAATAATTCAACATTTGTTTGCTGGTGCGACGATGACGGTAATCAATTTTCAGACTACAGATGCCAATTTGTATGACGTATTTGTAGTTGCGCCGGGTTTAAGTTCACACCTTGCGTGCGAAACATAAGACGCCAACACGCACCCGATGTTTGGTTTTATGACAACTATCCTACTGCGTTAAGGTTTAACAGGGGTACATACACCCGAGGTCTGAAGTACCGAAACAGGGTTCATCAGTTCCTGAGCGACAGGTTATGCGGTCACATTGCAAGGCCACGATTTGCTTAATTTTTGGATTCCAAGTTTTCACCAGAAAGTTCGACTGTCTATCACCGAACTCGGGAGAAACCGGCAGGCAGACAGCCAGGGTCGCGTAAGTCACTGCGTCTGTGCTCATTTCAGCCACGAGGGGGAGGGTATCAAGACATTTGGCACTTTGTGCCTTTAGAGTTTAGGCTGATGGACAGTATCCCAGGCATGAAATTTCGACGCCGATCGGTCACATGTACTACGGTCAGAACCGCGGAATGCCCCCGAAACAGACTGTTCGGTCACAAACTCTGTTCATTCGGGGTTAACATCATCCGTGTCGTCACCTCCTATCCCAGTTGGCGTCAGCACGGTGGTGACTACTTAGATTGCAGTTCGACCATCGCGGAGGATGACGTTCAATGTGTCCTTCACAGCATAACGGTACAGGGACAGTGACTTTCTCGTGAAGTAGTTTATAATGATAGAATGGACTTGCTCCGCATTTATCGCACTCGCTCCTCCCCCGCCCACTTGAACCCGGCGTCAACGCAGAGTTAGGAGGACTGGAGGCGGGGTCAGGCGCGGTGGCTGGCAAGATAGAACGGTCCGTTCGAGCACGGTGAGCCACATTTTCACAAAAACAATAATGGTTTGCATGGATCTAAACCGCGTAGGTGTGTCATAGAGGCCACATTCGCAGGATGCCATTGCAGCCTGACTCTCTGTGCTGAGAGTAGGAGACTATCGCGTCGGTTAACAGCCTTCCAGGCTGCGGTTTTCAGTGAGTCGCGATAGAGTAAAGCACGCCAGATACTTTATGCTGAGTTCCGAGCCGCCCAACCCTTTGCGCGAACACCTGGCGGGTTTCGCGGAGAGTAGGCCGTGTTTGGGGCGGGAAGACAGGAAGTTAAGCTCTGTCGGCCAATTAAAGAGCAAGCAAATGTGCTTTAGTCAGATCTGAAGGAGACTCTGGATCTTCCAGTCTTTGATATTCCGGAGCTGTTACGGATCGAAACAATGGGGATGACCTAGATACAGCCATCACCCTGTCATACCCGACTACAGGCCGTATGTCCAAGATCCGGGTCTTCACAATCGCCGACACGCACACTTTAGGTATAAGTCACCATGAATTTTTGCTGAAAATTTATAGTTTGGCCACGCCACTGACGCATGGATACGCGTCCTGTCGACTGCCTGTAAAAACTGTATTCGGTAATAATGACGACTTAAGTGCTGTTGTTCCAGCTATTTTCACTATCCTTGTAAATCAAGATATATTTTAGGGGAACGTGCATTTAAATGCACTTTCTCGTAATTTTTTTATGAAAAAATTGCGTCCTCACAAGGACGGATTAACTTTCAAGTTAAGAAGTTTGAGCTTAAGACCATGAAAGGTCTACTCAAACAGCCTCGTGTCTGCCCGCTTACTAATGCCGACTGCCTGTAAAAACTGTATTCGGTAATAATGACGACTTAAGTGCTGTTGTTCCAGCTATTTTCACTATCCTTGTAAATCAAGATAAATTTTAGGGGAACGTGCATGTAAATGCTCTTTCTTGTACTTTTTTTATAAAAAAGAATTGCGTCCTTCTTAAACTCAATGCACAAGGACAGATTGACTTTCCGGTTGAGAAGTTTGAGATTGAGACCTTGAAAGGTCTACTCAAACAGCTTCGTGTCTGCCCGCTTACAAATGCCGACATTTTCAGTCTCCATTGCGGAATTTTACGAGCCTTATATGCTATCCTTGTAGTAGTATAGGGAAGTATGGGATTTTTCATAAATAAACAACGCACAGCATGCATTTTGGCAACCTTAAATGCAAGAGAAATGGTCGATCGGGTTGAAAATCATCCGGAAATTAAAAAATGCCTTTCTTCATTTCGAGTAAAAAATTCATTACCTAATTTCCTACGAGATGACTGTAATAAAAGTCATTTTTATGCATATTTTTCATAGAATATGCTTGGATTCATAGGGCAGCTAACTTCAATTAAAAGGTCATATTACTTAAATGATCACGGTAGCGAGTGACTTTTTTGCATACGATCGAGAAAATGCGAATTCCAAGGCCGGTATCCTGGGATCATGCTTAATGATAATAGTTATTACAACTCCACCTACGCAAATCTTTCCGACCGAAATCACAGTTCGGGATTTCAGTCAACTTTCCATGAGTTGTGCTACCTACTCTAATTGATTTTTGTTCGACATATCTGGATTATTCGACGCAACAAAAACACTATTTTTGTCTTAGCAGAGTTAAGCGGTGTAGGTGTAGCCTAACACGAAACACACAGGCACATTTATCCACCGAATACTTGTACCTACCGGGGTCTTTAATGTCTAAGCGCTTATAGACTATGCAAGTGTACAGCTGTCCTAATCGCGCCATTTAGACGTGTTCTGCCATTCGTAAGTGGGCCAAACATCACTGCGTTTCTGTCAAGACACCCGCTTTTTGCGACCACAGGTGGGGTCCCGATATGCCTACTTCTGCCTAACTGTGCCTAATTAGCCTCTAGATTTATAAGAAAGCCTTCGGTGTTAGTCAGTCTGTGTTATTCTCCCACCGATACAGTTTTATAAAAGCGAAAAGACCTTCCAGACCGAACTGGCCCTGGACCATGCTTCGACCAGACCTTTTTGACTAAAATGTAACGTGATTATGGAGTAAACCAGGTCAATAATAAGTTGTGTATCAGACTTTTCAGATTATGCATTTTTAGCACGTCATACAACAGTTCGACCATCGATTTCGATGATGTCCACCGTTTGCCCCACAGACTGCATTGTGGGAGCAGGGACGGTGACTTACGCAGGGGTTTATAGTGCCAGTAGACTTGCGTAGCATCTACCTACACTTTCTCCGCCTCCCCCGCCTAGGCCCGGTGTCAAGACAGAGTCAAGAAGACCGGAGACGAGGGAGGCCGCAGGTGGATGGCTCGGACGGATCCTCGCCTTGGCGCTCCACTCCGCACCCCCTGGTCCACACACAAATGACCAGGATTTTGACCACAAAACAATGGGGTGCTGGCGGTGCGACGAATGCCGACAACAGGGTCCGCCAGCGCACCCCGCAAATGTTGGCATTTGTTATTGCGCACAGATAACGCCTGCCAGAGTCCGATGTGGCCTCCGTATTGGTCCAGCGCATCTAACACGTGGCCCGTTGGGAGGGCACAGCACGTCATACAACGGTGCTTGCAAAGACACAATCCCGGATTCATGCAAAATTGGGGTAAGCCCTGACATAAACCTTAAACATATATGAAAGTAAGCTCTTGGCCGCACCAACACGAAGGGCCCTCCAACCGCATACGCTTACCTCCCACGCATTTTAGGAGGGAGTTATTTCAAAAATAGTGACCAAAGAAATTTTCTCTTCAGAGCAGGCGGTTTACCGTCTGAGTTAAAGGACTCCTTTGTCGAGATACATGAAATGCGAAATCTACAAAAATTATGAGCACTGCTGGACGATAATTAAAGTCACGCGCTAAGGGAAGAGATTTTGTGTGCAGGGGGCGTTTAGATGCCAGCAGATATCAGAGTCGGATGCAATAAATCCGTTCTCACTGGTACTTCCTCGTAGCTTGCCCGGTTTGCCGGCGAGAGCAGGGAACCAGGCGTCTAGTTCTTGGCTCATTTTTAGCTTTTCAACACAGACAGACAGCGTTTTAGTTGCGCAAATCAGAGCTAGACGAGACGATGCGATAATGCGTTTAACGGTGCCCGACACTAAACAGCGTAATCTACTCAGGTGAATCAAGTTTTAAAGTGCATAAGCCTATCGGCAGATCTGATGGATAAAAAGGCTTTTTTTGAAAGTGGACCGCTGTTTCGTCCTCCCTTATATTCCACGGATATTTTTAGTACCCCAAAATAGGAAACTAATTACTAACCAAAGGGAGGTTGAACTTTCTTCTACGTTTGTTCGTGATAATTTACATAAGCCATCATCCAACATCGCCGGAGCCTTTTTGAGGGAAATGCAGTTTTCGCGTGAACTGCACATTTCAAAAATAATACCGAAATAACAGTCAGCGCCGGGGCCTCATTATTGAGCCTGATTAGCCCAGCTTCTTTAATGCTATTTTGTTGCTACTTCGCATCCACCTTCTGAAAGGATTCAAATTCTCATACAGATTTCATTGATTTCTTCATGTTATCCAGTTGTGCGGCGCAGTTCATAGGCCAGTGTCTATCTAACGTCAGTAAATCTGGCACTCCAAAAAGCTTGCATATTCTCCAAACGGATTAATGTCTTTACAGTAACGTGTACAGGTCAGCGGACGAATATGCGTGGAGACCATTGTTATCTTTAGGCTGCTTGCTATATAAGTAATGGCATTCTCACGCGTATAAGAACTGAGCCGCCTATCCCTTTGCGTACAAACTTGGTGCGTGTGTGCGTGTGTGTGTGTGCGTGACCCCTCCGGACAGTGGCTGGTGCATGGGAATGGCAATAGAGAGTGAGGTCAAGGACACAGCACCCTTTTCTCACTTTAAACAATCTAACGCGCTTAAAGCTATCACAGCGTGCTAAAAGCCGCGACTTGGAAGGTTGCCAACTGACGGGATAATTCGGACCTCGTAGTCGTGTTCGTGTGGGCTGACAGACTGGTGGACTGCGGGTCAGGCTGCAATGACTCCTTCCTAATGTGGCCTCTATGGCACCAGCAACCCGTGGAATCCGAGTCGGATGTGGCGGCGCGTCTAGGGGCGGTTCCGGCCGTGCCAGCCACCTGCACTCTCTCCCATCTCCGGTCTTATTGACTTGGTCATGACACCGAATCCAGGTAGGAAGTAGGAGAGAGTGCGGTCGATACTCTACAAGTCTACTATGCTCATAAGCTAATTCCTGTTCAAGTCACGTTATGCTGATGTTGTTGGTTTAAATCCTGGCCAAGTTAATGTTGTGGACCAGGGGATGTGGAATGGAGCGCCAAGGTGCGCGTTCGACCGCGCCAGCCACCTGCGGCCTCCCTCGTCTCCGGTCTTCTTGACTCTGTCTTGACACCGGGCCCAGGCGGGGGAGGAGGAGAGAGTGTAGGTAGATGTTACGCAAGTCTACTGGCGCTATAAACCCCTGCGTAAGTCACCGTCCCTGCTCCCACAATGCAGTCTGTGGGGCACACGGTGGACATCATCGGAATCGATGGTCGAACTGTCAAGTGTGTGCCATGTCAGTATCAGCAAACTATGTGCCCCACAGCCTGGTAGGCTCTGGCAGTTGCCTGACACCTGGTTCCCGGCCGGCAAGTGCGCCTGCGCTCCCGTTGGGTGTACAGATGGTGGGTACGGCGCCCAGTCATCCTCGTCCTTCTGACCCCTGTCGAGGTGTTGTTGTTGGTGATAAATCCTGTCCTAGGTGCGGTTCCGGCCGTGCCAGCCACCTGCACTCTCTCCCATCTCCGGTCTTATTGACTTGGTCATGACACCGAATCCAGGTAGGAAGTAGGAGAGAGTGCGATAGATGCTCTACAAGTCTATTATGCCTATAAGCCTATGTGCAAGTCACCGTCCCTGTTCTCACCGTGTTGTGGAGCGTATGGCGAACATCGTATAAATTGACTGTCGTCATGTGCGTATGTGGAGGCCAGGCTGTGTGTGACATGCGAAGACAGACCAGTGAGCTTTGTCAGCCCGTCTGTGCCCAACCTAGGCATCAAACGTCCAGCCGGATTGGAGGGCGGGTTGATGCATTTGGATAGGGAAGGGGGGAGAGAGAGAGAGGCCGATTCCACGCATTTCTTCATTGCAAGCAAACTGGCATTTTAGAATTTTGCTTGGTTTCGCCGATAGGGACGTCAGAGGGGTAGACGTTTTCCTTAGGTCACATGTTGGCAGACTGGTTAGTGAGTAAAAAATCTAAATTCACTTGACAGATGTGACCGTAAACATGCCATTTTGTGTGCATAAAGAAAACCTCTCCTCCGCAAAATTAATTTGAAATCTTCTTTTGTTCTGGATTACGTTGAGTTTCAGATTGCCATTAAAATATCGCTGAACACTTCATGATTTCAGCGTTTTCGACCAATTTCCCCTAAAAGCAGATCGGTAAGGATCGGGTGGAGGATCCCAAGCACCTGTGGTATACAAAAAATACCCACCATACTTATTTAAGTGGATTTGAGTCCGACACGATTATTTCGGTTTGGTGTTTCATCGTACAAGGTTGGATCATCTGTTATAGACGGTTTGCTGCATTATCTACAATGACCTCAGCTCAGAGAGTTCAGAGGCGATCGCTGCAAGGCCCCGCGCGTGAAACAGTTATTACTACCTTTCCTGTAAGACAGGCACCTTTGACTGGTCGTGTGTTTCGGTCCTTCACCCGATCGTTGCCGACAGGATCCTGTATTGCGTTTATTAATGCCTCCGACATAAGTCATTTCTTGAGGGCGCTTACCTAAGTTTTGGTTATTTGAGCGTTTTTTTCATGCGGATGGTCGTTTGACTCACATGAGAAGACTCACCCAAACATGAAATCTCATCGTCAAACAAAATGAATGCCCACAGAGAAAGTCAACAACCAATATGATTTCGATTACCTCTTTAAGGAACGCTTTAATACTGCATTTCGTTGATGGATGTTTGTGCACCCTAAATGTTTACACGGCGGAGCCAAGAAAAAATTGGCAGTCTCGGTCGTTTCTTTCACTTTGCTAAAAAATACTGATATTTTTCCATCGCAAACGAAGGAACGTACCCTTCTCACTACGTTGCCTCCGCCATCCTCGCTCCTCGTTCTACGAATATGAATGCACGGCAGAGTGGCCATATAAATGTTGATATTTTGCTGAGACCGTTAGTGTTTTGCTCGTTTCATTTCTTTCGTCAGACGTTCAACTCACAGTCACTGACTGCACTGCCATGAGCATCCGCGGTTTGCAGGCCAGCCGGCGGTCGCCGCAGCCACTGCCGCTATACTAAATTCAGTAACCGGTTGTCCGTAAACGAGGTCAGCGTCTGGCGAACGCGACAGTCCACCTGTTGAAACCTGTCGGGCGCACGAATTAGCCATGGCGTTTGCATGTGCCTGTGTACGCATAGGCCAGGCGACGCCGCTAACAGAAAACGCTATCCGACGCACGGAGGTTTCCATCAGACCAGTTTAACTAGGCAATGACAATGGTCTGAAGAAGATGATGCAGTTGGTGGTAGGGGTCATTTAACGAAATCTTTTATCTGAATTTTGATATATTCATGGAATGCAACGCGGAAACCCGTCGGGGCGAACATGTCGTTGCGGCGGCAACGCGAGACTTGGTTCATTTGCCCAGTTGTTGCCTGTCTTGAGTGCCCCACCGGATGCGGATCATCGAAAGTCCACAATTTTGACTGTTGAATAACTCTGTATCTGCCAATCGGCACCTGGGAAAGGTAAGCACATAGGGACAGTGATTTACGATCCATCCTCTCCTGAACATACCATGAAGTCTAGTTCTGCATAGCAGGGGTACTTCCAGTAATTCTCCAGGCTAATAACCAAAGCCCTGCGTTTGTTATCAGCCCATAAGTGCCCCAGTTTAGAAGAATTGTATAATCAGGAAGGTTGTACTACCAGATTCCTGTTGTAAGCCTCGAGGCTCCGGCAAGATTAAAAAACCGTTCTCCCCTTATCTCCATGCTTACATGGTTGCTACTCGTTTTCGACGAGTAGACGTCTGCATTTTGAAATCGATCTCAGGAATATTACTTTTGACTGCATTTTCGCCAATATTCACTTCATGGGAGCAAAGCGCTTCAGACGACGTTTGGCTATTTATTCCGAAAATGATACATTTAGAAGTGTGCATAATTTAGGAATTTGTGCGTCAATACGGGACAACTGGTAGCGTTCTTGCAGGCATTACCAACAGCATTCAACAACGACATTTGAGCGGTACTGGAGGTGTCGCGTCCACAGGAAACAGTGCCGTTTGGGAGTTGCTTCCAGGCAGGGGTGGATTTATTTCAATCTGACCAAGATTTGATCTTCCCTCCTTCTTCTTCTTCTTCTTCTTCTTCTTCTCCTTCTCCTTCTTCTCCTTCAATGTAATCACCTTTCGTATTTGGGAGATAGTTGAGGGTCGGACACACAGATCACAGGTAGAAGCAAACAAGCGAGTTCCAGGTAGCAGTTCAGAAGACGAAGATGTGATCAATGGAACAAGAAATTAATTAGCCTGACTTTTCGGATTCTCACTCGAACACATCGTCAGAGACAGTCGCAGATAAGGATAGTGGTGACACAAGGAGTGCAGTATTTATAGCACGTGGCTGCCGTGGGACCGTATGCGCACTGTAATTAACAGCTGTCGCAATCGCCACTTGGGTCGTAATTGATGCGATGGTGGCTTGTCAGTTCGCGTCCGAGTCGTTAATGGCCGTGATTTCGTCATCCGTGCTGGATGCCGGTGTGACGATCGCTCGACAAATCGGCTCACTGTCACTGGGGTAATTGCTCGCCCCCGCCCTCCCCACGTGACTAATTCCCCTGCCCAGGGAAAATATCAGCACGGAATATGGTACCGGGAGGTCATTGCGCTTGTTGATGGATTTCGGGCCTGAGAACCATGACTCAAGCAGATCACGGCTCACGCGGTTGTCACCCCTTGCGAGGATTTCGGCCCCTTGAAACTTGAAAATATTGCTGGGTCCCGTCGAATGAGTCGCCACATGAGAGCTAGAGTCTCCCCGCCTCGCTGCTGCTGCGTGGTCCGCAATTCGTGTACGGAGTAATCTCCCAGTTTCTCCGACGTAGTTACTTTGTCCGCAACTGCAGCAGATCCGGTAAACGACTCCAGACCTTTGCTGCCTTGGCAGTGGATCTTTAGGCCTCATGACTTGGCGCCTAATGTTTGCTTCCGGCCTTTGTGCAACCCCAACTCCAAGTGGAGTGAGAAGACGACTGTCGGCTTCCGAGACGTTCTTCACGTACGCAAGAGCCCGCCAAAATTTGGGGCCGGTTGGATTTGGTATCTGGTGTCGTTTTCGTATGCACTGCTTGGCTACCCGCGCAACTTTGTCAACCTCTTCTGGCTTTTTCACATGCCACCCACTGGTAAAAATGGTTAAAATGCACTACACCATATCTGCCGGACACTCTTTCTTGCTGCTCGTCAACTTCTAATTTGGCAATATATCCATTCTCTTCCACCGCTCCGCAATCCTTCCGCATGGTGGATTAACAGAGAAAATATCAGTTTACCTAGACGAGGTCTGCGTGGTTGTTTCCTATCACTGCTTGACGGAATTTCCTCAGAACCAGGTCTTTGCGTCCGCCGACCCGATGTGATTTAGGCAACACATGGTTCCGAATTTCTGCTTATTCTGGCTCCCTCATCCCCATTTAAAAAAGAATGGAAACAAAGGGATTGTAGTCTCACCCAACAGCTTCCATCATAGAGACTGCCTGACGTGATACTGCCGCGTGATATTGAGGACAAAAAAACATCTCAAGTTGGATCGACCTTAGCGACTTGGCATTTAGATAGGGCCACCGTAATCACACCGAATCCAGGCTGGCACACTATTATGGAGGAGAAGTGGAAGACTTGCGGGATGAAAATGGGCATTCCCGTTTTTCCTTG
>CACRXP010000489.1:84928-103794 GCA_902702965.1 Spirometra erinaceieuropaei
CCCCCCAGGCGACCGCATAGTCACTGACAGTCATTAAAAATTGTTAGCTACAGCGATTAGGAACACTGGAATGCCAATTTGCTGGTTATTAGCTGTCATTAGCGTGCGATGCTTAAACCCTGGGTTATGCCCCACCCAGAGTTTTATTGACTGCTGACGGCGAATATGCCAAGTTCGCCGTTCCCAGTCTTTGTCGAAAACAGTTCCCGATGACTGATAGACGGTCTCCACAGGATAGCCCGACTGGACTGTGGACCCATGGCCCAGAGCGGAAATGCTCATTCCAATCCTCCAGTTAGGAAAAATAGATGAACTCTCGATCAAAACTGACAGAGAGCGCTCCTGGAAGGCCAAATGAACTAAGTGTTGAGCTGATAGAAGCGAGCAGGCGAGTTCCAGGTAGCAGTTCAGAAGATGAAGATGTGGTCACTGGAACAAGAAATTTATTGGCCTGACGTTCCGGATTCTCACTCGAACTCATCATCAGAGACAGTCGCAGATAAATGTAACGGTGGCACAAGGAGTGCAGTATTTATAGCACTTGGCTGCCGTGGGACCATCGAACTACTCCTACGAGAGAAATACGACGAAACGGATAATCGCCTCGGACACGCCCCAATCATCCAGTTCCTGAAGTTCTGTCGCAAGACGTACTTTACGTTCAACGGAACAGTCTACTAGCGGGCGAAGGAAAAGCCAATGTGTTTGCTGATTTCGGGACTCATAGCCGAGGCGGTCCTACTACGGCTGGAGTCGCTGGTTTTCCGAAACCAGAGACCTAAATTCTGGTCTCTGTATGTGGATGACACTTTCATCGTCATTGAGCGAGATCAGATGCTGACATTCGGAGAAAATCTCAAAGCCGTCTTCCCAGACATTCAATTTACGATGAAAGAGAAAGAAAAACAACCAGCTGGCTTTCAAGTATCCGCAGTTTGGCTATTCCTGGCTGTAGACGGCTAATAAAGTAGGTGGGCTAGTTCATGAAATGTCAACCGAAATTCTGAAATAACCTTTCGTTTTGAAACGATTCCTTTAGTAGGGGTTGTAAAACTAGTCAAGGTGCAACATAACTCCATAACATTTCATTTAGCTCACGAGGCCGGCTTTCGAATGAACTTCCTTCCGGCTGCATGAAAAATTACAGTTTATAAAAGTGACTAGTTAAGTAGTATAAAATTGTCTCATTGATTGTCGATGCCCCTAAAAGTCCAATTGTATTTCATGAAAAACATGCACAAAAATATTCATTCTTTTGCCCAGTCGGCAGACAATTACGTCTTCTTCCACTCACATACTCGAAGGAAGGGTATAATTCGGTTTTCAAAAACTTTTCCAACTCCCGAATAATTTTGAACCAGCTCTACCGTTACACTTGGATTCAGGGTTTCCAAACTGCCAGCCGTATATCTTCCGCGTACGGAAAACCCCACGTTCCTCTACGGTAATAAAGGGAGACCGTATAGGGTTCATAAAATTTAGCAGTGGATTTGATCCATATTGTTAACTTTATAAGCCACATTGGTAAATGCAGAGACATGACGATTTATGAACGGCCATTTCGCGGTATTTAAAAGTCCCACAATTGGAAACTTTTGTAAAACCTCATTATATCACTCCTTCGAGTATAAGATTGGAAGAAGACGTAATTTTCTACCGAATGAGCTAAAGAATGAATATTTTTATGCATGATTTCCATGAAATATAATTGGACATTTAAGAGCATCGAAAATCAATGAGACAATTTTATACTACTTAATTAGTCACTTTTATAAACTGTAGTTTTTCATGCAGCCGGAAGGAAATTCATTCAAAAGCCAGCATCCTGAGGTAACTGGAATATTATTGAATTATGTTGCCTGTTGACTAGTTTTATAACCCTAGTGAATGAATCTTTTTAAAACGAAAGTGTATTTCAGAATTTCGATTGACATTTCATGAGTTAACCCACCTACTATAAGTTTGCTGTCTTTAAAACTCTTATACTAAATCGGATTCCTCTGCCAGTTTGAAAACTTACGCCAGGCGCGCACACGTCCGCTAACCCAGCCGTTAATGGGTGTGTCCTTAAAACTGGCCACGTGGTATATG
Source organism: Spirometra erinaceieuropaei (assembly GCA_902702965.1). Taxonomy (NCBI): domain Eukaryota; kingdom Metazoa; phylum Platyhelminthes; class Cestoda; order Diphyllobothriidea; family Diphyllobothriidae; genus Spirometra; species Spirometra erinaceieuropaei. Next base: position 87,020 of record CACRXP010000489.1, read on the forward strand.
CACTGAACTAACGCGGGAGCCAGACCAGGACCCGACAGGCGTTATTTAGATGTGCACCCACTGCAAACACCATAAATTGAGTGTTGTTGGCACACCTAAGAGCAGGCTCATACCGCACCAACCATCTCCTCTCTTCCTGACTCTGTCCTGTCATCGAGTTGAGAAGAGTGAGGGAGGAGAGAGTGCGAAGGATGCTGCACAAGTCTACTATCACTACATACTAACCCACGTGCAATTCATCATCCTTGCGTCCACCCGGTTGTGGTGCTCACGGCGGACATCGTCCACAACGAAGGTCAAACTATCGACCATATTGAATTCTCCCTAGCTCCATTGGCCACTGCGCCCACTTCCTGTATCAGACACCTGACCGGCCCGGACAGTGGACTGACTCCTGGGAGAAGGAAGGGCACGAATGAGGCCGACTGTCTCAGCGCATATTTCTCAATAGAAATAATCTGACACGTTTTTAAACTGTAACGATGCGCTAAAAGGTCGTGCATATGAGGGCTGTCAACTGGCAGGATTATTCGGTTCTCCTCTCAAGATGGAGGCTCAGACTGCAATTGCTCCTTCTGAAGGTGGTCTCTATGGCACTCCCACTCACTTTGGATCCGAACCGCCTCTTTGGTGTATCTGTGAAATCCTAATTGTTTGTGCGCGGAGCAGGGGGTGAGGCGGCACACCTAGGTGCATGTTCACGCCACCTGCACCCGATCCTGCTCCCGTCCTTGACTCTATCTTGACACCGGGCCCAGATCGGTAAGGCAAGAGGGGAGAGTGCGATGATTGCAGTGCAAGTCTACTATCGCTATAAATGAATTCACATGCAAGCCACCGTCCTTGCGCCCACCCGGTTGTGGTGCTCACGGCCGACACCGTCGAAAACGACGGTCGAGCTGTCGTCGGGCGCGTCCTTGTGATAGTGGGACCCCAGACGAGTCCGCAAGTGGCCATGTCAGCTGCGCGGTGAATTTGTCAGACGTGTAAGTGCACGGCGGAGAGCAGGAGACAGACGTTGATCACGTGGTGGCGGGCTTCCAGCGCGGCAGACGACATCATTTTCAAAGGTGCGCGCGCGCGCCTGACGCCTGACATGTGGAGACTGACCCACCTATTGGAAGTCGTTAATGAGTCCAAATTAGTTGGGATCCGATGGTCACTTTTTGGCAATTTCTGGGGCATCGCCACTCCCAGCAGTAGTCTTCTTCACGGCCGCCCTCGCGTCAATTCGCAGAGCCTAGCTGAGACAGTTCCTGCTTGCCAGATTAATCCCTACACTAACGTTAACCTACGTGACCGATCACATGAAACGATGGCCGGAATTGTGAAATGCATTTTTGATTATGAAGAATTACTTAGGTGCGGTTGTAGTATTGATTATCGTGCGGCACAACCCTATAATATTTCGGACTTGGTAGGGTGTCAGTTTTTGAATGCACTTATTTTTGATCTCATGTAGAAAGCGTACTCGGTAAAAGAAATGATTACTTATGTAGCACGCATTTTTACATTGATTTTTAATGGTCTTGCAAATTCAAATATATTTTATAGAAACCACGAACAAAATATGCTTTCTTTCAGTCGTTTGATAGAGGATCACGTCATCTTTATATTGCATACTCGAAGAAGGAGTATGATTAGGTTTTAAAATGTTTTTTGATTCCCGAATAATTTGGGGCCTGGTCAGCCGTTGCACTAGCGCTTCGTGATTTCAGTCTACAAGGTGCACACGTTCCATGTATGAAAAATCATGCACCCTTCTATGCCTTTAAATAGATACCATATAGAGTCCGTGAAATTTTTCAATGGATGCGGACTATGTTGTATATTTCACGAGGAGCACTGGTAAACGACAGGTACGATGCTGTGTGAATGGACATTGCACGGTCTTAAAAAATCTTTTAATAAGAAACTTTTTTTAAATCTAATTATACTCCTTCCTCAAGAAGATAATATGAAGATGACATGATTGTCTATCAAACAAGTAAAAGAAATCATTTTTTGTTAATGTTTTTTATGAAATACATCTGAATTTATAAGACCATATAAAATCAGTATGAAAAATACATGCTGCTTAAGTAGTCATTATTTATCGATTATGGTTTCTACTGGAGGTCGGAAAGAAGTGAATTCAAGAGCGGACATTCTACCGAGTCTCAAATGTTATAAGATTATACCGCAAGGTAGTCAGTATTACAAATCCACCTAATTACTTCTTCCTAATCGAAATCGAATTTCAGAATTTCGGCCAACATTTCAAGAGATTGGTCACGCACTGTACGGCAGCGTGTCAAAATTCCAACCAGCAGGCCAAGACCTACGCTAACCATGTGTCCGGACAAGGTTGTGAATTTCCATATGATCCAAATAATTCTTTCCTCTTCCATAGTTTCTCTATTTTCGCCCATAATCTTCTATCCGGTTACATTAAAAGCAGTTTTATTCAAAACTGTTATTGAACATCATCGGTTCCTCAGATGAGGGGCACTAATTAACCAACATTCTAACCTCTCACGGATGTTCGTTCACTTTGGCCGGAGAAGGAAAACCTGTAACCAGCTGTTAGGAATCAGAAGAACAGTTGACGAGACTATGTGTGTTCTTGATAAACTCCCGTCGGGGCAGTACAGTGAGTGACCGATCTCATGAACTATGGGCCATAATTCTGAAATGCAGTTTTCGATTAGGAAGGATTACTTAGGTAGGGTTGTAATATTAATTATCACGCAGAGGATTGAAATGAACATTTCGGTCTTGCCTTTGGGCCATGGGTCTACAGTCCGGTTGGGCTATCGCGTAACGGCCGCCCATCAGTCATCAAATGTTAACTGCTATGTCAAGGTCGAATTTGATATCGCGTGATTTTCGTGGTCTGTCAAGTAGGTTACCAACTCTTACGGCAGTATTATTTTTGAGTTGCGAAAATGCCCATGGAAGGGTTCAGAAGACCAGTTGACGAACGTACGCGTGCTTTCGACAAATTCTTGTCGGGCCACCACATTTATGCGGGAACGAGGTACAAGTAAAACTTGCAAGGGATAAGTGAAGTCGACTACAGTTCGTCTTTTGATACAAGTGGAGTGTATGAATAGGGGGAGATAACAATAAGCATAGAGTTAAAAGACAGTTAGGATTAGGGAGGAAGAGGGAAAAATGAGGAGGAGTGCACACAACTAATTGGCATTTGGCCACGGTCGGTGTGTCTGGGGTCCTTCCGTCTTCCGTAACCTGATGGCAGGCGTGTCTATTGTTGCCAACAGAGGCTGACCCACCGACTTAAGCTGCTTCGGCAGGGACTTGTAAATCACACGGAAGGCTTAATTTGGATCTACAACATACCTGAAATGAACGATGTGTGCGAGAATGGCGCTATTTTTTGCGCTTAATTTGATCCGCAATCACCCTGCCGGGAGATGTTCCTGTATTATTTTGGATATGCACCTACTCGTGCAGCCAATATAACCCCATTCACAGAGGCAAGCAAAGGGGTAAACGTGCATGGAGATGGCCTAAACTGGCAACCTGCCCTTACCTTCTCCGTGTAGAACAGGATGGGTCGAGAATGATACTCGAATTCTTACCGCTGGGAAGTTTCTGGAAATAGCCTAGGTAGGCCGTCTTCTCAGAAGCTCACTCGCTGCGCTCCCTTCAAAAGGGACTTTGAGTAACAGTGTTTTCCTTTCCACCGTCATTGTGATGGGTTTTGCGGTCTCTCGATAATCTTCTTTGCAATAAACCTGTCAGAATGCCTACTTTCGCGAAGCAGATCCTGGATTCTCCTAAGTTCCTCGCCGATGCTGCCTGCTGAACAGATTTTTCAAGTCCTTTGAGCTAAGTAGCAACTACAGTGAGTGACCTTTCTCATGAAATGTTGGTTTAAATTAGGAAATGCGTTTTCGATTGCGAAGGATTGCTTAGGCGCAGCTGTAATACTGATTATCATGCGGCATAATCCCATAATATTTCGGACTCGGCAAGATGTCAGCTTTTGAATTCACTTCTCTTCAATCTCCTGTAGAAACCGAACTCGGTCAGAATGATTACTTAGTTAGCATGCACTTTTCACATTGATTTCCAATGATCTCGCAAATTCAAATATATTTCGTAGAAACCACAAACAAAAATATGCGTTCGCTTAGTCGTTTTATAGAGAATCATGTCGTCGTTATATTTTATACTCGAAGGAGTATAATTAGGTTTAAAAATAGATTTCAAATTCCCGATTAATTTGGAGCCTGCTCAGTCTTTGTATTAGCGCATAGTGATTTCAGTCTACAAGGTGCATGCGTTCCGCGTAAAGAAAATCACATATTCTTCTACACCTTTAAAAAGATGTCATATACAGTTCATAAAATTTTGCAATGGATGCGGAATATGTTGTACATTTCATGAGGAGCAGTGGGGAAAGGATAGGTACGCTGCTGTATGAATGGACATTACACAGTCTTAAAAAATCTCATAACTAGGAACTTTTTGAAACCTAATTATACTCCTTCTTCGAGTATAAAATATAACGATAACGTGATTCTCTATCAAATGACTAAAATAAAGCACCTTTTTGTTCGTGGTTTCTATGAAATATGTCTGAATTTGCAACACCATCGAAAATCAATGGGAAAAATACATGCTAATTAGGTAGTCATTTTTGACCCACTTTGATTTTTTCAGGAGACTAAAAAGCAGTACATTCAAAAGCTGACATCCAGCCGAGTTCGAAATATTATAGGATTATGCTGCAAGCTAACCAATATTACAACTGCGACTAGGTAATCCTTCCTGACCGAACACGCGTTTCAGGATTTTAGCCAACACTTCATGAGATCAGTCACGCACTGTAGATTGCGTTTCTGCTTGTGGGTACGAAATCGCAGAAGTTCATAGTGTCCAGATCAGGTTTTAATCCGATAAACGCTCCTTCAAAATCTAGCATCATCCCTTCTACTTAGAAGGGCGTCCAGGACGTGGAGCTAACCTACCCTTTTCCACCACCAACGTAAACTTGATCGACGGATGCGTCCGATTTATAGTATCTAAGAGGGCAGCCATGCTGGTTTTTGCGGGAGCGATTACGGAGATGTCATTAACGGAGTGGCCGTAATGTCGTGGCCCATCGATTTGGCTGTTTAGTCGAAATTTCTCCAGCTTTGTCATAACACCATCGGCCAAGAGAGGACCAGGAAGTGAGTCAACAGCTACGCCGTCCGCATAGTTGGTTGTCAAAAAGAAACTTCACATTTAGTATCCATTTTATCAATGGTTCGATGAGTATGTTTGTCGGCATTACTGTTTCCTGATAATTGGCCGATAGGCATTTGCGAATGTGATAGACTGTCTCTCTGACCAGGACGGTTGTGAAAAGTGATAAGACGTCTAGCAGAAACACCAGCATCCCGTGTGGGTTCAGGTCTTTGATGTCGTTAATGAATTTTAAGATATCCCTATTGTTACATGAAGTTAGCTGATACTGTTCAGGTTTGATTTTGTCTGGTTACCACCTAGCTGTCGTATGATACGGAGGTCTGCGCATATCAAGCCGTCCTTGTGAATCTTCAGAAAGCTATACAATCTAGGGTGATGAGCGCGCCGACTGGTCGGGTGTGTTTGAGAGCGCTGTCGCTTATGAAACCTTCTGCGTAGAGTTTTCCCAGGCAGTAGGTCAGTTGTCCCTCTACCCCATTCATGCAGTCCTTTCCCTTGTCTACTTTCCTGAATTTCTTCCGGTCTAAAAATATGGACTTCCTCTCCTTTATGCGATCCGATCTCCCCATTATAGCGATACCTGTTCCTTTATCCATCTAAGTCACAAGGACATCTTTGTTCCCTCGAAGCTGTTTTAACTTCTCTATGTGTGTTTTTGTCAGCAGTCCCTGACGTAGTATGTTATTACCGACAAAGACAAGAGAGACTTTGTCTTTGTCGGCAATGTCCTTCTGCCTGTATGATACGCCGCTGTGTGGCCGCTGGTTTGGCTCGAGAGAGAGAGAGCCCGTTATGCACAACGGAACGAGTGAGTGCCGTAAGAACGATCGGTGAGCGCCCCCTACCAGTCCCTGACGTTTTGGACCCTTTTTCAGCTGAATGTTCCGAACTTCGCTGTCGACTGAGTTTTCAACGTAGATCCACTTCCACTAAGTGATACCACCAGTGGCCTAGACCCCAATAACGGCACTACGATCTGCACCCAATAACGCAGTTATCGAAAGACCATTTGAGGGGATTACTTAGCGGTAGGCCTAGACTGACTACGAACTAATATGGATTACCTGCGGTCACTCGTAAGCGACGAGCAGTCTTGGGATCCCGAATGTCCAAAATGGATTAGAAAGCGAGCAGATTAAATGGTACACTTTGCTCAAAGAATCGTACTTAAGTATCAGTCAGTAAAATCGTGCTCCTCCAAGTTTACTTCTGGAAAAAGATGTCACATGCAATCTAGAAGGCCTCGATCGTCAGTATATTACAGGCAACCCCCTATGAGTGGACTTTTGCGAACAATTCCGTACCAGTCACCTAATCCCCTCCTTTAGGGAGGATGATTTCGGTATTTTGTATGCGGCTCCCTTTACCCCGTCAGATACGCCAAGTCCAGTGTCAGTTTAGGTTGTGCTTTCATCTATCTATGAGCGCGAAGACGTCCAAATTGTTTGGACTTATGAGGCTAGGCGAACTCCCGATGACTTATCACCGGCCCAATGCGTTTATGGGGAAACTGGATCAATTAAAACACATAGGCATTAGGGAAGTTGAGGTACGCTCATCTTTTCTCACGAGTGGTTAGTGGTGACTGTGGGAAGATAAGCTGATATGGTCAGTACCAAGTTAGGCAGGCAATTGTGGTAAGTGTCACTGGGTGAAAACTGGGAAATACCCGCGTCGTAAGGAGGAGGAGAGGGGGGAAATAGGGGATTCCTGAAAAATTAAAAGAGATCTTCGGGACAGCTTTATGGTTTGCCTAACGCCTCCGGTTTATTAGCCTGCTGCCCAAGCTCTAGGAGCGACTATAAACGCCTGGCCCGAACATCCAGGTAGTTACTGTACATTTACATTCGATGTCCACAGTATGAAGACACTCATATGCGACACTACAAGAATCTAAGGACTCGTCCATGAGGATAAGTTCAGATGCGCAGGTTCATCTGGCCCACGCGTCGAACTCTATCAAAGTTAATTGACTGTGAGTTATAATTTGGACCATATGGACTGCATGACAGTTCCACCGTCAATCCCGAAGGAATTCACTGTAATGTGATGCGGGGACGGCGATTTCGCGTGAATCAGTTTATAGCAGTAATAGACTTGCACAGCATCTATTGCGCTCTCTCCTCCCCAACCTTGATCCGGTATTACGACCGGAAGCGGGGTTAGGCGCATGTGGTTGGTGCGAACGCAGGCGTACCACCACACCGGCCCGGATCCCGCTGATTGTAAGTGCCATGGAGGCCACTTAAATAGGAGGTCGTCGAAGTCTGATTCTCGGGCCACCAGTCGGCCATTCCACGCAGGTACACATTGTGGTACCCGAAAGGTCTAAGTTGAATCATCAGTTGACAACCTTCAAAGTCACCACATTTTGCGCATCATAATAGTCTCCAGCGCGTTAGATTGTTTATTGGGAGGAATATGCGCTGAAAGTCGACCTCATTCTCTTTCTCTCTCTCTCTCTCTCTCTCTCTCTCTCTCTCTCTCTCTCTCTCTCTCTCTCTCTCTCTCTCTCTCTCTCTCTCTCTCTCTGTCTTTTCCCCTGAACAAGACGACTGTCCGAGCCGGTCAACCAACTTATGCTGAGATTGGGAAAGATGTCTGAGGGAGCTGAAAACAGCCCGACTGTGCTTCCCCACACAACACAAAGGGGACGAACTGCTCGAATCTCACATGTGGCAGAGGGACCACATGGAGAAGGAGCCGAAGGACACAATTCCCACTTACACGGGAGATTCAGAGTCCGTGTCCGCGGTGAGTGATAGTGGACGTGTTAAGGGGTTTTGTATGTGTTTCTTAGAAAATGTGTGGTTGATTACCACAAGTTTACATGAAGGCGCATATAACCGTGTAGGTTCATGCAATGGCTGAATTTGCTTAGCCAATACGGACAACTGAGGCGGTGACGAAGGGTGTATTTTGATGCTCGCGACTACTATCACCTACTCACTGTAGGTGGACTAACTCATGAAATGTCAACCGAAAATCTGAAATTCGTTTTCGTTTCGAAAAGGTTAATTAAGTAGCGTTGTAAAAGTAGTCAGCCTGCAAAATATTTCTATAATATTTCAGTTCCCTCAGGATTCCGGTTTTCGAAGGAATTTTCTTCTGGCTGCATCAAAAACTACACTTTATTAAAACGACTACATAAGTAGTATAAATAGTTCTCATTGATTTTCAGCGCTCCTAAATGTCCATTTACATTTCATGGAAAATATGCATAGCAGTATTCATTCTTTTGCTCATTTGGTAGACAATTACGTCTTCTTCCAATCTTATACTCGAAGGAGGGATATAATTCGGTTTTAAAAACGTTTCTTATTGTGGGACTTTTAAATACTGTGAAATGCCCATTCATAAATGGTCATGTCTCTGCATTTACCAATGTGGCTTGTAAAGTTAATAATACGGCTCAAATCCACTGCTGAATTTTATGAACCATATATGTTCCCTCTTTATTACCGTAGAGCAATGTGTGGTTTCTGTACGCAGAAAATATACGGCTTGTAGTTTGGAAACCCTGAATCCGGGTGTAACGGTAGAGCGGGTTCAAAATTATTCGGGAATTGGAAAAGTTTTCGAAAACCGAATTATACCCTTCCTTCGAGTATACGAGTGGAAAAAGACGTAATTTTCTACCGAATGATCGAGAGAGTGAATATTTTTGTGCATGTTTTGCATGAACTACAATTGGAATTTTAGGGGCATCGAAAACCAATGACAAACATTTATACTACTTAAGTGGTCATTTCTTACAGAGTGTAGTCTCTTTCATGCAGCCGGATCAAAGTTCGTCCGAAAGCGGGCATCGTCAGGTAATGAAATATTATAGAATTATGCAGCAGGCTGACTAGTTTTACAACGCTACTGAATTAATCTTTTCGAAACGAAAACGCATTTCGACATTTCGGTTGATATTTCATGAGTTAGTCCACTTGCTGTAAATCGCCCCTGCGACAGTTCGACTTGAGGCAGCAGCGGTGACTTGCATGTGAATTGGCTTGTGGTGAAGCAGCACCGACTGCTGCACTCCATCCTTCGCCTCACTCTGATGACAGGCAAATGTCAGGACGACCGGGGATGGGCATCGGGCCAACAAAACTGAACCTCTAGTCTACGCGTGCCACACGCGACACAACCTCCGTCACTCCTACGAGGCTTCGGTGGGGGGTGGCTAGGATCGCAGGCCAGGGAGTGCGTCATAAATATCGCGTTGAGAAGAAACCAATGCGACCTGATTCTCAGTTCTGAGAAGAACTCTTGAGAGAGAGAGAGAGAGTGGGTGCCATGGGGGCCGCTTTCGGAAGGAACAATTCAGCCTGATTCTCAGTTTTCCTGGCCGATTGACTTCGTTTGAGAGAGGGAATATCGCTGAGTTACACAGGTTCGTAGGCTACCGACAGCCTGTTTTTCACCCTTGGCTATGCACGAGTTTTCGATGCTTAAAAAAATCGAGTCTTAAATCGTACCTGAGTGGAAAAAACCTCCTACCGTTACGGCATTGGTTTATTTTGTTAAGCTGTCCGGACATCCACATCAATCCATCATCAGGTACAGGAGGAAGATGCAGTTACAGTATCCTTACATCGTGATTGCTACGCGACCGCATGTCTATCGATAGGTGAGCTAGAGTGGCAATTATCGGGCCAATTACGCAGACTTGGAATGAACGCTCGTCAAATTGGTAATCGGTGGTCGTGCGCTAGCATAACAGTGTCATCAGGTAAGTCCTGCATCCTCTGTGAGTCTGTGTGATCTCCGTCCACAAGACACCCAAGCCCTGTAATCAACTGGCGCGCTTGACGTCTATTCCACAGATATTCGATTTCGATGGGATTGCCTTGTGGGTGTAGCCCCTGGTCGCCTACCTAAGCGACTCTTCTCTGGTGACTCCTCTGCGGATGCTGATAAGCACTTATGTGGACAACAGTGACCATGTAGGCCTACCTCGAAGAGAACTTACCTACCTAGAAATTAACCAATGGTTCCGGGAAGTGGCCACACAGGACCTGGCGCTCTGCCATAAAAAAGTGGGCCAATTATTTTCGGATCCACTCAATTAGAAGAGGCCAAGGCACAAAAGATAATTGCGCAAGACTAGGGCAGCTGGAACCACCGATGCCAACAGCGATTACCCCCTGTCAACTCAAGCTCAGGGTCTAGGTTGACTTTGTTAAGCACCGCCGCGTCCGTCATAGTGCCAAATTGACGCTCTCTCCGCCCTCCTCCGCCGCCTTACTCTGATGACAGGAAAATGCCAGGACGACCGGGATGGGCATCGGACCGACAAGGCTGAACCTCTAGGCTACTTGTGCCTTACATGATCCCATCTCCGTCACTCCCACGAGGCTTCGGTGGGGGGTGGCTGGGATCGCAGGCCAGGTAGCGTGTCATAAATATTGCATTGAGAAGGAACCAATGCAACCTTATTCTCAGTTTTGAGAAGAACTCCTAGGGAGTCGTAATGTGTTCGGGCGCGTCAGATGTTTTGTGTTAGGAATTTGCTGGTGTCATGAGGACAAATTCCTCGCTATAAGCTCTACTGTCCCCTCTCCGTGTACCGATCGACTCTCTGAGTTTTCCGGTGAACTGACGATGAGGATAGGACTGACACCGCGTGAAGGCCATCGTTTAAAGGGATTCCACATATCACCTGCTTCACTGTCAACCGGAACCAAATCCTGCATATGATGGATTCTGAGGGATCGTCCAGTTTCTAGTGCAGTTGCAGCGCCCGTAGCAGGCCTTCGATGAGCAAGGGCATTGATAGGAAGTTCGCACAACCACAACTTTGACTGGAATCCGACTCGGCCCTGTCATTGTGGAGGTGTTGACGACTTCCTTAGGCTCCACTACCTAACACCGTGAACCTGTCCATACGAACTCTCCCCGAACTCAGTGTTTTTTATTGGAGAAATCTAGCTCTGTAACAGTACTTCTTGATCTGGTTAATAGCCCACTGAACGAGAAGATTTGGAAGCGGCGCTTGTATTAATTCGGTCCAGGAAGGAGGGGAATTTACTCGAGGTCAGAGGATTTATCCGCAAGGGGAGGGAGTGGGCAAGGCTGTGGTACAGACGCATGCGCCGATTTTCATTCTAAGGGACGCATGCAGCCTCTGCACAACCGATGCGCATCTAGAAAGCCCGAATAAAATTCGCAAGACATGAAAACAATATATACTCCCCCGGCGCAAGAAAGTGGAGGAGTTGCCTAATGTTTGAACGAATTCCCACCCACCAACAAAAAACTTTAGAAGTGACCTCCATACATAGCTCGTGAGCATGTGGTGTGTTCGTACAAAGTTCGAAAGACATGAAAAAATATACAGTGAGTGACCAAGTATACTTTCCTCTAATCCCTTGATAGAAAATCATGTTTTCTTCACATTTTATACCCGAATTACGGGTATATATCGGTTTTAAAAGTTTCTAATTACAAGATTTTTAAGACCCTGCCCGTTTACCAACGCTACTCAAAAAAATGTACAACATAGTCCGCATCCATTGCAAAATTTTATAAGCTCCATACGGTATCTTCTTAAAAGCGTACGGGAATATAGGATTTTCCTTGTACGGAAAGCATGCACCCCGGTGGCTGAAATAGCCAATCACTAATGCAACAGCTGATCCGGCCTAAAATTATTTGGAAATCAGGAAACTTTTTCAAAATCTTAACATGTCCTTTCTTCGGGTATAAAATGTGAAGACAACGTGATTTTGCATCAAACGAGTGAAAGAAAGACTATTTTTGTTAATGTTTTTTTATAAAAATATATTTGAATTTATAAGACCGTCGAAAGTGAATGCGGAAAAAACATGCTAATTAAGCAGGCATTTTTTACTGAATGCGGTTTCTGCAGACGTTCAAAAAAGTACATTCAAAAGCCGACATCCTGGCAAGCCGGAAATATTATAGAACTATGCCGCGCGATAATTAGTACTACAATCCGGTCTCAGTAATTCATCCTAATCAAAAACGCACTTCAGAATTTCGGCCAGCGTTTTATGAGATTATTCACTCACTGCAGTCCCTCGCGCAAGGAAGTGGCAGACTTGCATACTGCCAGAACGAATTTCCACCGACCAACAAAAGGACTTTAGAAGTGACCTCCAGGCAGTGTACTCAGAGCGCCACCGTCATATAGCCAAGTCCTAATTAGTGGGAGGACAGAGAAGACATTGGAGGAAGTGTTTTATTGTTTTTAGAAACTTGAGTTGCCGTCCCAGGCGGCATTGTCCGTCGGCGCGTCCAGAGCCTGTGCTGGCGGTGTTAGGTAATGCGAGAGATTGAGACAGAGAGTGAGAAAGTGAATGCTGTCAGCTGTTTTTAGGGGTTATTGAGAACAGGTTCAAGTGCAGTAAGTAGCCGATCTCATGAAATGTCAAAAGAAATTCCTAAACGCGTTTTCGATCAGGAAGGATGACTTAAGTGCGGATTGTGAAGTTGAGCAGCTCACAGCGTAGTGCCGTAATATTTCAGGGGCATCACGGTGATGGCTTTTGAGTGCACTTCTTTCGGCCACCTGAGAAGACCGCGCTTGGCATTTTCTCCATCGATTGCTGACGTCCCCGTAAATTCAAATATACTTTATAGAAAATCTCTATAAAAATATTTTTATCGCACTCATTTTGTAACGAATCACGTTTTTTTCAAAATTTTTTACTTAAGGCAAGGGTGTCTTTTAATTTAGCAAGGTCTTTCAGTTCCCGAATAATTTTAAACTCGAACGGCCATTGCACTTTTGTTTAGGATTTCCGTGTAAAGAAGAAGGTACGCCTCTTTACGCCATTAAGAAAATATCATATTGGTCTCATAAAATGTTGCAACGAATTTGGACTAGGTTTCTGGGACTTACTATTAGATTGGAATTATTAATAGAAGATGAATAGTGATAATAAATGAAGATGGTAATAATGGATGGGAAGAATTATTAAACAGAGAGACACGATGTTATTCGAATAGGCATTGCGCGGTCTTTAAAAATTCACAATTTAAAACTTAGTTAAAACCGAAAAATACCCATTTTGGGCATAAAAGTTAAAGAAGATGTGAGATGCTTGCAAATGGGTACGAGAAAAAACTATCCTGTGCATGCTTTCTGAAGAATGCTTTTGAATGAATACGGGCATCGAATATCGACAGGGGAAATGCATGTCACTCAAGTATTTATTTTTTATCGAGTTGGGTTTTTGCACGTGGCTGAATAGAATGACATTCAAAGCCGACATCCAGGCGTGTCTGAAAGGTTCGAAGAAAAACCACTACTGCAACCTCACTGAGATACTCCTTCCTAACGCACTTCAGAATTTCAGTTAGCACTTCATACAGTTTTGTATGTTTACCGTAGCTGGACTAACTCATAAAATGTCAACCGAAATTCCGCAATGCGTTTTCGTTTCGAAAAGATTAATTAAATAGGGTTGTTAAACTAGTCAGCCTGCAAAATAATTCTATAATATTTCAGTTACCTCAGGACGCCGGCTTTCGACTTAACTTCCCTCCGGCTGCATGCAAAAACTACACTTTGGAAAAAATGACTACTTGAGTAGCAAGAATTTTTCTCATTGATTTTCAATGCCCCTAAAAGTCCAATTATATTTCGTGAAAAACATGCATAAAAATATTCATTCTTTTGCTCATTCGGTAAAAATGTACGTCTTCTTTTAATTTTATAATCGAAGTAGGGACATTATTCTGTTTTAGGAAAGTTTTCAACTGTGGGACTTTTAAATACCGGAAAATGTCCGTTCATAAGTCGTCATGTCTCCGCATTTATCAATGTGGCTCGTAAATTTAACAATATCAATCAAATCCACTGCTGAATTTTATGAACCACATATAGTCTCCCTTTATTACCGTAGAGAAATGTGTGGTTTTCCGTACGCGGAAATTATAGGGCTTGTAGTTTGGAAACCTTGAATCAAAGTGTAACAGTAGAGCGGGTTTGAAATTATTCGGGAATTGGAAACGTTTTTGGAAACTGAATTATACCCTTCCATCGAGTATAAGATTGGAAGAAGACGCAATTTGCTACCGAATGATGGAGTTAATGAATATTTTTATGCATGTTTTCCATGAAATATAATTGGACTTTTAGGGTCATCAAAAATCAATGAGAAAAATGCATGCTGCAAAAGTAGTCATTCCTTACAGAGTGTAGTTTTTGCATGCGGTTGGAAAAAAAGTTCGTTCAAAAGCTGTGGAAGTATGCTGCAAGATGATCAGTTTTACAACGCTACTAAATTAATCTTTTCTATACGAAAACGCATTTCGAAATTTCGGTTGACATTTCATGAGTTATACCACCTACTGTACTTCCAAGTGACTTGTGTTACAGCAGTCGAGGTGTCGCATGCTGAAGTGCGGCATGGGCGGTTGCGACCTTCTGGATGCGCGCAGAAAGTATTTTCCTCAAAGTTTTATTTCTCCGAAGACTCTACACGAGCCAGCGTCATGCCGAAAATTAATGCCCAGAAACATGTTGTATTTTTAATTTTAAAAGTGGTTCTAACTCGAAAAATATTATTATCGCGTTCTCAACTCTACCCGCATGTGGATATATCCAGGTACCTTGATCCTGCCTAAAACGACGTGCAAATCACCCAAAATATCTTGCGAATACTCTTTACCTACCGTCTATTCGTCCGTAGAAAAGCAAAAAAACATTTCTGAAAGCAAAACATACAGTGAGTGACCGATCTCATGAAATGTTGGCTGAAATTCTAATAGGCGTTTTCGATTAGGAAGGATTACTTGATCGCGGTTGTAATACTGATTATTTTAACGCAGGCTCTCATAACATTTCGGACTCGACAGGATGTCAGCTTTCAAATGCACTTCTTTTCAATCTCCTGTAGAAAGCGTGCTCGGTAAAAAAGGACTACATAAGTAGCATGCATTTTTCCCATTGATTTTCGATGGTTTTGCAAATTCAAATATATTTTATAGAAACCATAAACAAAAATATGCTTTCTTTTAGTCAGTCAATAGAGAATCACGTCTTCTTTATATTTTATACTCAAGGAAGGAGTATAATTAGGTTTTAAATAAGTTTCTAATTATGAGACTTTTTAGGACCGCGAAATGTCCATTCACATAGCATCGTACCTGGTCGTTTACCACTGCTCCTCATGCAATGTACAACATGGTCCGCCTTCATTGCAAAATTTCATGGACTCTGTATCATATCTCTTTAATGACATGGAAAAATATGTGATTTTCTTTACGCGGGACGCATGCACCTTGTAGAGTGAAATCACTAAGCGTTAATACAACGAATGATCAGGGTCCAATTATTCGGCAATTAGAAAACTTTTTTAAAACCTAATTATACTCCTTCCTTGAGTATAAAATATAGAGAAAACGTGATTCTCTATTGATTGACTAAAAGAAAGCATATTTTTGTTTATGGTTTCTATAAAATATATTTGAATTTGCAAAACCATCGAAAATCAATGGGAAAAATGCATGCTACTTATGTAGTCCTTTTTTACCGAGCACGCTTTCTACAGGAGATTGAAAAGAAGTGCATTTGAAAGCTGACATCCTGTCGAGTCCGAAATGTTATAAGAGCCTGCGTTAAAATAATCAGTATTACAACCGCGATCAAGAAATCCTTCCTAATCGAAAACGCATATTAGAATTTCAGCCAACATTGCATGAGATCGGTCACTTACCTTCCACATCTTCTACGTCAGTCGCCAATGCTAACTTCCACACAAGAACTAAAATTCGTCCCAATAAAGTTTGCCGGGAATGATTGAAAACGAGACAGAAAGTCACATTTCGCTCAGATGACTGTGCTGTTCCAGGCGAGAAGTTGTCATAGTGACCTAAACTCTACGCTGTGTGAAGCGACTGGAAGCTCAGCAGATGTGAACGCATCCTAACGTAGAACAGGGTAAGAGTCGGCAGGTAGTCTAAGGTCTGCAGCACCTGTTGTATTCGCAAAGCTAATACATGCTAATGCCTACAAAGATATTAAACTATCCCTTCACACGTGTTGAATACGTACGTGTTCTAGGGCATGCATTTTGGCCAGAATTTAGCTAGTTTCGGTATTGAGCATGGCTCACGGTGACATGTCAGCAACACAATCAGTGCTTGACAATTTTTGCTTGGAAAAAAATCAAAGCTCCTTCTTGAGCATTATACGGCGATTACGACGGTGTGGGACATTCCTCTAGAACAGTTTTTGTGAACAATTACACGAATCTGCAGGTCAAACCGAGCATAAAACTGGAAAACGGCATTCCACAACTACCAGCATATCCAGTCAACTCAAGTGTGCATTTCGGTTTCGATGAAGGATTCCATTCACTTGACTCATATCGCACTGGCAAGAGCGAATTGTCCGAGAACGCGGATTCCCTGACGGACAGTCGGTTTTCAAAAGCCTTTTCAGATTACCAGTGCATGCTTGGGCCATGAGGTCAGGGACTCAAATAATGCGACATGGCAGTTCGCGCGTCGTTCGCAACACTGTTCACCGTGTGCGCAACATTGGGGTAGGCGCAAAGACGGTGACTTGCGCGTGAGGTAGTTTATACTGAAAGCAGATTTGCGCTGCA
>CACRXP010000489.1:107532-119453 GCA_902702965.1 Spirometra erinaceieuropaei
CTTATGTATAATGAATTTTTCACATCGATTTTTTATGGTCTTGTAAATTCAAATATTTTTTAATGGAAAACATGCACAAAATATGCTTTCTTGTAGACAATTGATAGAAACTTACGTTGTCGCTTTTTGGTTTCCTTAGAAATTATCTACGAATTTAGAGTAGATCCGTTTATTCAAGGACTATAGGCACAGACCGAGAATTTTATGTATGAATGTTTGGGCCAAAGTCCATCAGCCATCAATCCATCATCTGCGCCTATAGACCTTAAATAAACTGATCTACTCGAACTTCGTAGATAATTTCTGAGAAAATTAAAAAGCGACAGTTTCTAAATTGGAGTATCTACCAGAAAGCACACGGGGAATGCTGGGGGACCCCCTGACGAGCCGAACCCCTCGCAGCTGCGCCATGCAGCGGCAAAGCATCTGCGAAACACGCGTGTATGGGCTTTTGGCTAGTACCTGTGCTGTTAGTATGGTATCACCTTACCGTAAAGAAACTTACGCTGTCTTCAGCCTTATATTCGAAAAGAGGACGCCGTTTGGTTTTAAAAAAGGTTCTAATTATGAGATTTTACAAGACCGCGCAATGTCCATTCATGCGGCGTCGTACCTGCCCATTTACCAATGCTCCTCATGAAATGTACAAAATAGTCCGCATCCACTGCAAGATTTTATGAATTCTATATGGTATCTTCTTAAAGGCACAGAGGAATGTATGATTTCTCTTACGCGGAAAGCCCGCACCTTTTAGACTGAAATCGTCAAATGTTGATGAAATCGCTGATCAGGCCCAAAATTATTCGAGAATTGGGAAACTTTTTCAAAACCTAAGTATACCATTTATTCGGGTATAAATAGTGACGACTGCGTAAGTTTTTATCAACCGACTAAAAGGAAACATAGTTTGTGCATGTTTTCTATTAAAAATATTTGGATTTATAAGACCATCAAAAATCAACGTGAAAAATGCATTATAGTTAAGTAGTCATTTTTGCAGAGTGCGGTTTCTACAGGAGGTCGAATGAATGTGCATTCAAAAGCCAACAGATAAGGAGTCCAAGTTATTATAGGATTTGGCTACATGATAATATTACGACACCATCGAAGTAGTCCTTCCTAGTCGAAAACGAATTTCAGAAATAAGGTTAAAATTTCATGAGACTGACCAATCATTGTAAATATTTTTTCCCTGGACACTTCTATTTTCAGGTTTGTTAACGCTCCTAGCAAGGCGTATATTATTTGACACCAGAACATCCCATATTGGATGGATATAATAATTATCGAAAGTTGTTCGAAAAAATATGGTCAAGTGTTTTGCAACCCTTTAAAACGGACAAAAACACGCCTTCGAAAACCTCCAGATATATGTAAGTTATTTTTACAACCGAACTTCCATGTCTTTTCAGGTTTAAAAAATGAACGAGAATTGACTTCCCGTTGTTACGTATGCGAAGCGTATTTTAACCTTTTCCTCTCCAAGAAAGGCCGAGATTTCTTCGAGGCCGTATACTCGGATGAGTTGTGCTTCGATCAGAACCTTGAATTGGATAACGCTTATAAAAATCTCAAGGAGAAATGGAAAGGACGATAGCCAATCCGAGAAATGAGTGATAGCATTACAGTGGTAGTACAGTCTTTTTGGCACAAACATCAGATAAATTTTCATTTTGGGCAAGTTTTAAAGGCGAAAAATTTTTTCGCCTTTGCCCTACGCTTGAGGACTGCCTGCAGAACGAGAGACGAACATTTACGACGGAGTTTTGTTACTGCTTTTAACAGAACTTATTTTATTCAGAAGTAAATTTATGTAACCGCAAAAAATAAATGAATAACCTCTTCATAACTTAAGTTTTTTTGCAATGTAATTTACCAAGGTGGTTGGATGGATCCTCACTCGAAAGACGGCATATTTTCGCGTCAGAATTAGCTGGAGATTGTGGCTCCTGTCAGTTAAATTTGAAATCCCACTTAAATGATACTTTCATTTTAAAAGTACACTGAAGACAGTCGGCAAGTTTCACATGCTACAGAGGACACAGCAGAAGTCGCAGGAATAGCTTCAAGCATTCGCACAATTTCATGGTCCTTTTTCAGTTTTGAAATGGAGAACGATAGTCGGGGAAAAATTTATCGATTGGCGCAACCTACAAAAGCCGGAGAACTGAAATGCCTGTTTCTAGCCTATCTGCAATCATCCCCAGGCAGGGCGTCAACTCCGTGCGGACACCTGAGTTTTTTATATCCGCTATGATCTGTCATAAAACATTTTAAGTTAAGTTTTCAACCATTTAAACTATCTCTCATAACTCCTCTCGGTCGCGACCGAAACTGTTCAAGGCCATCTACAGGTGCGTTGTTCCAGAAACTATTAATGCCCAGTAACACTGCAAATTCCCACTCCTTCTGTCGCGTTTCGGACTCGCGCCTTCTTGCCACCATTTCTGCAAAATCGAATACCTGCATAAATCGCATCCCTCCTCCGGACGCTGTTGGCCAATCTTATCTCCTCCTATGTAACAGCATCGGTGAATCACGCCTTGAAGAGGCCAGGCAGTGTGCCGGTGGAATTGAAGTAGGCAAAACATAACGGTTTTATGCTTAATTTTAGGAAAACGCGGTCGCTTCCCTCAAAGATATGCTATCTGCGTCCTGTTGAAGTTCTGTGTACTTGAATTTCTCACGTCCTCTACTTTAACCGTTTTCCTCATGTCGGGACGCCAAGTACGAAGCCGTGGTTTCAATTTACGCGAAAAAATAACCTTCGCTCTTCCTACTGTCTCTATCCACCTTAATGTTATTTCGATTTTGGATGATTCCAGAGAACCACTGTGGTTCCAGAGGGTTATTTTTCAAACTCGCTCCTTCACCAGATCGATCAATACCTTAAAAGTGTGTAGCTGTAGTAAGTTAGCAAATCCCTAAAGCGGATGTGAGCTTCAAACTCTTTTCGCGCCGGTCTTATTTGGTTCCCTACGGGCCCTCGAAAGAATTGCATCAATGCTAAAGAAGAACGAAAACTGTTCAGGGCAGACAAAAAATGGCACTTATGTTAAATTATCCACTCCCAGTTTCAGACAGAGATCGGAACTTGGGTCTTATCGAGCCAGTTTGCAGACCCCCAGGCAAGATCTCATTTAGTAGCTGTATCTGTTAGAGGGTTAGGGTTAGGGATCAGGGTTAGGGGGTTGAGATTGGGGGTTAGGGTTAGAGGTTAGGGTTAGGGTCAGGGTTCAGACTGCGGCTTGTCTGCTGCAGATACGGCTTCAAAATGAGATCCTACCGACCCCTAGTTTTCGGTGGGTTTGCAAGTTCGGCTGGTAGCGATCAGTGACGATAACCCGGCTGGCCTAATTAAAGGATGAAATTTGTACCTTCAGTTTTAACGCACCCCGTTGGAGGTTAGAAGGCAAATTCTTAGATAAAAAATAAGTAAGGGTATGGTTCACGCCCGGGGTTACTTGCGTCGAGGAGCAGTTGGACTAAAAGTAAATGACTGCCAACACTTATTTGTAGATGAGAGAAAAAGGAATGCAAAGACCTCTTGCTGCCTGTTTCGTTAGGTTGGTAAAGAAGCTTTAAGGTAGAATGATCTTACCGACAAAGACAAGGGAGACTGGAATGGCCATTTCTGGCTTATTAGCCGTCGTCAGCCAGCCATACCCAAGCCCGAAGTGTGGAACACCCGAGCCTCGAACTGGCGACCTGTTGGTTTAGAAGTTAACGCCTCTACTCACCGGACCACGAGCCCGTTGCCCTGTCGGTTTTCGATCGGGAATATACAATGTTAGGGGGCGCTCACCGATCGTTCATACGGAACTCACTCGTTCCGTTGTGCCTTATGGACTCTCTCTCGAGCCCAACCAGCAGCCGCACAGCGGAGCATGATATATAGGCAGAATGATATTACCGACAAAGAGCGGTGCTGGTTCGGCTCGAGAGAGAGCCCTTAAGGCACAACGGAACGAGTGAGTTCCGTATGAACGATCGGTGAGCGCCCCCTAACATTGTATATTCCCGATCGAAAACCGACAAGGCAACGGGCTCGTGGCCCGGTGAGTAGAGGCGTTGACTTCTAAACCAACAGGTCGCGAGTTCGAGGCTCGGGTGTTCCACACTTCGGGCTTGGGTATGGCTGGCTGACGACGGCTAATAAGCCAGAAATGGCCATTCCAGTCTCCCTTGTCTTTGTCGGTAATATCATTTCTGCCTATATATCATGCGCCGCTGTGCGGCTGCTGGTTGGGCTCGAGAGAGAGCTCTTAAGGCACAACGGAACGAGTGAGTTCCGTATGAACGATCGGTGAGCGCCCCCTAACAAGCTTTAAGGTGTTCATCGGAGTGAAAATACGACAATGCAATGCCTTTTTGACAATGCCTCTAAATGGGCACTAGTTTTTATTATTATTATTCAATGGTGAAAATTGTGTCCACTTTTGATTGGTGGCAGTATAAAGCATCAAAATTTAAGATACAACAAAGTTCTTGGACGTTCGAATTTTTTCCTCAACACAACTGCTCCCCGGATTAAGTGACTTCGGGTATAAACCATATCCTTACTGAAAAATGAATTTATGGCATGTGAGCGAAACATACGAGAATCATTAGACTATGAAAATCGATTAAAACAGTTTTTCCGACAAAGTATGGCAAATAGCAATCTGATGTGGCTTGGAACTGTTGACTGCGACCTGCCAGGGGTAGGGGATCCACCGGAGTTGGTGGGGTTATTAGTTCGAATTCATCTGGCAGTAGACCTTTGGGGACTGAATGAGTTCCCTGTCTCCCATAGACGGCCATAAGAAATTACCCGCATAGCCAAAACTACGGACCATATCAAATGCCTGTTGCAAGAATCTAAACAAATTTCGCCTGGTGCTAGGGTGACTCATGAAGGTTACTATAGTCCACCGATAGCGTCCTCCCTTCAAGTGTCCACTCCCACTAACTAGACCGATAGCATGTCTCGCCGCGTGTCAGCCTTACCGTGTGGCGATTAGCATGACCTTGACGAGTTCCCAGACTGGGCAGTCCAATGCCTGTCTGAATCTGTCCAAAATGAAGGTCTTTGCTTCACCTAAATTCTGTCTCGGCAGCTTGCCATTGTAGGGGATGCCAGCTGATGTTGGCTTCCGTGGAAAGAAACACTGCCGACAGTTCGAGAGTCGTGTGTGTGTGTGTGTGTTGTGACCCCCAAACGGGTCATGGGGCAGATGCGCTGGGCCAACACGGGGCCCGCATCGGATTCTGGCAGGCATTATATGTGCGCAATAACCAATTCCAGCATCTACCAGGTGCGCTGGCAGACCCTGTTGTCGGCAGTCATCGCACAACTGGGACCACTGCCATCACCCCGTTGTTTTGTGGGTCAAAATCCTGGCCATTTGTTGCGAGGACCAGGGGGTGCGGAGTGGGCTGCCAAGGTGAGGATCCGTCCAAGCTATCCACCTGCAGCCTCCCTAGTCTCCGGTCTTCATGACTCTGTCTTGACACCGGGCTCAGGCGGGGGAGGAGGAGAGAATGAGATAAATGCAGCGCAAGTCTACTGGCACTATAAACCCCCTGTGCGAGTCACCGTCCCTGCTCCCAGGAACTGTTGTGGTGCATACGGTGGACATCGTCGAAATTGACGGTCTAAATATCGTGTGTGTTTGTGATTTAGTTATCTATGACACTATCTGTTCCCTCATCCGTCTTTCCCTTATAGCAAGACACTGTCAGATCGGCTAGGGGGTGGACGCGGACGCAGTGCCTGACAAAGCTTAACGATCGGTCTGCGCGTGCCACTCACGAGCTAGTTCCCTGTGCGCGCATCTGGCTGCTATGGCGCCGGCTCGGATTCCGCATTGGACAAGAACGTCATGGAGTTCCCGTACAGAATGTGTCGCTGCATACACACTCCCAGAGCGGCCGAGTTATTCCATCAGTTGGCAGCCTCTCAAGTCGCGAATTTCAGCACGTCAGGATAGCTTCAGACGTGTCAGACGGATTATGGCAAGGAGTGCATTGAAGTGGCATGGAGGTGGATTCTCCGGTGTCGACTTCCCTCTCCTCCCCATGCAGGCCTTTAAACCAACGGGAATGCATTCGTGGCTAATGCGACGCAAGGGTCTGCGTCTGCTGTGTGCCACCACACGCAAGCACGACAGTACTTATGGGCTAACGCGGAACCAGCGCAGCCCGATAAACGCGTGCCGCGAGCCGGTTCGACTCCGATTTGGTCCTGAACATTTGCAGCACAACCCACTGGAGGGACCAAAAAAAGCTCGCCGAGGACTACCTAGACATGCATTTGATAAATAACAAGGGTTGGCACTCATTCTTATCGCTCCATGTTGATGCGCCGATAGCTGAAGCATATTGTGGTTGTCTCTACGATAGTGTGGCCAAGTTAGGTCCACAAGAACACCGGTATAAAGCCACGTAACCCAACAGCCCTACCGTCGTTGCCGACGATGTTCACCGTGCGCTCCATTGAAAGGTAAAGCAGGCAGGGTGATTTCGGCATGAATTAGTTCATAATGAATGCGGACTTGTTCAGCATCTGCCACACTTCATCCTCCTCCCCCACCTGGACCCGGTGCCAAGACGGAGTCAAGAAAACCGGAGGCGGGTATGGGTGCAGGTGGCTGGCACGGCCGGACCCGCACCTAGGCGTGTCAGCACACCCCCTGTTACACAACGTATACTTGACTGGGATTTTTCACCACCAACAAAAACAATACCCAACAGTGGCCAGAAAGGCGAGGATGATGACTGAACAGCTATATCCGCCACCTGTTTACCCGGCGGGAGCACAAACACATCTACCGGCAGGGAACCAGGTGTCAGCATACACCAGGCTACTTATGAGCACTGTAAAACCCGATGGGTTCGGAGGCTGCATCTGCGAACAGAAGACATCTGTCGGATTACCTATGATTTTAATAATATTGAAGTCTCGGACAGCGCCGGGATGGCACTAAAATTCAAATTCGTGCAGAGCAAAGGGTCCTGACTAATTGCACTCACTGCGACGGCATCCCGAAATGTCCGCTTGAACGCCACGGACGAAGATGACCATTGTGCGTCCCGCAGCAATGACAGGCTCAGCAGGGATAAACTGCAGAATTGTGCAACATCTGCCGCACTCTCTCATCTCTCACCATGCTGGGCCATGAAATCAGGAAACCAGGAGGCGTCATCTGGCGCAGTGGCTGACAAAGTTAAAAGACACGTCTGCGCGGGCCACACCCGGCTGACCCGCGGTGGTGGGACGCTCACCGATATTTCGTACGGAACTCACTAGTTCCGCTGTGCCTTACGGGTTCTCTCTCTCGAGTCCAACCAGCAGTCGCACAGCGACGTAGGATATAGACAGAATGGGTATTACCGACAAAGACAAGGGAGGCTGGAATGGCTATTTCTGGCTTATTAGCCGTCGTCAGCCAGTCAAACCCAACCCCCAAGTGTGGAACCCCCGTGGCTCGAACTCGCGACCTGGTAGTTAGAAGTCCACGTCACCACTTTATATTAGCGATCGAAGCCGACAGGATAACGAGCCAGCGGCTTAGCAGTTGAAGGCGTTGTACTTTTATCTAACAGGTCGCGCGTTCGAGTCCCAGGTTTTCCATACCTCAGAGTTGGGTATGGCTGCCTGACGACGGCTAATAGGCCAGAAATGGCCATTCCAGTCTCCCTTGTCTTTGTCGGCAATGCCATTCAGCCCGTTGAACAGGTCTTCACAGATGCAAGAAAGGGGCTGAAATTCTGAAATGCGTTTTCGATTAGGAAGGATTACTTGGTCGCGGTTGTGATGCTGATTATCTGAAGGCATACTCTTATAACATTTTGGACTCGGCAGGATGTCGGCTTTTAAACGCACCTCTTTTCAATCCCCTATAGAAAGCGTGCTCGGTAATAAAGGACTACTTAAGTAGCATGCATTTTTCTCATTGATTTTCGATGGTCTTGCATATTTAAGTATATCTTATAGAGACCATAAACAAAAATATGCTTTCTTTTAGTCAATCAATAGAGAATCACGTCTTCTTTATATTTTATACTTAAGGAAGGAGAATAATTAGGTTTTAAAAAAGTTTCTAATTATGAGACTTTTTAAGACCGCGATATGTCCATTCACATAGCATCGTACCTGGCCGTTTACCACTGTTCCTCATGAAATGTACAACAGGGTCCGCATCCATTGCAAAATTTAATGGACCCTGTATGATATCTCTCTAATGACAGAAAAATATGGGATTTTCTTTACGTGGAACGCATGCACCTTGTAGCGTGTAATCACTAAGCGCTAATGCAACGAATGATCAGGCTACAAATTTTTCGGCAATTAGAAAACTTTTTAAAACCTAATTATACTCCTTCCTTAAGTATAAAATATAAAGAAGACGTGATTCTCTATTGATTGACTAAAAGAAAGCATATTTTTGTTTATGGTCTCTATAAGATATACTTAAATATGCAAGACCATCGAAAATCAATGAGAAAAATGCATGCTACTTAAGTAGTCCTTTATTACCGAGCACGCTTTCTACAGGGGATTGAAAAGAAGTGCGTTTAAAAGCCGACATCCTGCCGAGTCCAAAATGTTATAAGAGTATGCCTTCAGATAATCAGCATCACAACCGCGACCAAGTAATCCTTCCTAATCGAAAACGCATTTCAGAATTTCAGCCAACATTTCATGAGATAGGTCACGCACTGTATGTGTCTTATGGAATCGAATAATTCAAATGTGTACCGTAAACTATGTGGCTCTGTTCTGTGTCGAATCGGCTTAAGCCTTTCTATCAGCTAATTAGCATTTGCGTGATAGGGTCAATTACCCATGTCTAACATTGGCCGCATCGGGAGGTCTGGTTTGTGAATCCTTGGCAACTCATATAGCCTTGAAGGTATTGTGCCTGTAGGTTTAAGAACTTCGAACTTTTGTTAATTAAGAAAACCTTACTCTTCAAATCTCCAAAGACCTTTTGTAAGCAGGGCCTCTTCAGTCTATGTCTGGTTTTTATTTTGCCTATATGAGCCCCATCGAAATACTTAACTGAACCTTGTGGTCGCCTCACATCCTCGTAGGTCTCCAAGAGTACAATAGGAGGTATAGACGTGAGAAAAGTGGTGCAACGAATAGTCGCGATGCTCTAAAGTATACTAAATCTTTCACACAAAGTCAGTACTTGTGCCCTTCACTGGACGATCGGAATGTGCAGTTCAGGGGGACACACTGTTAAACCGTAAAAAACATAAACGGTAAAAGGCAAAAGATACGGAAAGCCCATCGGAAGCAGTCAAAATCCACTCGTTCTTAGAAAAGATGCATGGGAAATACTTGACCGGGACCATCGTTCAGACCTAAACAGCGCTGAAGTCATTGACACAATTCTCATAGAGCATGTTTGAGAGTTTTAAAGGCCGGAACTGGTGTAAACAGTACCGAACAGTCGTCTCCGCCTAGAAACCAGTGGGGTGCTCTTTTTGTGGGTAACCGCTATGCGTCCTTCCATTTATAGTTCCCTTCCTCTCATACCGTCAGACATCTCCAGCTTAGAAACATCGACTGCGGTTTTCATGTTCTTCACTTTCTGAGCATATGACTCTCATTACCCCCAAAATGGCCTTCTCCAATCTTGAGCTGTTGGTGAAGGGTTAAAAAGTGCATCTGCGAATTTTCACCCTCGGAACACTGACCACCGCGGTGTGTGGGAAATTTTACAGTCAAACAATGACGTAGGTCTTATAGATTATTACACCCAAATGTCCTTAGGGTTCCTCTGTGCTGCATTTCGGATATGGAAATATGAAACTTATCCTGAATTTATCCCACAATTATTAACAAAAGGAAGCGAAATGGGGTTGTAGATGGGAAAAAGGAGTCCGCGTACTTCGGGTGGGTTTGCGCTAAATTTCGGGAGGGAGGGAGGGAAGGGAGAAGTACCTATTTCCGTGTCACAACTTCACTCCTAGCCCTCCTAACCCTAACACAAATTCGCACGGAAGAAAAACCGTCACGTGTGGCAAAGCACAATCAAGTGTCAAGTGAAAAAAAACAGCTGATAATTCCTGGCCGTCTTTGGCGAATTATCGTTGAAATTTCAACAATCCTTGTTATATTGAACCCCATTCCACCATTAGGAGACTGCTGTCGGCAGCCACCAAGGGCATGTCTGGCGTCATTGTTTAAGGAACCGTTGCGTCAAGCTCATTCACCTTCGCAGTGAGACCTGTTCCATTAGCGCTGACCCGCGGCCACACTACCGACTTTATCTCGGACGCACGTGTGTCCACAGAGTCGCAGCCGCCCACGTGCCATCAGAACACAGCCCATTGCGAATGCAACACAAGCCACCTGAACACATCGACGCATCGACAAATGCAACACACGCCAAGTGGACGCATCATTTCAGACTACCCCAGAAATTTACAAAAACAGCTGCCACCACAAGGCAAGGATATTGGTTTACGCCCCGGGGGGCGTCACTTACCCCGGGGAGCAATTGTGTTGAGGAAGGAAGCCAAACATCCAAGAACTTTTGGGTTGCCAACTGACGGGGTAACTTGGACCTCCTCCGTGACTGGTGGCGGTCTGAGAGTCAGGCTGCAATGGCTCCTTCTCAAGGTGGCCTTTATGGCGCTCCCACCACAGTGTGGGATCCGAGCCAGGCATTGGCGGCACGCCTAGGTGCGGCTACTTCGGCTGTGCCAGCCTCCAAACTCTGTCGTGTTGGTGAAAATCCTGGTTATTTGTTGTGTGGACCAGGTGGTGTGGTGGAACGTCAAGGTGAGGATCCGTCCGAGCCATCCACCTGCGGCCTCCCTCGTCTCCGGTCTTCTTGACTCTGCCTTGACACCGAGCTCAGGCGGGGGAGGAGGAGAGAGTGTAGGTAGATGCTACGCAAGTCTACTGGCACTATAAACCCCTGCGTAAGTCACCGTCCCTGCTCTCACCACCGGCTGTGGGGCATACTATGGACGTGGTCGAAATCGACGGTCGAACTGTCGTGTGTGTGTGTGTTTGCTCTCTAAAAGGGCCACGTCTTAGATGCGCTGAACCAACACGGGGGCCACATCGGACTCTGGCAGGCGTTATCTGTGCGCAATAACAAATGCCAACATTTGCGGGGTGCGCTGGCGGACCCTGTTGTCGGCATTCGTCGCTCAACTGGACCGCTGCCGCCACCCCATTGTTTTGTGGTTGAAATCCTGGTCATTTGTGTGTGGACCAGGGGGTGCGGAGTGGAGCGCCAAGGCGAGGATCCGTCCGAGCCATCCACCTGCGGCCTCTCCCGTCCCCGGTCTTCTTGACTCTGTCTTGACACCGGGCTCAGGCGGGGGAGGAGGAGAGAGTGTAGGTAGATGCTACGCAAGTCTACTGGCACTATAAACCCCTGCGTAAGTCACCGTCCCTGATCCCACCACCGGCTGTGGGGCATACTATGGACGTGGTCGAAATCG
The DNA here is from genome assembly GCA_902702965.1 of Spirometra erinaceieuropaei. Lineage (NCBI taxonomy): Eukaryota > Metazoa > Platyhelminthes > Cestoda > Diphyllobothriidea > Diphyllobothriidae > Spirometra > Spirometra erinaceieuropaei. Next base: position 118,987 of record CACRXP010000489.1, read on the forward strand.
ACGGTCGAACTGTCGTGTGTGTGTGTGTGTGTGTGTGTGTGTGTGTGTGTGTGTGTGTGAGGTCGTGGGCGACAGACGCCGAAGCGGCCGTCGTTGTGGCATCATCCGACGTGAGGGCCAGGGCTACATCTGCCCTCACTGCGATCGCACCTTCACTTCACGCATTGGCCTGGTCGGTCACTTGCGAATCCATCGCACAGAGACTGGCGAACCAGTGCCTGGAGCACCAGCCTACACTCACTGCACTCGCCTCCACTGCCCACACTGCCCTCGCACCTTCACGCATCGCATGGGTCTATTCGGCCACATGCGCATCCACGAGAGCGGAATTGACCACAATTCCGATACAGCCACGACATCCAACACATCCACCCCGCCCAGACCCATCCTCGCTCCATCGTCACACGCGCCGACCACCACCACCACCAACACCACTGCTTCCTCTACAGTTGACACCGACAACGCCG
>CACRXP010000489.1:126105-152325 GCA_902702965.1 Spirometra erinaceieuropaei
ATGGGGGAGGGAGACAATGTGAAGTCACGGCGACCACACACGCACGCACGAACACACTGGCATTTGGGCAGCGCCAGTCCCCCGTTCAGCGCGCACTACGCAGGACCATGGCCCCAAGGTGGTGGATCCGTGGCCAGTGGAGGAGCGGACTTTTGGCAGACTACGGTCCAATTTCCGCCAAGAAGGTCGACGGTAGCTCTAAGAATCCGTCCGGTCAGTCGGCCAAGTCCACGTGCAGAGGAGGTTTTTAAATGTACAAACACACGTCCACAGAGACCTGGCCACTCGAGAGATGGGCATGCGCTGCTGCTCATCTGTCGAAGCAAACATGGATGAGATCTCCGTCGCCAGACGACATATATGTACACAAAGTGTGCGCGCTTCAACATGCTTGCTGCGTCCTGGATACACAAGCGGACACACATCCGCACACAGCGGGGACGGCCAATGAGGTAGGAGGATTTTAGCATGGGCGGCGGCGCACATGCTATCTAGGGGGAGGGTGGAGAGGCGTAAAGTAGAAAGCCGTGTCGATCGAGAGGCCACCACGGTTGTGGTCGGGAGAGAACAAAAGCACAGTAGATGAGGCGGTGGAGTAACAAAAAGTAGGGCGGGGGGGAAGCAGGGGAGTGTGAGACGCGATAAAAGGAGAGGGAGAACTTGTGGAGACCAGCTTACATCGCCTGAGCGGGGGGGATATTAGCCAGGAGGCGAACGAGCGGTAGAGGACAGCGCTTCGTAATACCCATCAGCGTGCGTGTGTGAGTACGGAGGCCGCCTTCCAAGGTGGGAGGCGAGGGGAGGGGGAGAGGGTTAGGGCGGGAGAGAGATAACAGGAGGTCCGAGGAGATGAACACAGCAAAGTTCGGAGATTGCCAATCATCACAGCATCGCATAGTCGGTCCACCGACCACTGGTCTGCAAGCGCTTCACCTTGGCGCGAATGCTCGTCGCGTTACGATGTATCTGCAGCACCGAGTTCGCGATACGGTGACGCACCTCGCTGAGACTGGGACAGCTACCACTTGTGAAGTAATCACTAAAGAGCTAGACAAAAAAAGAACAGACGAAAGTCACTTTGCACAATGAATATCAGACACGAATGAAACAATCTTCTCAAAACACGCCGGTGAAGCATAAAAATGAAGCCTATGACAGGGCGCTAAAGGGGAGAGATCTACTCAGACAGACCCGAGACTGTCAAGTACGGCTTCTTCAAAAAATGCTTCTGATGACTTTGGCAGACAGATCGCAACGAAGGTTGCACTGCGCTTAAAATGCAAAAGACTACTAAAATTTGTCGTTCCGATGATTCAGCGCGCAAGAAAATGAGTCGGTGCACTCCCTCACAAAAGAAGTTAGTGACTATACGACGCTCTGCACCAACTTATAGTCTCAAGGAAGCATCAGCTTGCTGCAAGGAAACCTGTAGCAGCAGAGGTAATCGAGGGGCGCAGACTGGCAAAAAATCACGATGCCCCAGGGACGGAATAGTAGGCGTGGGGTAAGGGGAAAAGGTGGACGGCCGATGAGTCAATAGACGTGGAGAAAAGGTGAAAGAGGGGTGGGGGGGGGGAGAGACGGAGAAAGCAGCACAGAGGGAAGGTGAGTTTGTGCGGAAAAGCGAAGGATCGGGTAAGCGAAGTGGGGAGTAAGAGGAGCAGAGGCTGGGAAAAGAAATAAAGTTTCAAGAACGCCCACCTTGACAACAACTTGTGTTTCGAGATCGTCGAAGAAGCGGTTGGAAGAGCCGCCCCCTCCGCCCCGGACAAGCGCCGCACTGTGTTCAGGCGCCAGATGATGATGGGGGTGGTGGTGGTGATTACCGTTCTCGAGAATCTCTTTTGAACGATCGTTGTGGTTGTTGGTTCCACTGCCGCATCCGCCGCCATTATTGGCAGCGACATGACCGGGATTCATCCGAGAACAACGATTATGCTGTTGCGCAACGCCACCACCACCGCCGCCGCCGCCTAGACCGCCCGAAGGCGAGGAGGGAGTGAGAGCAGCAGCAGCACCACCACCACCACCGGGCTGTCGGGGACCGAGAAGACCGACTGAGGTAGTTGTGAAACCCAGATTGTTACTGCTCGCGGTGGCCCTACTGTTTACACCGGGAGAGGCATTGTAGGTGTTGGTAGGCAGGGCAGGTCGTTGGGGACTGGTCCGCGAACAGTTTGGGGTCGGACCGCAGGCAGAATTTGCCTGAAGATAGTAGTCATAGCCTGCGAACAGAAAAAGGCCAACAATAATGCTGAGGCCTGATGGGATGGGATCCAAAGGTCAGGCCGATGGCAGACAAATTCTGATAGATGGCACAATGACGCCTTTCCGGTGATCGGGGTTGAAGGCATCGAAACTTTTACATTTGGCTCCACTGCCATACATCAAGCGATTGCTGGACTCACTGCGGCGTTGGAACGGGCTTACGTGTCGACTATGGCGGGAGACCATTACCACCGACATCAATGTTGCCAAGTGGTGGGTTTACTTCAACACAATGGTAGGGCAAAAATGATATCGGAGGGCTAAAGGTGATCTGCCAGAGGTTCCACTGAGGTCTAAGATTTTCTACATTCGGGAAATTATATTTATAATTACAAGTCGCCGCTTACCGGGCCGCTGTACGCGCCCAACCTCATTGGATTTTATCTAATACGAACTGAGCTCAAAGCAGCTAGACAGAAATTTGACAGTCTATCTGCGCCTGACTATGGTTTAATCCGTATCACACAGCCAGTAGGAGCGGAAAATAAACGCCTCTACTAGCTGCCAGTTCAACACCAGTTCCCTGCTTTGCGGTCTACCGAATAGCGAAAAGAAAAACCACGTGTTGATGTCTCGTTCAAGTCCTGCCCATGTTGAAATTTCCGCTTGCTGAAGTTTAGCCTGACAAACCGAAACAGTCGACACTCGGCTTGGAAGACAGAAGGTAAAAAAATCACCTGTTACTTGGTGCCAAACACAAAAACCGTGAAATGCTGACTGAGATTGTTGCCTGTCTTCGGCAAGGTTGCAATACCGATGGGCGGATGATCTAAAGTTGGTTCACACTAAGGTTCCAGTGAAGATCTTTCCTGCCCCGCCGAGGAGGATCTCATTGGAGGAAAAATTCGCTTAGGGGGTTGTATACTGTGTTTCATCGATTTCCCATCTCTCATAGAAACAACCGACAAAAAGACAACTTCTTTTAACAGACTTCGAGAAAAGTATTTTTTTCTCCAAAATAGCCAATCAGGAGGGGGATGTACTTCCGCATGCAATAAATCCTGGTGTAACGATGCCTTGAGATGCGGGAATGCGTAATCGCATAGTCTAACACCGGATGGATCTCAAAACTGTCTAAGAAACATATCTACTGCGTCAGATATACTTGAATAATAGTGCGTAAGGACGTTTCCTTCTGCTACAAAATGAAGAGGTGCTAATTTAATGTTAGCAAACATATGAACCAAGTACTTCAGGGAACTTAAAATGCAAAAAGCTAGGTCATATTGCGGAAGACTGCATAAATTGCCGGACTTAAGTAACGTCCAATACCTCATGCTTTCAAATAAAAACCAGAACCCCGTCTACGGAAGATCAGCTATGTGGAGGTAATAAGTCCTCAATTCCTTCTGCGAAAAAAACAGCCAGAGTTAATGAAAAGAGGCGACTATGTTAGTCCCAAGTACACCCTTTTAATTAAGATAGAGAAGGTGTTGTCTAAAAAATACAATGTTCCATTTCTCGCTTACTTGCCGGCGTCAGACAGTCATAGCCAACCCCGCGGTGTGGAACATCTGACGGTCGAACTCGCGACCTGTTAATTAGGAGTCCAACGCCTCTAACTACTGAGCCACGGGCTCGTTGTTCTGTCGGTCTCGATCGGGAATATATAAGGGTAGATGGGGGCGCTCACCGATCGTTCTTACGGCACATATTGCCTATATCATGCGTCGTCGTGCGGCTGCTGGTTGGGCTCGAGGGTGAGCCCGTAAGGCACAACGGAACGAGTGAGTTCCGTGAGAACGATCGGTGAGCTCCCCATAGCCTCCTATTCACTTCTACCCTAAATTCTACCCTACTATCCTTCCGACGGATGCTCTGCTCAAACTCTTTGATCTTTAGATAAGACAGGGCTGCCCGCGATGGCTATTTCTGGCCTATTAGTCATCATCAATTAGCCTCGCCCGACCTCAGATTTGGAGGCTTTTGAGATTCGAATCGGGGTTCTTTTAGTTATCGGGCACTGGCAAGTCCAGAGACCAAATAAATGGGACGCGGACTCCTCTTGCCGGTTGCGATCGGGTATATTAACTCAGATGGCATTATGAAACTAACTTTTCCTTCTCGCCAGTGAATACTAGAGCGGACTTTCTGGGCGAAAGAATAGTGTGAAGAAGTGACAAGCAACCGGTTTTCTCTTCACTAACCCAAAGTGGTGGCTGCACTAGACCGAGGATAAATTTATCATCATCCGAATGGACCCACCGTAAATGGCTTCCCAGAGGGCAGGAAGTATGCGCCTGAATTGAAAATTCATCTGGGAACTATTCTGACTGGCAAAGTACGGATTTAGGTAGGTCATGTGTGGGGTTCCTGCTCAATGCCAAAACTGTCCACCTTGTTACTGTGGGACGACTGACAAACACCTGGCAGAGGCGAAAGCGCATGAGCACTGGCGAGTTGTGAGATAGAGGTTTTACGGGCGGGACCTATGCATGCATAGTGCAATGACAAAATAAGCATAGATAAGTGGTAAATTCGTTTTTCGGTCGGAAACGTTTTAATGCACTGACATATAGCAACCGAAATTGAGCAGGACAATAAAAAAATAAACAGCAAGTGTCCATAGCGATCTCTTCCCAACTCTCTGAGATAATCCATCAGACTGTCAATAACAGACGACCCAACCCTGTACGATGAGACACACCAAACCGCAATAATCGTGTCGGACTAAAACCCACTCAAATAAGTATAGTAGGTATTCTTTGTATGCCGCGGATGTTTGGGAGCCCTCACCTGATCCTTACCGTTGGAGGTTCGATTGACTGAGTCAATAGTTTACTCATCTAGGCATTTAAATCGGTCCTCGGGCTCATTTTCAGAAGTATTATAAGACCAGGTAAAAAACGTTTGAAGTTTGGTCCCCTGTAGGCTTTGGTGGTCGTATAGGCTTTTATTGCAGTCGCCAATTATGCTGCTGGACTGTGCGTCTTCCAGCTTAACTACAGATGCGCTTGGTTTGCGGGGAGGGTGTTACACATGCTCAACGATGCTTGACTTAATTTTCAAGCTCTGCCCACCATCCACCTGACAGTAGAGGTTATGGAGATGGTTGTGCTCTGGACGGTAAAAGCGTCCCGTCAAACTGTCCTACTGTGTCAGGCCTACGTAGAGTTGCGAAGGCGGTCACCGCAAAGGACACGACGCAGCCACTCTCCTGGCCTTAATAAGTCCTTTGTGTTAAACATCTAACTACACACTGTGGCCACCGGTCGATGAGTTACGGCGCGTGCCATAACACCTATGAAGAGACAGAGGCGGTATCGAGCTCCGGGTATTTCACACTTCGGTGTTGGGTATGACTTGCTGACGACGGCTAATAAGCCAGAAATGGCCAATCCAGTCTCCCTTGTCTTTGTCAGTGACACACATTCTGCCTATATCCTGTGCCGCTGTGCGACTGCTGGTTCGGCTCGAGAGAGAGAGAGCTCGTAAGGCACAACGGAACGAAAGAGTTCCGTAAGAACGACCAGTGAGCGCCACCATCTACCACTGGGCCGCATTCCTAAAAGGCTCAACCTATGGAGGGGGAGGATGGGGTCGAGTAATGACGTCACGTCGAATGAGACCCTTGCCGGATCAGGGTCGATTTGTTGGTCCAACAGATGTGGCAGGAAGTATGCGCCTGAATTGACAGTTCATCTGGGGACTATTCTGACTGGCAAGGTGCGAATTTAGGTAGGTCATATGTGGGGTTCCTGCTCAATGCCAAAAATGTCCACCTTGCTACTGTGGAACGACTGACAAAAACCTGGCAGAGGCAAAAGCGCATGAGCACTGGCGAGTTGTGAGGTGTAGGGCCGTGCGCCTTCGTGGGTGCAAAAGTACCTGGGTAGGGCGAAAATAAAATAGACAGGAAGAAAAAAAGCAACCGAAGTGTGAAAATCGGACACGCGGTCGATAAAACTAACAACGCCCAACTTGGTGCCAAACAGGTTAAGTCCTGGGTCACCGTCCGAACAGGGAATATGCAATGAAAAGGCTGCTAGGCGGGTCTGACACGAGTCAGAAGGGAAGAGCTAGCTAAAATCTCGTATTTCTCAGGTTCTTCAACCATCAGTGATGAGCTAAAGCACGTGCATAATGTTGGTTATTCCAGTCTTCCTCGTCTTTGTCGGTAATATCATTCTGCCTATATCATGCACCATAAGAACGATCGGTTAGCGCCCTCCAACCATCATATATTTATGTGTGTGTGTGCGTGATTTCCCTGGTTCCCCCTGTTTACCATTAAATGTATAAATTCGGTTGGACCTTAGACCATAGCAAGCAGGAGACAGTGTTGGGACAACTTAGTCTACATTGATTAAGTTAAAAAGCCAAAGTTGGTGGTCGATATATTTGTACGAGAAGAAAAAGCAACGACACTTGATGTGAATAAGGCCTAATGATCAAATACGTTAGCATAACAGCAAACAATTACAAGGTCATTCATACTTTAATGCCACCACTAGGAGATAAAGAGGGGTGTGACCTCCATCTTATTTCAGAACGTCAGCAGAACGGTTAATCATGCTACTTCACAAATCTTAAAAGTTCCGTTTTACCCAAGGCATGTTACAGCTACCAAATAGCGTCTACCAATCTATCCCTCTACTGGTAATTTTAATTGTTGTCAATTAACACGCCTGGATAACACTCGGAACAAATTCCCTATTGGGTTAGGATCCCGACCCAGGGACGACCAAGTCGCTGTACAGGTTTGACTGCTCATTGCGCACAGTTTGTCCTCTGAACGGCATAGAGGTACCCCGTAAGAACATATTCATCGGTGCAGTGGCCTACAGATACGTGGAGGTGAGTAGAATGTACCCGACTGAACATTCTGTCCTCCCTGCAAAAACGCCAACTTCAACTTCTTGGACAGAACAAAAAAGCCCACCAGATCACCGCACTACCGCAGGATCCTTACTGTGAGTGTCAGTCTCTTTGCGCAAGTCATGCCGGTAACAATTCCAAACCCTCAGACCATCTGAATTACGCTGTTTCACCAGAGGAAGCCGCATTCCCAACCTAGCGTGTGAGGCGCGCCTTGTGGAACTTCGTCAACGGCGGCATTCGACGAAGCCTTTGACAAACCAGACGTCAATAAACACGTATTAGTCTTGCAAACTGCAGTTTTCACAGATTCCAGCGCCGATATTCCTCACAGACACCTCTATCATCCTGTGAAAGGAGTAGCTCCTCCCCTCTTCGCGCTCCTCACAGAGTTGTCGACATACTAGCGGTCTGGGCGGACAGCCGACTCAACGCTGAAAATGAGTCACACTGTTAGTTCAGACGACGCAAAGTGACGATGTCGCATTATAGACAGCATCGTAATTTTGCCACAGTCGTCTTTTAACCATTCCCGGTAGTTGCTGTTGTGCTAGACCATTTTGGGATAAAATCTTCCAAAAAGCCGAATCAAGCAACAGAAAGTTGTTGATATGTTGGCTAAAGGGAGCAGGGCAACTTCGTAATTATTGTACAGCATGTAAGAATGCGACTAAATCCGACAGGCCGTAGTAGTAGTAGTAGTAGTAGCAGTAGTAGTAGTAGTAGTAGTAGTAGTAGTAGTAGTAGTAGTAGTAGTAGTAGCAGTAGTAGTAGCAGTAGTAGCAGTAGTAGTAGTAGTAGTAGTAGTAGTAGTAGTAGTAGTAGTAGTAGTAGTAGTAGTAGTAGTAGGTAATAAACAGTGCCCAAGGGTCAAGCGAACACGCGCAGATCGCCGCTGTCTAAATCGATCTGCATACACGAACCCACCGAGCATAATATTGCCACCGAAGAAGTCAATCTATTTTCTAGTGAGACGCGGTTAACGCAGTCGAGGAAGCGCGCAAAAATGTGTGTGCACGCGCGCGGGTGCGTGTTAAAACGCAAGTTTAATCAAGTGCAGTCCTCAGAAAAAGTCCTCTGGAAAGGGGATATTATACGGGCAGAGCGACAGCTCAGGCACGGGTGAAAATCCATTTCAAAGCAGCTCGTACAATGTGGGAGGCTCCCGGTATAATGCAAAGTATTACGAACTCCAGCTGAAGGAAAAACTCATTTACCCTTATCGTATGCAAAAAATCTGGGCAGGGTCGGATCTTATTTCGTAGCCGTACCTGCAGTAGACAAGCCTATCGTACGGGGGTTTTAACCCTAACCTGTAACCCCAACCCCTAACCCTAACATTAACCCCTAACCCCTAACAGGTACGGCTACGAAATAAAATCTAGCCCAGGGCCAGGGCAGTTTCTATTCAACCTATAAAATTAGAGAATTGTGTTGAGTTAAAATAAAACCTGCTTTCATGAATACACATTTCAAGGAGACATCGTTTTTCTTCGCAAAGTAACAGCCAGTGGATTAGGTAATAAGATACGAAGTCTCACGGGGACAGCTGGAAGAACGAAACGGAACAAAACAGCCCAGGGGGGAAAAAACTTCCGGTCGGCGGTCGTTTACCAGGCAATCTATCAAAAAGCCCTGCCAGTCTGCATGTCCCGTGCAAAACTTTCAGAGATGAGGTGAGCCAATCGCAAAATGACTCGATTCACTCGAAGTACAAAGATCGGTCTAACGACCGAAACAAATTACAGTGTAAATTCCATAAGATTTCCCCAGAGGAGTAGCCGACATCATGTCGACTGTAAATCAAAACCTAGGTAAGTTGGTAATTAAGCATAAATCGATTCGGATATGTTGTGGCAAGCTGGTTATCGATCAAACATCTTTCATGTCGTCTGGAAAACAATGCAGTTACCCAACCAGCCAGTATTCTTCTCGAGGATTATTTTCACGTGGTTGCTAAATCTTCTCGGAGGAGATATGCAGTCTGATCAACAAAGTTGGATGGGGGGATTTCGTAACGATAGGGTGTAGGATACCCAAGTGGATGAAAGCTACAAAAATATACCCTAAACCTCAGTGTGACTGTAAATATCACCTATTTTTCATCGTTCCCATTGCTTGAAAGTTCCTTCCCTTCCTGGCTAAATATAAACTTACCAGCGGCGCTTCATTCGAAATTTTTAATTTTTTGGGGAATCGTTTTTACATATTGATCCAACTGTGAAAAAACTCGGCGCCTCCGTGGGATTCGAACCCACGCAGTAAAGAGAAGGCTTTAGTACAGCCAACGCTCTAACCACTTAAGTTACGAGAACCCGCCGGACGACTCAAGTTTAATCACATTTGGGTCAAGTTTACCCGCCCAACCTACTGCAACGTCTGGAATCCACCAAATCTGATACAGTAAGTTGACTGCCCAAGCAGAATTTCCTACGTAAATCACCTAGAATCCACCAGATGACTACCAGGCTCGCGTACTTCATAGGTATTTTGGCTGTACTAAGGCCTTCTCCTTACTGCGTGGGTTCGAATCCCACCGAGGCGCCGAGTTTTTCACAGTTGGGTCAATATGTATTATTAAAAATCTGCCAAAATACTCATGAATTGCTTTTTGCTTATCTTTCAATTATCGCGCTCACATTCTCCGCCAAATGACAGCGTACGATAAGACTTTCGGCAGGAATTTGTCTATTTCCTATATCTTCTTGCTCTCCGTCCTGTGTGCTGCCCCACCCGTAAAACTCCCTCTACCACCATCCACAGGCCAGCTCAAGTTAGTTGTGGGTCCTACACCCTATCGTTGTCGAGGATTTTTCAGTCGACGGTCCGTGCGGCAACCACGCTTACAGTTTTCCTTTAATAGAAGACGAAGGCACGATCACTGGGACAGTAGATTTAGTTGTCTGAGCTTTCGAACTCGAACTGGAGTTCATCATCAGAGACTGCCTGAGGGCAGTAACATGCGAATATTTACATCGCTGTTCCTTGTGGCGGGGGGGGATGAGGGGGACTACGTCCGTGGCTAGCCAGTGATCGTACCTTCGTCTTCTATTAAACAAGAACCTGGGATGCGCATATTCTCTTCCATTCGTGACAGTTTTCCTTATTTGAAAGTGGCAGGAGTCTTGGCATACGCGGCAAGTACGATGTCTTCAAACCCAAATGGTTCTCAGTTGCTCATTTGAAAACGATCATGGGAAGGTCGCAATTGTTAACAGAAACCTTTCACAAGACAGTAGGTGACTGCCGTATGAAGTGCTAACTGAAATTCTGAAATGTTTCCTCTTAGAAAGGATTACTTACGTGAGGTTGCAACATTGATTATCGTGTAGCATAATCCCGCGATATTTTGGTCATGGCGGCTTTAGAATGCTATTCCTTCCGGCCGCCGGCACAAACCACACTCGCTAGAAAATCACTACTGCAGACGCATTCATATTTCCCTGTTGTCCGAACGCCAAGTGGTTAGACGAAATCATCAAAGAAAGCAAACGGCTGAAGTACGTCGCAGTGAAATTACCAATGGCAGAAAGTTCGTGGGTTCTAATCCCAGGAAGCATTCCCCGCCCGTTCTTTAAACAGACGAACATATTTTCGCTGACAGCACCTTCGTCTACTGGATTTTCACGCGATCGGTACGTCTTTCCGTGACCGCCCAAAACCCAGGGCGGAGGGGCTAATTAGCCAGGAGCAGAGAGACACTAACCAGTCGGTCAATCAACGGCTAACTTTGTTAGAGATGAAACACTTTGTGGGCTGTGCGAAGGATTCCCGTGTTTTAGCTACTGACAGAGGGCTATTTGTGCTGCGGACAAAATCAGGCCTCCCTTTGTTCAAGGTCTGAGGTAGCGTTTTTGTACGTTCAATCAGCGCCTTTGTTTGTTTAATTGTGTGCCGAAATCGGAGGGATCGCGAGTGAAGGGTTTGAATTTTTGCTGCCACAGAAAATGTGCCCGCGGAAAGAGAAATTCCGTGGACGGTGATCCAAACGAGTTATCAGAGAAAGGCATTGAATAAAAAAAGACAAACGGCTAGTATGATCAAAAACCTGTGAAAGAACCTGTGAAAGCTCAGGTTATTAAACGTAAGGGATCCGAGTCAATAACCTAAGAAAAATGAAGTGCTCACCGGATCGAGGGAAGTGTATTGCTGGCGGCTCAGAGAGCTTGGCCGACTCTCTGTTATCAAAGCGTTTGGTGGAAAAATCGACCAGAATTTTGAATAGACTGGATCCAAACTCATAGCTTGTGACTCACATCGGAGAAACTGGCCACAGTTTGACTTTCAAGGAGCAGCCGTCTTAGGCCGGGGCACCTCAGGAACAGAACGTCTCACACTTGACGCTTGGTACTTAGATGTGAACTCCGTCAACAGGCCTCTAGACATTCCTGCGGCCTATAAAATCCTACGTCACCACACACGCCATGACCAGGACAAGACAGTAACGCTGACCTTAAGAATACCGAGCAAACACGGCGCGTCGACTAATTCACCCAAATTGGGGACACAAACGCAACTAACCCCAATTGAGGTGACGACACACAATACAGGAGGCCACCAACACTCACAAACGACGGCCAGCAGAACAAGGCGGCGAAAGAAGAAAGGTGATCAGCCAAAGGCTAACTGATTTAAAATTCTGGTCGATTTTTACACTAAACACTTTGATAGTAGAGAGCCGGTCAAGCTCTCCGAAACGCCAGCGATGCAATTCCCTCGATCCGGTGGGCACTTCATTTCTCTCGTACCTGTGAAAATCACTTGTTACCGAAAATCCTTAACACATATTTAAAAAGAACAACACCTACATCCCTAACTGGTGGGAGGAGGGCATGCGGCGATACTTCATAATTTGTCCCGCAATCATGTCAGCCAAATCACGCAATGCCCTAAAAACCGGACAGCACAGTCCAAAGCCGACGGTAGCAACTGGAGGTGCCTTCTAACCCTGCAGTCGTAAAGGTCGGATGGCAAAGTTGTAAACTACCGATTACCGCCGAGGCTTCTATCGAAAACAAGGCGGGTGTCCCCTTAACCTAAAACCCAAATAAACGACTGCAGGTCAACAGAGAGGATAACGCCGGGGTCTAGGGAGTGAGTAGTGTCATCCGCGAGGTTTTACAGTATCTTGAGAAAACAAAATGTGCCGTACATCGTGGTACATCAGTTTTGTTAACTTGCCGACACTGATGCGAAGCGGTCAGTGGCGGGACTAAAGGACCCAAAGGCTGCAGAAAAAACATCCGCGGCTATTTACCGGATGCGGGACAGAACATGCATATCAGTGGTGTCTCGATTCCCATGAGACCAGATGACAGCCTTGATTTCCATAAAGCTGAAATTCTGGCAGGGGCCGGTTGCCACAAAAGTCGTGAGTTGCTTTCGGCATGGTTCTTCAGCCCAGAGTCTCGTTCGCACCAATCACAAGTACCTGGCTTGACCGTGGTCTGTCAACCAACAGATGTGCGGGGACCTAATGATCGCATCCAATACATACTATGACGCCCCACCTGCTCCGATTAGGGATTCATGTGGAAATTCGAGGCGTCCGGTGAATAGAGGGCTTGGTTCTGCAGTCTGTATCGGTCTATCCACGACGCAAGACTTGTCACTAACTAGCATAAACGCAACACTACATGGAAGAAGTGATTTGCAAGATCATTGAGGTTGGTCTTAGTCATCGCATCCGACTGCATGAGAATGCGCGACACAGCGAAAAGCAACTCTCAGTAATGTAGCGCATGACCGAAATACGCACCAGATTGACCGTTCCGCAAGATCGTAACCTGCCTCCACCCCCCCTGCTTCCAAGTGAGTCAGACCATCCAGTCCTTTGCGCCGCATCAGAGCGAGAAAACGCGCAGCATCTGAAGCACACACACACACACACACCCCGCCAGAGACGCTGTGAATGACTCAAATCTGAGTCACAGAGGCACCTGGCCTGACGAGCCACGGTCTGGATGGCCAGTCAACCTGCTGGAATGCCCGTGGCCACCTTCCGCGTCTCGATAGCGTCAGTTCACAGGCACACAGTTATGCTAACCAGCCTCCATCTGGCGCAAGTCGTCGACATGAGAAAGGCGAGAAGAATGCGGTTGATCGACATGACACAGTTTACAGGGTATGCGGGCGTTGTTATGCTGTCGACTCTCTACAAGAGTACGCGCAGAAGTCGCGCTGTCAACAGTTCTCGTGCAATAGTTAATCACACTGCCCGTTCTTTTTTTAAGATCGGAGACGAGCGTCCAAGTATTGGCCAAACCGATGGCGATGACTACGAGGCAGAGGTTGGGCCCCAGTGGAGTGCGCCACAGCAAACTAGCAGACCTTAGATAGGACAAAGTGGCTGACTGTCTGGTGGGTGACTGGACCACCTAATCATCGGTGCTTGTGTGTACGTGCGTGCGTGTGTGTGTGTGCGGATATTGGCCAGGGTCTGCAGTGTGGGTGAGTCATTGGCTGGCTGCGTGGGAGAAAGAGAACCAAGAAAAGGCCGGAGCGCTGCAGCAACAGCGACAACGATTGAGGCGGATGAGGGGGGAGGGAGTGAGAGGCACGACAAACAAGCCCAGCTCTGATAGCTGCATAGCCAACACTGAGGTCGTGCAGCTAATTTGGCGTGCGCCTTTTCGGACAAAATCGATCCGGCGTCACAGAAACCGCACCGTTAAGGTGTCCCCGTAAAAAGTGGGGCGTGTGTGTTTGTGTGTTGGCCTTGGCGCACGCCACGTGCAGCGACCGACCTGTGGCGCGCAGGGGCGGAACTACCGACGTGCTTCTCGCTCCAGCCAGGTTTACGCACCGAGCAAATGGATTCGAGATCATTTTGCGTTTCCGCTGGTGACAGTGGCTTGTAGTGAGACAAGTTTCGGTGTTTACGAGTCAGATAAATCGCACGAATCCGGTTATTTGCAGTTTTTTTACCAAAAAAACATAAGGGGATCCGCATTATTTCTGTCCAAATAAACTTTCAAACAAAATGGCTTGAAGTCATTTGGAGAATTTACGGGGGCAGGCTTCGCAGAATATTTGCTTTCTCTCTATCAGAACGAATAAACTGTCCAGTAAATCAGGATGACAATGTTCCCATAAAATGGACAGTCGGCCAAGAACTGGGGTTCGATTTGATTGGCTATCTCCTTGCCTAATATCATAAGCGGTGACCCGTCGACCTTGCGGAAACGCATAATTGAAAGATTAGGCGAATCGTCAAGTGGATTTCAGGGCGATTGAAAGTCTGGGAAGACAGGGTGTATCTGTTGGGCTGATTGTGACGCCGCTCGAGTCGTAGTTCGCCGGTCCGCAATCGATTAACAAGCACAGGGGCCGCCCCCTCCACATTCAACGCCGAGACTTCGCCTCTAAGAAGCCACGCAGGCACGGCGAGGGCGAATAGCAAATACAGGGACAGTATAAGCCAGCCAAATGGTTGAGTAATTATCGTGTCAAATAAGGACTCGAATGCGGGCGGGCAAGACATCATCGCACCAGGTAAGATAATCGGTGATGAAACTGGGAGTTGCAAATTCTGGCAGGTATTTGGCAGCACGGAACTTGTATCGCATAAGTACTGCGAACCTTGTGTGTTCATCAGTCTTATCTGTGGCTGTCTCCAATTATGGGTTCGTGAGAGAATTCGAAACGTCAGCGGATAAAATTATCTTTATAGTGATTGCATCTCCCTCTGGTCAGGGTGGCAATTTCTCGCCCAAGAATAACAACGTAAACCAAACTGAACAACACAAATGTGTAGTTGCGGACCGAACCGACTTGTAAACTTCCACGGCGGTTATTCAATATATTGGATTGAGACTATGTGAGTGCGTACCGAGGGGGAATATCACCCACATCACGCCGCAAAACATTCGAAGCGTGGAAAACAAACCTAATTTACCTCACAGTCAGTTGCGTGTTAGCCTTTGGGTGGGAAGATTACAAACCACCCACGCTCATTTCCATGACAAAAATGACGCTATCAAGGCGACAAACTACTTACCCATTTACTTCTAATGCGTGCGCAATCGACTTTGTGACCGGAGGGACTGAGTACAAATCAGCTCTTTTGGCCCTTTTGAAGGACACGACGTCTTCATGGAACAAAGTGTTCTTAAGAATACTGCAGTATTTAAAAGCTGCACCTGTACGTCAGCTGATGAGGCGCACCTACGGTTTTAAATACATACAGATAGTTTGGGAATCTTCCTACAGACATCGAGTGAGGTTACGGAGAACACAAAGGGACAAAAACAGCCGTCGTCAGTCGACGATATCCCCACAGGCAGTGAGGATTTGTCCAATTGAAAACGGGACACGACAACTCGATCGCAGTTTCCAACGAAGTCCACCATGTGTCCCGCAGCATGATGGACGGCTGGTGTGGCGAGTGCCTGCGCCTAGACGTGCCATCTCACCTCCATGTATGGCATTCGTTAAGGGTGTGCAGTCAAACAACGCCTGCCCTACCCTGATCTGGCCCCTGTGTTGGGCCAGCACAACGCGCGCGAGCAGCCGGTGAAGGAGGACATGAAAACAGGACCTGCTTGTTCACGTGATCTGAGAGTTTATAAAACCCCACCTGGTGCGTATGCCGCCAGAACACGATCTCACATCTCGGCCAGTGCCTATCAGGTAGTCTGTAGTTTACAAAATACGCGAATACAGCTGAAAAAGGCAGTACTCGCAGCAGCAGGAAGGCTTGCAAAATCTGGAGATGTTAAGTACACAACTGTCCTCTTCCTCATTGAGTAAAAATCAATTCCAATAAAGTAAGCCCCTCGTCATTCGCTACCATTGAAAACGATCGATTTGAGTTAGACGTTGAGAATTCACCCAGAACACAGATACCACTAGTAAATATTAAAGTATGGCGAACAGATTCGGGGAAAGCTATCAGACATCCGCTTGTTGAGATGTGCTAGATAATCCAAAGTTATGGTCCCCGATATATGGCGACTATCTCCCGGTAAATGTCATCACCGGTCATCGGGAGAAAATTCCAACGAAAGCCAGCAACCCGGATATCTCAACTTTGTCAATCTGAGCATTGAACACCACCAAACAAAGAACAGAACGCAGGAGCAGCTTGTCTACTGTTGTGACTATGACGTAGGTTACAATGGATAGAGCGTTCAGCGTGGGCCGGAAGGCCTAGCTTGACGTACAGCGCTGTTTAATAACGCTTACAGTGTCTCACTGCTCAGAAAAGAGCGCTTACTGGACCCCTACACCCATCGGCAGTCTTCTCACATCACCTTGAATTGGAGTTCCCCACAGACCGGAGACAACCACCAGGAGCTAGGTAACGCAACCCACTGTCACGACAGGAAAGAGCTGGAATAATTTACCTGATTTGGCGTAGTTATGGGCAAAGCATATCGGGGAATGCTAACCGAAACGCTGAAATGTGTTTCCGACTAAAAGGAATTACTTAGGTGGAATTGTGACACTGACTATCGAGCAGCAAACGAAGTTGAGCTAGTCTGTGGATCGTGTCATAAGTTGAACGGTGATAGAAGGGGTTTTATGGGTGGGGGCAACACACTGGACCGAGCGCCGGAGGACACAGGAAATAGATAAATCCCTGTCGAAAGTCTTATGGTACACTGTCATTTGGCAAAGAAAGTGTGCGCGCGATAAGTAAAAAAGTAAACAAAAAGCAATTTTCGGAAAATATCGGACTTTCAATAAAGCGCCGCAGGTAAGTTTACATTTAGAAAGGGCAGGAAATTTCCACCAATGGGAACGGTGAATAATAAGTGACGTTTACTGTCACACTGAATAGGGTATATTTTTGGAGTTGCCATCTACTTGGCGGTCCTACACCCTATAGTAACGAAATGCTTTCGTCATACACAGAAAGCGACATATTTGTGGTTGCATTTGGCACTTATATTGTAAGGTCTTGGGCATTAGCCTGTCCCAGGTTAGAAGTTCAACGCCCCCAACCACTGAGTTCATTGTTGCCAAAAACCTCATAAAGAACGCCGAGGGACCTAGTGAGGAGCCGAACCCCTCATAGCTGTGGTGGACTGAGTATCGGACACACTGGGCTCATCGGGAAACGGGCGGGGATCAGTGATGGGGACAATGCGGTTGAGTGAGGTCTGTGCCCAGAGTTGGGTTTCTGACTTTTATTCCCGCGACGTTGTTATTCGCGACTGCGGAACGTCAGCTGAATGCAAAATCCCTCCTAGAGTTCGACTTTCCCTCTTCGGCTTACGCATCTGCGGCCAACACTTCCACTCACGAGGCCGATCACTCAATTATTAGGGAATGCAGGCTGAAATCTCGGGCGTTGTAAAAGCCCGGGGTCGGCTATGACTGGCTGACGGCAACTAATAAGTTATAAATGGTCGCTCCGGCCGTCTCTGTCTTTATCGGCACTCTGGTTGCTATGCCACTGTCTGTAAGGGCTCTAGATTGTGCCCCACAATCCCCTAACCCGATTCCTGAACGCTGGGGATTGGACCAGACCTCTGCAGTCCTTGAGCATTCGGTTAAATGCTGTACTATTGAACTATGGGTCTGTGTTCTGGCGGCTGCAAAAGGAAGTACCACGAGTGTTCGCATATTCCTCATCTGCCACAACAAGGCATGCGACTGCGTGCGGCAGCCCCCGCTCCCCCAAAGAAAATGCCTTCTGTCTGCGCGAGTTCTCGTTTCATGCCTCTTGTCGACATAAAAGTCAGGCACGTATAAAGGTCGCGGGCTGTTTTTCAACATATACTTCTAGATAATGTGAATATAAAACACGCAGCTCGTTCGTGCGCCAAATGTGCCAGTAATGCCTCTCCATTCCCAGCAAATCATGTATTTTCAACTTCTACTTTATGCAGAGTACTGCTTTTCGCCCACATGTTGTCTGCCTTTACTCCTATTGGCTGGAGTTAAAATCAATGGCAAATCCCATTGGCCAGTGGCACTTTAAACATGTGGCGGTGATCTAGCGAACGCCGGCAATCCCCGCAGAAAACCTGCCCTATCCGATAAACGAGAACAATTTTAACTTCCGGTTGAGCGTGACATTCCGCAGGGCTACTTTGAACCGGCGACGACAAGATACGTGAACTGGTCTCTGGGCCTTCTCATATGACCCCAAGCTACCAACAGAAGATGTACAATGGCATAGTATTAAAAACTTGCGGTGATAGATTTTAGAATCCAAAATGCGTGCAGAGTCGTCTGTTTAACCTGTGCCCCTGCAAATTCTAATGGGCTTCCAAAAAGTCGCCTGTTTTGTATTCAACTTCAGATGAAAAAGTTGGAGCGTGGAGGTGCGTACCATGTGCGAATCCGACTTAACTGACAGTTCACTCGTCAATCACAGGTGATTATAATGGTGGCAGCAATAGCAATAACAGTAGTAATGGCGTTGGTAGCCGTAGCGATAATAGTAGTAGTTGCAGCAGCAGCAGCAGCAGTATTGGTAGTAATAGTATTAGTACTGGTGGTGATGGTGGTAGCAGTTGTAGTAGTAGTAGTGGCGGTAGTAGCAGTATCTGTAGCAGAAGTGGTAGCTGTATCAATAGTAGTAGTAGTATTAGTAGCGGCATTGGTAGTAGTAGCAACATTGGCAGTAGTAGCAGTTGTTCTGGGAGTAGCAGTATTACAGGTAGTAGTAGTAGTAGTAGTAGTAGTAGCAGTAGTAGTAGTAGTAGTAGTAGTAGTGGTAGTAGTAGTAGTAGTAGTAGTAGTAGTAGTAGTAGTCGTAGTAATAGTAGTAGTAGTAGTAGTAGTAGTAGTAGTAGTAGTAGTAGTAGTAGTAGTAGTAGTAGTAGTAGTAGTAGTATTGTTGTTGTGGAACAAACTGGCCTACCTATACATTTTGGCAGACCCAAGTGCTGTGAAGTTTATTCAATTATATCATAAAACGGGTCATTAGGTCGTACCTCGGGAGTTATCCCCAGTTGTGGTGGGCTGAGTATCGGACACACTGAGCTCATCGGGAAACGAGCGAGGATCAGTGATGGGGACGATGCGGTTGAGTGAGGTCTGTGCCCAGAGTTGGGTTTCTGAGGGGATGCTGTTGATCCAACGCTCGACGAATTTCATCCGTTCCTGTAAACAAGGGAGGTGAGAACGAAAGGGCTAGAAGGAGCAAAAAAGGGAACGATGCATTCTTAAACGAACGAATCCCCCCCCCCGCCCTCTGACCCCACCGGCAAAACGTTATGAACTAGGAGAGTGGCATTAAGAGCCCAATAGCACTTCCAATGGTGACTGTATCTTTGCCAAGAGCAGCACATAAAAATGCGGTTTCCATGTCGAACAGTCGTCATGGCTTTTCGGGCATGTAATTGCCACCGCTCACTATCGGCGGTAAGATGGTCAGCGCGGGCTCCTTCAGAAGTACATTTGAGACGCGCTCCACACGAGGAGCCTCCCTGACCTAAGGACATGCAATTAGGGTTAGTATGTAATAGCGGTGTTTCAACAGAGTCGGGGAAGTTCGTGAGGAGAATACAGTTGCCGACGCCTTATCGAATGGTTCAAGACGCCCTAAGTCTTCGGTTTGCAGTAGCAAGTCTGAGTAGGTTCGGCATAGACTGCAAAGAAATGTGAATTTTAGGCTCAAATCGAGGTTATTTTTTAGAAAATAACTGTTGCGGACTAAGGGATCGTGCTCACCGACGGCTTCATGTCGGTAATTAATCCCTGTACAGGCTGAATAAGAGGAAGTGGCAACAGACATATCCGGAATGTTCTACTTCGTGTGGTGAGGTGTTACTGATTTCAAACAGGATCTGTAGCTTCAGACGTCACTCGCCGTTGCAACAGGTCTGACGGCCAGTGTGTGCAGGAGGGCGGTTCAATGTAACTGATAGCTCATTCGCCAAGCGCAAATGACTAGTGGTATTAGTAGCAGTGGACGCAGTGGCGATAATTAGTAGTAGTAGTCGTAGTACTAGTAGTAGTGGTGGTAGTAGTAGTAGTAGTAGTAGTAGTAGTAGTAGTAGTAGTAGTAGTAGTAGTAGTAGTCAGTAGTAGTAGTAGTAGTAGCAGTAGTAGTAGTAGTAGTAGTAGGAGTAGTAGTAGCGGTGGTAGTAGTAGCAGCGATGGGCAGTGGCACACTCTCCCCCCATCGACTACGTTCCAACGGTAGGACAGGATCGAGACGACATGGTTGTAACAAGGCATACGGCTTCACCCTCTGGACCACAATGTACGCTAGCCACGGTTTTACACAATAGGAAAGAGGGGCGGCTTGGATCCCAGCTGGTGCGGCGTGGGCATGCACCTGGACGTGCAGACACATCCCTATGTTGGCATTAGTTAAGAGTACGTATCTGAAATCACACCTGCCGGATCTCGATCTAGCCCCTCCTCCCTTTTTGGTCCAGCGTACCTACCGCATGGCTCGTTTTACGAGCAAGTGTGTGTGACTCGAAGGACTGGAAATTACCAGGACAGGCATGGGCTTACCACATGGTCTGGTCGTTTGCAGTTTACAAGACGTCACGAAGTGTTTTGATGCTGTTTATGTTTCTTTAAAAAAGAGTCAACTCCAGTAAGTCCCAAAAGTACTCAGTCAAGACTAACAAAAAGTTGATAATTCATATTGACCCAATTGTGTAAAACTCGGCGCCTCGGTGGGATTCGAACCCACACAGTAAGGGGAAGGCTCGACTTATTGTATCAGATTTGGTGGATTCCAGACGTTGCAGTAGGTTGGGAGGGTAACTTGACCCAAATGTGATTAAACTCGCGTCGTCCGGCGGGGCCTCATAGCTCAAGTGGTTAGAGCGTTGGCTGTACTAAAGCCTTCCCCTTACTGCGTGGGTTCGAATCCTACGGAGGCGCCGAGTTTTTCACAGTTGGGTCAATATGAATCATTCAAAATCTGCCAAAACATCTACGAAAAAGCGAATAGTCGGCGCTATATCTGTCCGGCACATTTATTCGAACTACAACGGATTTATTTAGCTTTTACAAACCGCAACACGCAACTAACGCCAGGTCTACGAAAACTGGCAGTTTGGTTCTTTGCGACTTTTATTTCACCTCGCTACGGAAAAATAGACGTCCTTCTTTCCCTTAGAAATGCACTTTACATTGGGACATGGTCGATTCGCTAACAGCATCGTTTTATTGGCGTTGCACTATTGGTCCTCTTTGTGGCCTGTCAATCGCATGTTGCATAGACAATCCAGTAAAGTACATGAATATGGCGGAGAAGACCCGCCAATTTAGATAGCAATAAAGAGCGAGTTATAGTTCGATTATCGAACCCTTTCACGGTTGCAACATAATTATTTTTAGGCAGGCGCATTCTCTAGTGGTTTAATTGGGTGGGACTGACTTATGTGCCCCCCTAAACAGGACATGGGAATAGGCACGCCCCGCCCCGCCCAAGTAATAAACGTGGACCTGCGCATAATTTCGGAATGGACCAAAAATTTCCGCGTCCTAACCCCCTAAAACTAAACCGTCGACCTATTCTTGACCCTGACCTTACCCTAAGCCTTAACTCTACAGGTAATACTAGTCCATACCTTAACTCTAAACTTGATCCTGACTCACCTTAGCGCCAGCTTTAAATCTACCCTTAAACCTAACCCTAAGTTCACTGTAAGTAGCCTCAAAGCCACCCGTATTGCAGGCGGTTCCTGTTTTCGTGCCCTGTTTAGGGTGCCATATAAGTCAGTACTATAGGTTAAGTGACTTAGACACGAATTCGAATAGCGGCTGTCTCCGAGCTCGATGCGAATTCGACCGGAGCAGAGATCGAGGAGAAGTCGATGTGCACTCGATCGCTACTAAGACGCAGACATTTCACCAGGGTACAGTAACTAGCATTTAAGGTCTTTGGATTGCGTGCCTATGTCCACTGCCCGCGAAACAGCATCCTCCGCCGCCTCCTCCTCCTTTAGCTACAAACTGGCCCAGCGGCTGAGGGGACTTGTGAGCCTCCTTGCGAAAAAGCCTCCGGTTAACCAGGGTCTTGTATTCTGTTTGTCTGAGCAGGAAGTGGGTGTTCTGCGGCGGCAGTCTAAGGGTCAGGTATAACCAGAAGTTAGGCAAGATCAGCCAGAAACATCGGCATTTGCCAGAACCTACTCCTAGTCACGAGAGCATGAAGGGGTACAGTAGGTGGGCTAACTCATGAAATGTCTGCCGAAATTCCGAAATGCGTTTTTGTTTCGAAAAGATTAATTAAGTAGGTTTGTAAAAGTAATCAGTCTGCAGTATAATTCTATGATAATTCAGTTACCTCATAATGCTGGCTTTCGAAAGAACTTCCTTCCGGCTGCATGCAAAAACTATACTCGGTAGAAAATGACTACTTCAGTAGCATGAATTGTTCTCACTGATTTTTGACGCCCCTAAAAGCTCGATTATAGTTCACGGGAAACAGGCATAAAAATATTCATTCTTTTGCTCATTTGGTAGACAATTACGTCTTTTACCAATCTTATACTCGAAGGAAGGGTATAATTCGGTTTTCAAAACTTTTTCAATTCCCGAATAATTTTGAACCCGCTCTGCCGTCACACTTGCATTCAGGGTTCCCAAACTACAAGCCATGTATTTTCCGCGTACGGAAAGCCAGACATTTTTCTACGGTATTAAGAGGAGGCTGTATGGGGTTCATAAAATTTAGCATTGGATTTGATCCGTATTGTTAACTTTACAAGCTACAGTGCTAAATGCAGAGACATGACGTTTTATAAACGGCCATTTCACGTTATTAAAACGGCTCACAATTAGAAACCTTGTTAAAACCGTATTATATCCCTCCTTCGAGTATAAAGTTGAAAGAAGACCTCATTTTCTACCGAACTAACTGGTGCCCCGCTAGGCGATCCTGGTGCTTGCAAGCCCTCCATTTAATGACAGCCGGATGTTTTCCTCAGGACACTTAGCAGAACTTATAGACACGTGACGGAGTGTTTGGGGAAGAGACTGACAACTTAAAAAAACTGCTTTCCTTCTGATAACACTGGATTCTTACCAATGTTTTTATAATTTATTAATGGTATAAACGGATACTGGATCGATATGTCACCAATTAAAACAGATCGCAAGACCGTAGAACACATGCGTAAGCCAGTAGGATCATATCCTATCTTTTCTGCTTTTGAGGGAAGGAAATAGCCTGTTTCGAAAAAAATTTGGCACAGACAAACCTGGAAGCCTGTGTAGAGCCAGACAGAAGTCCTTTTTACATGGGTTATAGCAGAGCAGGCATAAAATTAAGCTAAAAGGGTTGATTAAATCAGACTAACGCCGCCAGAGTGTGCTTTGCTGAGGCAGGAGTCGAGCCACTGACGCGGAATTTGTCCTGGGTGCTCTACCTTTGAAGTGAAGCAAAGCGCCTGTTAGATGTGAAAACTACTCGATATGCCCTCCAGTCTGGTCCGCCTAAGAGGTCAGTTTTAGTTTTATAAGTGGCCTGAGCACACTTCCTACGGCCCAGGAGACCGTTCCTGTACCAGGCATTTGGCATACACGACAGACTCCGGTTTTTTAAGTGTCTGTCATGTCTCAACTAATTTGGTTGCGATTCTGAAGCAATGAAAAGAGGGTCCCAAATAATTCAGTTACGAAAAAGGTCATTATTGCTGAATCCTGGTTGCAATGGTGTCTCTGGGGCAGACAGCGAAAGCTTCATTATTTACACTAAATCAATTTACAAACTTTTGTAGGACGGAAGTTGCCGTCGAGTGTATACGAAATTTAATAACTACTTGTTATTTTAACCTGTTTATTTCATATTTACTTCAGGATATCATCAGAAGGATCACTGTCGACATTCATGATGAAGAGGTAAGGAGACGTAGTATAACCCTCCACCGATTAGCGTTTTTCCCAAGGCAGAGTTTGACGGAGTTCTAAACTCGATTGAACCATTTTGCTTAGTTAAAAAAGGTCGACTGCAACCATGGGTTTTTGTACAAATCGTACAGCAGATGAACTATCTCATGAAATGTTAGCCGAAATTTCGAAATGCGTCCCGTTTCGAAAAGATTAATTAAGTAGAGTTGTAAAACTAATGATTTTGGAGCATAATTCTATAATAATCCAGTTACCTCAGGATGCCGGCTTTCGAACTAACTTCTTTCCAACTGCAGGCAAAAACTACACTCTGCAAAAAGTGACTCCTTAAGTAGCATGCAATCTTCTCATAGATTTTCGATGCTCTTAATAATCCAACTATATTTCATGGAAAGCATGCATAAAAATATTCATTCTTTCACTCTTTCGGTAGAAAATTACACCTTCAAATTTTATGCTCGAAGGAAGGGTCTGATTCGGTTTTTAAAAACTTTTCAAATTCCCGAATAATTTTGGAGCCGCTCTACCGTTACACTTACATCCAGGATTTCCAAACTACAAGCCGTATATTTTCTGCGTAAGGAAAACCATCCATTCCTCTACGGTATTAAGGGCAGACCATGTGGGGTTCATAAAATTAGGCAGTGGATTTGAGCCATATTGTTAACTTTACATGCCACACTGGTAAATACAGAGACATGACCTTTAATGAATGGCCATTTCACTGTATTAAATCGCACAATTAGAAACTTCTTGAAAACAGAACATACCCTCCTTTGAGTATATAATTGGAAAAGGACGCCATTTTCTACCGAATGGGCAAAAGAATGAATATTTTTATGCATGTTTTCCATGAAATATAATTGAATTTTTAAGGGCATCGAAAATCAATGAGGAAATGCATGCTACATAAGTAGTCATCTTTTACAGAGTATAGTCTTTGCATGCAGCCGGAAAAGATGTTCGTTCGAAAGCCGGCATCCTGTGATTACTGAATTATCATAGAATTAGGCTGTAGGATGATTAGTTTTACAACCCTACTTAATTAACCTTTTCGAAACGGAAACGCATTTCGAAACTTCGGCAGACATTTTATGAGTTAGCCCACCAACTGCATAACCCAGTTAGAGGTCTGGTGTCGGGCGTTGGAGGGTGTGCTGCGGGCTATTACTCACTCTGAATAGTACTGGCTGGTGAGTGGTATAGGAGACAGTAAATTTAATCATCAGCCTAAGTTCAAATGTGTCAAGCCAGTAGTTGCTAGGAGGGAAGGGAGGGGGGTTACTGGCGGGACAGGCCCGTAAACACAACTTTCTGCTGAATGAGGGGAGCATGTGCTTCGAGTGTCTCCGGGACCAACGCAAAACCTATCACCCGTGACTATCACCAACTGGCCCAATTTGCACCAAAAATTCTCCGTCTTAACACGTAGGGGGGCAAACGTGTGGATAGAGAATCGGCGATGCCTATGCCAGCAAACCATCCGTTCGAAAACGGAAAAACAAGTCGATATACCACAGCCATCAGGTAAGGACAAGTGGGGACGATCCTGTGTGACATGGGGCGCGCGCTGTGGACTTCCGAGGGTGAAAACTTCATAGCTTTGGTCTTCCGTCCCAAGAGGGCCTAGCAGCAAGACATGGAGACTCAGATTGTGTGAATTTCTAGTGGATTTAACGAGTGTGAATCGGGAACGTGAACGCCGAAAGCATCAAAAAGATGGGAAGGGGATGACGGGAATTTTTCCGGTGCAGTTTAGCCTGCGGGAGATAGGGAGCAGGGGATAAGGAGCACATGACCTAAAAACGGAGTGATGGTCCGTGCCAAAAAAGAACCTACAGTGCAAAGTAGTCTGGCGAAAGAGCCAAAATGGTTCAGCAAAACGACTACTCCCCGATAAACTTACAAATTCATCTGCTAAGCATCCGATCGGCAGTAGAGGAGATCAGAATGGAATGAGGAGAACGCGACCTCACAAAGAAGCACATACCGACTCGAATACCACGGATGTCAGAAACATATGAATGGCGGTCAGGCGGCAGTCATTCGTTCGTACGGACGACGTGTCGCCCCACGAGAGATAAGGTCAAAGATGCTGTGACCGTGTATATGCTATAAAAGCTGGACAACTGTAACGGAGGAGGGACTTTTTCCCCTGCGAGGCCTCTCTCGGGACTCGTAACTACATCTTTTCTGTTGATAGTAGATAGTGGGAATTTTCGAGAGCACGAGATATTTACGAAAAATTGAAGAGGATTTGAATCCAGGATGACGACTTCTTAAAGAAACACGATGATGATGATGGTGGTGGTGGTGGTGGTGGCGGCGGCGGCGGAGGTGGTGGTGGAGGAGGAG
>CACRXP010000489.1:168560-181788 GCA_902702965.1 Spirometra erinaceieuropaei
CTTTTACTCGTGATACTGGCACACACTCGCAGCCTACCTGTTTGGCTGGTATGACTGTTTATTCGGAGCGACTCACTTTTTTAAGCAGAATATCTTTTTTTTCGAGAGACTATCAAAACAAAATGGAGTATGAGATCTAACTCATGAAAAGAGAAGACGGGAGCTGAGAAAACCGCTTTTAGGAAACTAAACTATCGCGCGTCTTGCTTATGCACCTAGTGCCTTCCGCAAAAAGCCTTTTTTCCTGTAGAATATGTGTCAACGTAATTTTATCGGCCAAAACGTCTACAAACTTGAGCGGAACACTATGCTGCCTCATACTCGGGCAATTTTTTACCTTTGCGAATTCCGAGCGCGTTTTCCCTTGAGAGGAGAACAATTTAACTGCGAGATTTTTTACAAAACAAAACTTTCCGCACTCGTAAACGGGCTTTTTCTTCCATTTAAATCAGTCAAATCAAGTTGCGAACAAACAGACTATTTTTTTAAAAAACCCGAGGTCCTAAAACGTCAGATTTGTAAAATCTATGTGATTTCATACCCTAAACCGCAGTAGTAACGCTAACAGGCAATCCTTAGTTTAAACGTACGGATAGTGTTAGCGTTATATGGTCAATCCTCTGTGCATTCACAATCGTAGAGAGTGGCCTAGTAGTAAACAAGGATAGCGAAAATGGCCGCGATATTAAGAGAAAAGTGAGCTCTTTCGTCCGCAGCAAGGAAATATCACTATTTTTCAGGGAACTGAAAAAACCAGCCAAACGTCCTAATCTTTTCTAAAATTTACCATAGAAAAAGGTGGTGTATGGAAATTACTCAGTCGAATAACGGGGTGTACGGCTTTTTAGAGACGTAATTACTTAAATTTTTTTGATTGACTAGCTGCCTGTCGGCAGTTAATGAATATTACGCGGTTACCCACTGTGGCTGATGGACTTTGGCCCAAATATTCATGTATACAATTCTCGCTCCGAGCCTATAGACCTTGAGTAAACTGATTCACTCCAACTTCTTAGATAATTTCTGAGAAGATTAAAAAGCGACAATTTCTAAATTTCAGTATCTACCAGAAAGCTCACGGGGAATTCTGGGAGACCCACTGACGAGTCAAACCCCTCTCAGCTGCGCCATGCAGCGGCAAAACATCGGCGAAACACGTGTGTATGGGCTTTCGGCTAGTACCTGTGCTGTTAGTATGGTGTCACCTTACCCAAGAGCATAATCGTTGCTGAATTTCACTTAACGAATGTTCATTTTTCCAACATTGAGCTTTCATGCTTGGGTGAGTCTTTAAATGTGGCCTAAACAATCACCGACATAAAAGGAGATGTCGAAGAACTCACTACTTCGGTGAATTCCTTCAAAAGTATCCTATATTGAAGATTTTTGTAAACGTGTAGTACAGAACCTGTCATCTTGGCCAGTCGATTAAGAGCCCTGGAAACCGTACAATATTCACTGACATTGCAAGGACACTAAGAATCAGCGGACTCCACCGTCTGCGTGGAGGAGCATTACATAGTCGTAAAACTTGACTCCACTCATTTGAGATTAACTTTCGTGTTTTTGTCATTTCCGCTCCTCTGAAGAAAATTATTAATTCAAATCAACGAGATAGTGGTAGGGGGCGCTCACCGATCGTTCGTGCGGAATTCACTAGTTCCGTTGTGTCTTACGGGCTCTCTCTCGAGCCCAACTATCAGCCGGACAGCGGCGCATGATATATGCAGAATGGCATTATCGAGCCTCGGGTGTTCCACACTTCGGGGTTGGGTATGACTGGCTGACGACGGCTAATAAGCCAGAAATGGCCATTCCAGTCTCCCTTGTCTTTGCCGGTAATGCCATTCTGCCTATATCATGCGCCACTGTGCGGCTGCTGGTTGGGCTCGAGAGGGAGAACCCGTAAGGCACAACGGAACGAGTGAGTTCCGTAAGAACGATCAGTGAACGCTCCTCTACCATTGTATGTGCAGATATGCCCTGATTGCGCAGTTAAAGTGTTTTGGGTGAATTTTAAAGAAGTCAACCAAAACAGTACCAGTGCTACCATTAGAGTGCAATTTTTACTTATTAATGCAAGTCAACAAATTTTGCTGCAGTATGAACAGCGGAATATTACTGCTTGAAATATTTTATCCATATAATCAACACTTGAACCAAATACGGATAAAAGCGCATCACGAAATAAAACAAGACTCGCCCCGACACATTGCTATGGCGGCGAAAACGCATGTTGACGTTACGTCCGATAACGATGACCAGGAGCCAGTTTGCTGCGTTGATGTTTCCAATTGTTTTCGACTAATGGGCAAACTTTTCAGGCTACTTTAAGTGGGTCTATCTAGGCTATTCTTCTGAGTCGCCTTTCAGCCAACTGCTCTAAGCCTTCTCTATAAGCAAATAGCAGATTTTTAATTTGGTTCCTAAGACAGATGTCGCCGTTGGGTGAGTTTTAAAATGGGATCGGTGCACTGTAGTGTGCAAATGCCAGCTTGAAGTTTGATTTGCCTGGATAGAGAGAGAGGCGCAGGGTGGCAGGAGGAGGAGGAGGAGGAAGAAGAAGAGGAGGAGGAGGAGGAAGAGGAGGAGGAGGAGGAGGAGGATCATTAGTCTCAGTGTTATTAACAATAACGATAAAGGTAAGGTTGCAAGACAACTTGGTGAAAACGTACCGATTCACGGAGATTGGGCGGGAGTATGGGCTGGGGCTCGGAAAGGAGAGGCAGACTGTCAGGAACTCTAGCGCCGTCGGCCAGACTTCCCTTGGTGCCGCCGCCGCCACCACCACCACCACCAACACCAACATCACCAAGGAAGGGGTCAACCTTGGCCGTGGAATGTTGCAGACGCTGCTGCTGTTGCGGCGGCTGCGGAGGCGGTTGGTCGACAGTATTCATGGGGGCTTTTTCGGGTAGTATTCCAGAGATGTGCCATGCGCCACCCGCCTCCATATGATACACTCCATTGACCATCTGGGAAGAAGAAAATCGGGGACAAGAGGTCAGTAGGCACACGAGGAGTGAGAAGCGGACTGTGCTTCATTTGTGGCGGTGCGCGTACAACATGCACGTTTAGAGCGCAAAATGTGTGGTGCTTGCAATCCCAGCACTCCTGGTCATACTCCGGTGCGCATTCCGCAGTGGTTGGGGGGGGCGACTTCTAACGTGTCTTCCTACCCTGTTTGAGCTTTAGTGACAAGAGACAACTTCACAGAAAGTCAGCTTTGGCCAGCATGACCCTGCGTTGGACGACTCTCAGTCCGTACTAATGAGTCCTCATCAACAAGCAGGCTCAGGCAACTGGTGCCGGGAAAAGGGGAGAGAATCAGACTGAAGTGGTTTCTTCACGGTGTGGCCCCAATAGCATTCTCGCCGATGCTAGATCTCAGTTGCGCTTATTATAGTCTGGTACATCGGGAGCAGGAACCAAGTCGCTACTGTGGTACACGTAAACGACCTCTTCAATTTCGGCAGCCCCCTGTGTCAGCGCTCACCCCCAACAGTCTTTATACTGTCTTGCTATCGGAGCAAGGTGAGAGAGGGGGATAAAGAGTGCACTAGATGCTGTGAAAGACAGCCGGGCAAGCCAATTAATACTAACGAGTCACCAGGCCAAAAATTGCGATAAAATATTCACGAAAAACACATCAGCCAAGGAGCTCAGATATCTGCAGCTACATGCGGCAGCCGCGAGTAGGCTGGCTCATAAGATAATATCCAGCATTCCTCACGAGTGTCATTTTATCAATTGCACCCTAGTAAACCTCTTGTTGGGGCTCTTTTGGCTAAGAGCTGAGGCTATGGTCGTTTGCGATTTCCAGCGTAGGAAACGCACTAGGACATGATGGACGTTGTAGTTGTTGAGATTATGATGGTACTGAGGGTGTTCAATTCGAAAATCGACAGTGAACCAAACAACTAGACGATACTATTCTAGTCTTGGCACCTTCAATACCTTCATTTGCTAAGTGGAATTATAGAAACCACATGGGGGGGGGGGCGGGAGGACCTGTGGTGACATGCTCGAAGTTACTGCGCGCAGTCACGCACTCGTCGACGAAACACGCATACGGGCTGGCAGTTAAAACCTGTGTTGTGGGTAGGACGGTGAGATTTCCAGCCAGGGAACACACAAGAGTATAGTAGCCCGTCTCACAAGACATTTCGACCGTTTCGATTGTACACCAAAGTCGTCACCTGACCGCGTTTGACACGTTACCACCCTTGAAGGGGAAGTAAATGGTTACTGACTTTTTTGGTACAGATATTTTTTCAGGAATTCCTTGTCTGGGATGGCGATATTTATCGATGAATTTCTCCGGATACCCGTTTGCAAGAAAAAAGTTCTTTAGGAAAGTAAGTTCGTATCTGAGGAGCAGATTCTGGTGGCTCTGTTGAACAGGTACAAAACCAAAGAAAGAAAGAATGTACAACGAATGTACAGTTCTTGTCCAACGGGCGGCTGTATCGACAGATCGACGATTTAGTTATGGGCAGTCCATTGGGGCCAGTTCTAGCGGATATTTTCATGTCTACTCTAAAGCGAAAACTTGCCCGGAACTTACAACAAGCCTAATTCTATAGGCGATATGTGGATAACATTTTCGTCATAGTCAAAAACCCACACGACGGAGAACTACTACTCAGGGCTCTGAACAAAGCACATGCATGAGCATGAGAAGAACGACACACTGTCTTTCCTAGAAATTATTGTACGTAGGCGGGCAGATGGCTCTATCCAGAGACCCATCTATCGAAAACCCACCTGTAAAGGACAATACATGCACTTCCTTAGTTTTGTGCCTGTTCAACAGAGCCACCAGAATCTGCTCCTCAGATACGATCAATGACGAACTTACTTTCCTAAAGAACGTTCTTCTTGCAAACGGGTATCCGGAGAAGTTCATCGATAAATATCGCCATCCCAGACAAGGAATTCCTGCAAAAAATATCTGTACCAAAAAAGTCACTGACCATTTACTCCCCCCCCCCCCATTCAAGGGTGATAACGTGTCAAACGCGGTCATACGACGACTTCGGTGCACAATCGAAAGGACGTATGCCGCCTATAATTTCGACTGTTTCGATAAACTCCACTATTTCGCGAGGTATCCGTTGTACAAAGCTAAAAATACGCCGTCATGGAGCACGCACGGTTTACTTAAAAACCTACACACCGTTTCGAAAGTACAAGCATAGTTGGGCTTTTCTAGATTCAGGACTAACCTATCGATAGGCAGTAGATCCGAAAAGGCACCTTTTTTCTGTGAAATAACTAAAAAAGCACTGATGTAAGTATTCGAGTTCGAATGGTCAAGCTTGATTGGAATGGTTTTCAATGAAAAGTCAACAGCTGAGGCCGCACGAGTGAATGTGGAGGCATGTTTTACGCTTGTCGGTCTCGTAGCCCCCCACACCTATGTACTCTTGCCTAGGCGGCATCCGGAGTTTCATGGGTTTATGCACCTACTGTGTACCCATTATCTCTCCGCGGTTTCACAGCACATGCATGTTTTTGCTTACACACATACGCGCGCGCTGTGACAGCAGAAGTCTGCCTAACAAGCTGCAGGCGATGCTAAAACCGGCCCTTGGACATGTTTGTAACAATATCTACTCCACGGCGATGGCCTCGTTATGGCGCCTAGGCCTTCGGATCGACCACTGCCGGGAGTAGTGCCGCTCTCGGGGGCCTGTTCAGAAGTGTAAGCTGAGTGAACAAAGGTCCTACTTGGTACAGCTGCCATCGCAGGCGTACACCACGCATCGGCCCAGTCGTTCACCTGTAAATCCCTCGCAGGCTGCCAAACCGGTGTCAGGAGCATCAACACACACACACGCCAACCGCGCTCGCTTCAACTGCCCATACTATCCACGCACATTTATGGAAAGCTGCGGCAAATCCCTGCTGACACGACCGCATCACCACCACACAATCCCTCATAAGCACCGGCACCACACATACAGCCCTCCAACATCTCACGTCACCGGCACGACTCACGTAAGCGGGAAGGGTGCTTTTCGGGCCCCTTCTCTGTGTGTGTGATCCGAGTGTTCTATCGCCTTTCGTGTGTGTGTGTGGTTGGGTTATCGTACATGTGGCTCGCGCAGATGGACTGTCTAACTCTGCCGCCAGCCGCTGAATCCACCCCCCGCACCGGACATCTGACCGGCTCGGCCAGGTGCCCGGGAATGGGAGTAAAGTGTGAGGTCGACGTCTCGGCGCATTCTCCTCACTATAAATAATCTGACCTGCTTAAAGTCATCCTGGTGCGATAAAAGCCGTGGTTTGGGGCGTTGCCGGTGACGGGGTAATTCGCACCATGTGCGGGGTAGCGGACTGAGGGTCAAATTACAATGGCTCACTCTCACTTTGTGGGATTTGAGTTGTCCTCACTCTGCCCTTGTTGCGTAAAATCTTCGTCAATGCATATTGCAGACCAGGGGTGTGGTGGTACGCCTAAGTGCGTGTTTATGCCCTGCCAGCCACTTGAGTCCTCTCCCGCCTCCGGTCTTCTTGACTCTGTCTGGACATCGGACTTGGCCGGGGGAGGAGAGAGTGCGGTAGGTGCTGCGCGAACCTAGTAACACTATAAACTAATTCGCGCGCAAGTTACCGTCTCTCCTCTCGCCCTGCTCTGGAGCACAGTGGACATCGTCGAAATCGACGGTCGAACTGTTACAACACGGCGGGCCTCCTCCCTCCCCGCAAAAAACGGGCTGCGTCACTGTCGCGTTACTTTTACAGAGACTTGGTACAGCTGTGACCAGGCCTGATCTAGCCGGCTCCGATGGCGTCGCGAATTGTGTCTTTCCACGCGGGGTGATCTGACGCAGAGCATCTAGAGAGCTCGATCCATTCTCCCCTGAGGCGACGGATAACGAATACAGAAGGTCTGGGAACCATCTCCATGTGTAGGTGAATCATGCTGGGCTACGTTTTGAGTTGGCCTCATCTTCAACGTCTCCAAGTGGACGACGACGCAGCAACATCGAGTTCACGAGATCAATGACGAAGAACATGTCCGCCGAACCACCTCAGTCATCTTTCCCGGATAGTCTGCATATCCTCGCGATGTTGTTCCAGCAAGGGCGGACTGTTTTTTGTCCGAAATAAAATTAGTGTGATTCACTTAACAAGTGATTCTTAGGCAGCGGTGACAACACATTTCCAGTGGACACTCAGCCTTCACGCGCACGGTTCCGCATTCAGAACTGGCCGGACGTATGCCCGGTACACGCCGATTTTCGTGGTGATGATGATATCACGCGGGGTCAATAGACGGAAGCCCCGTATCAGTGTTAGAGACCAGGTTGTGTGTGCCACACACTTACGGGGTGAGTTTGGCCTTGTCATCCATTGTGTCCGAGTCCACCCCTCTCCCGTTCGTCTTGACATTGTCCTACCATAGAAGCAAGACGGGTGAGGGCGGAGAGAGCGTCAATTTGGCACTATGACGGACGCGGCGGTGCTTAACAAAGTCAACCTAAACCCTGAGCTGGAGTTGACAGGGGGTAATAACTGTTGGCATCGGTGGTTCCAGGTGCTCTAGTCTTGCGCGATTATCCTTTGTGCCTTGGCCTCTTCTGATTGATTGGATCCGAAAATAACTGGCCCATTTTTTATGGCAGATCACCATGCCCGTCGGTCCTGTGTGGCCACTTCCCGGAACCATTGGTTAATTTCTAGGTAGGTAAGTTCTCTTCGAGGTAGGCCTACATGGTCACTGTTGTCCACTTAAGTGCGTATCAGCGTCCGCAGAGAAGTCACCAAAAAAGAGTCGCTTGAATAGGCGACTAGGGGCTACTTCCGCAAGGCCATCCCACTGAAATCGATCCTGTGGACGGAGACCAAGCAGACTCACAGAGGATGCAGTACTTACCCGATGACGCTATTATGCCACCGCACGACTATCGGTTACCAATTTGACGAGCATTCATTCCAAATCTGCGTAATTGGTCCGATAATTGTCACTCTAGCTCACCTATCGATAGACATGCGGTCGCGTAGCAATCACGATGTAAGGATACTGTAACTGCATCTTCCTCCTGTACCTGATGATGGATCAAAGTGGATGTCCGGACCGCTTAACAAAATAAACCAATGCCGTAACGGAGAGGGTTTTTTCAACTCAGGTAAGACTTAAGATTCGAATTTTTCGAGCATCGAAAACTCGTGCATAGCCAACGGTGTAAAACAGGTTGTCGGTAGCCCACGAACCCGACCAACTCAGTAATATTCCCGCTCTCAAACGACGTCAATCGGCCAGGAATCAGGCTGAATTGTTCCTTCCGAAAGCGGCCCCTATGTCAATCTCATGGACGTGGAGTCCGAGTCGTCATTATCGTAGCCCGGCAATGTATTGGGAACCAGATCGTGTGTGGCACGCGTAGACGGGTCCTTTAGCCCCGTTAATCACTGCGCCTGGGTCAACATCCCCCCGCGTAGTCTTGAAACTGTTTTGTCATTGGAGTATGATGGGTGAGGGAGGAGAGTCCGGTGTGCGCTGGGTAAATCTGCTTTACCATAAACCAATTCACGCGCCAGTTACCCTGCCGCCCCCAACTCCGTAGGGCCAACGTGGACGCCGCCGCTCGCTACGGTCGAACAAGTAGAAAGTGCAAGTTTACGCCTGCTCCGTAGTCCGCTGGGAAATCACACTGGCCTACTTGCGAATTTGACTGACGGCAAAATATGGCTGCGAGTTAGCTGTGGCCGGTTTAGACAGGATACTGAAATGCCAGAGTCTCCGAAATCTCGCACAGTGCGCAGTTCTCTCTGGATCCGGAGCATAACAAGGGAAGATATCTAGGCGCATGGGGGGTGAGACCGGTGGTGCTAGCGGCGTGGGGACGGAGCGTTTAGCATCTGGGCCAAGACGCAAATCAGACCGCGTGCGAAAGTGCCCGCGTCGAGTTTAAACATGTTTTCGCCAGGTCACGTCGGACGGAGGACAAGCGAGTAAACAACTCGGCCTTGGATTAGGTTGGCTCAGCAACCTGGGAGGTGGAGGCCGTGTCTACGAGCGAGACTAGTTGGTGACGGACAAAAAATTCCCTGTCACGAGCACCTACCACATAAAAAACCAGGGGAACCGATAATGTGGTTGAAGGTAGGTCGTAGACTTCTAGTTTTCCACCAACCTGTAGACTCGCTTGCATCCGACAGGAGCACAAATCCGCAGAAGAAACGGTTGAGAGACCAGTAATCTTACGAAAACCTGACTATCGAAAAGAGGCGGCGAGGATTGGTTATGCAGCCCCATTGATGAGAGCAGTGAAGAAGAAAAGAGGGGCAAATGGGATCGCCCCTCGCCTACAGAACCACCACCAAGAAGGGATCTTAGCAGCCAACAACCAGCCGAGCGTTTTTAGGGAGTACGGCTCCGGTCCCTCGCCCGAAAGGCGAGGTTTGGTCTCGCAGCCCTACTTAATCGATTCCTTACGGTTAGCTTCCTAAAACAATCTAGGTAGATACGAGTACGCTGACTTTACAAGTATCACGTGTTTGCACCGTTCATACAATTTGAACCCAGCGGTTAACTGTGCCACGGAGGGGAGGAGTGCTTATACGCTAGCCTCGGTTGCATCAGGTATCAGTTCGCACGCGCTTCTCTGCGTGTGCTTCGAGCCCTTCTTGCGCCCTCTTTATTGTCTTAATCCAGCAAGTGTGTAAGAAGGCTTGCTAATGGAATTGCTCGGAAGAACTAGAACTCCATCGGTTCCACTATGGTGGCCATACACTGCGAATTAACACGCGGTTCCCTCCGTGGCCTCCCGGCTGTGAATACGTCCTCCTTATCTCACTAATCCAGCTCGTGACTGTATCGTGGGGAGAGTGTGTACACGCCACTTTCACGCGCATCCCTGCACGTGCTTCGAGCTCCGCTTCTGCTTTCCTTCCCTTCCTAATCCACTGGGTGGTTAAGTTAGGTATGTTAACTAATACTGTTTTAGTAAGTTAACCATAAGGCATAAATCAAGTGGGACTGTAGAACCAAACCTCGCCGAAGAGGATTACGCTTAAAAAATTTACGCGCAGACTGTAGGAAAGACAGGAGCCAGAGGACTTCTCAGCTGCTAGACGTTCGCTCGAAAGGGCACGAGTCGGACCCAGTGAGGTAGAATTGACCCTATTTACTCTGGGAGTAAAAACATCTTTCTTTGGGGAGGAGGGATGGGGACAGCGGGTTCATAATGGGGCCAAAGAGGTTGGTTAGCACGGCGCTGAAGGCCAAAAAACTAAAAGCCCCCCATGGAAGTCAGAAGGAAAGCCTTGTCATGTAGCCTTCAGTCGTAGATTCGAGGGTGAAGGAAGCCCCTCTGCCGCTGATAAATTTCACTAACTTTGCCTCCAACGGAAGCCCGTCTAATTAGCATCTCAACAGCGAACCCAAACGTGGGTCTGAACTGTGCAGTGGGTTTGGGGAAGGAGTGGAACACGCAGGGTGCTTTGTGTCAGACGCCTACACGTCACAATGACGGCTAATATGACAAGGGTGGGAATGAGGGCTTTCAACAAGCTGCATTCAGCGCCAGCCTAGTTCGCAACAAGAACCCATGCCAAAACCCCGAGGCAGCGGGGATTCATCTTCCACAGCTAAGCAAATGAGGTTACCTTATTTCCTGAGTAATGCTCAGACCTGAGGCAGCAAGTGCCTGCAGAGTTCGGTCTGCAAACCTGAAATTCCGTCCCACTCGATACGAGTGAGCCGTTGCGGAGGGAGCAGAGTCAAGAACGACAGTGCTGAAAAAGACTGCATAGATTAAGGCCTACTTGACACAGCAACTTGAAATGTGCACCTAAACGCTGGCTGAGCTATCTAGGCACGGAGTTGACACACTGCCCAGGGGAGGACGTGATCTTACATATATGCACGCATAATGACAAGCAGACTTGCAATGGAAAATTTCTTCGATCACTAGCTACGCTATGGAAAATTAGCCATACAAACAGCATACGTTCTGCTTTAATTTTCCATGCATACAGGAGGCGCCATACCAACTTTAGGAGGGCTTGGAAAGAAAAACGATTCCTGGCGTATTGGTAGGAAATGCTTCCATTGAAACGCAGCTCCTCAGAGCAGTCAATATTTCCGCTTCACAATGAGCGCAATGATGAAAGTAAGGGTCGTTTAGTGGCCTCCCCCGCTATATGCGTGACCTTATGCTAGATTCCAGGAAGGGTACTCATTTTCGTTTCCTCTAACCCAAACCTTAACCGTGAGCCTAATCGCGCAAAGTCGCCTGTATTGCGGGATTTCCTGTTCTCGTGTCTTACCGGTGATGAACATAAACGATCCCTACCGAAGCTTCTTCTGGGGTGCTCACGAGTGTACACGCGTGTTACTATCTGACTGGCGCAATTACATTATTGACAAAAACAAGAGGGCCTGTGTTGGCAGTGCCTACACTTGAAGAAGGAGACACGATCGCCGGGACAAGAGCGATCGTGTCTCCTTCTTCAAGACTACTTCCTGGGACTCGGCTCTTCGCTTCTATTGGCAGTGCCTACACTCCCAAAAACAGGGGTCAGCCAATCACTGGAGGCCATGTACGCCTTCTCTAGCGCCTCGCCATTGGCTGCTTTCCTCGAATCTGATTGGTCCATGTGTGCGACAAATCGATCAGCTCGTCTGGAACTTTCTTCTGAATCCCATTGAACCGAATGCAGGCGAACCCGAATACGACGCGTCATTTTTCCATTTGAGAAGGACTTGCAGATTTTAAATACATTTTTCGTGGCCGCTCGTGTTCTACTCCTCTGCCGCATTGGTATTGGGAACAACAGTCGAGTGCGCATACGCTTCGCGTGATTTCTGAGTATCAGACCGCGGCTATTTCTGGCTTATTAGTTGTCACCATCCAGCCACAGCCAGTCTCAGACTTCGCAACCCCCCCCCCCTCCCGAGACTCTACTAGCCTAAACCCGCTCACAAAACATGCTAATACGACATGCTAAAAAGTTAACAAACCAAAAGTGAGTATTGTAATTTCTCATATGCCGTCAATAAATCAGCTGCCAGGACTGCATACCCGGAATTTCAAGGAGACACGATCGCTGGGACAAGAGCTTTATTAGTCTGACGTTTCGATTCCTGCTCGAACCCATCATCAGAGACAAAAGCAGATACGGGTGGTTCATGATTAAGAGTCGTGGATTTTCATAGATATACGGTAGCATGACGACTGCATCCTATAAATACTGCAGTCCCTTGTGTATGAACCACCCCTATCTGCTTTTATCTCTGATGATGGGTTCGAGCAGGAATCCGAAACGTCAGGCTAACAAAGCTATTGTCCCAGCGATCGTGTCTCCTTCTTCAGGACTGCTTCCTGGGACTCGTCTCTTCGCTTCTATTGGCCGGAATTTCAAGCCAAAATGACAGGCATGACTCCAGTCCCGAGATCAGGCCATATCGTCGCCAACAGAGAATGGGAGTCTGGTGCTTAGTCGTAGGACACCGACACAACTTTAAAAAAAACATTGATCTAGTCAGCTGGGAGGCAGAGGCATGGCCAGTTAATGACAGTAACTCGGTCATAAGTTGTCTCGATAAAGCCCCGAACAAACATGCAGGCGTCATCGGGTATCTTTCGCAATTCAGTGAGACAGAGCCTTTGTCTCCTTTTGGCGACTGCGTCTGCTTTCATCTCCAGGCAGCCTGACTCGAACTCGTCACAGATAAACGCCTACTCTGAACGACCTCGAGCAGCTGGGTCCGAAAACGCCAACTCAGTCATGTGCGCAGAATGAAAGGCGACAAAAAATAAACCGGAATAGCAGTCCTCACGTCGTTTCCCGCTCAATAAAGAGTTGAAATTAAGCCATCACTTCGCCATATCCGTTGGTCTTTGATCTTTTTGCCTAGCATACAGTTTTGCCCATCCTGAGCAACACAGTGCTTTCTCCTTCCTCACGGTCTATCCTAGTTTTGAGGCCGTGAACAGGAGATAATGGCACAGTTAAAGGGAGAAAAGTCGCGTAAATTGCGCAGCGCAATCACACTCAGGATGTGTGTGCGCGCGCAGCTCAGACAGCCAGCCGCGTGCATGAACTTCCCGAGTCCCTTGTATTGCGCGGCAGAAAGCACTGCAAATAACAACAGCGTCGGCCATAAAACCTTCTGTTCAGACCAGATGTTCTGTCGACGAATTGTCCTTCCATTCTTAGCAAACCTGACGACATGGGTGTAAACGTTGGAGCGTTGCCAACTGGCGGAAGA
>CACRXP010000489.1:186370-198578 GCA_902702965.1 Spirometra erinaceieuropaei
AGCACGCTACACTCCTTGTGTTAACTGCCAGGGAGTTGGATCGGATGATGTATCAACCCCATCGTCAGCGTCTCGCTGGTGTGTTCACCTAGCTGCGTCCACTACCAAAGCGGCTACCGACCTATGAAGATCATCACCTAACGATCAGCAAATTATATTATTCCTATCTGTCTCAAGTGCAGGCCATCCTAGCAGCCTTGTCCTTCTGGATTCTGATCCGAGGCAAGCACTGGCTCAATTATGCAGATTTGCTCAACTGTAGTACAGGCGATCTGTTTGCGTTCTTAAGCACTCGACTCAAATGAGCCTGCGTCTACGGTAGTTCAAAATAACTTCGCTCCCCTTCTCAACGTCCGTAGATGGCCTTTCGAACACATGACCACGGCTGTA
Organism: Spirometra erinaceieuropaei; assembly: GCA_902702965.1. NCBI lineage: Eukaryota > Metazoa > Platyhelminthes > Cestoda > Diphyllobothriidea > Diphyllobothriidae > Spirometra > Spirometra erinaceieuropaei. Next base: position 186,761 of record CACRXP010000489.1, read on the forward strand.
TTACAAAATATTTTGCCTTCTTCAAGCCCCTTATTGGTTGCTGTATATAGCACTGTCTTAAAACCATAGCGTGCCTCTAGACAGTAGGACTGTGGATTGATTAGCTTCCCTCGTGACTAGAGGTGTTGGCATGCGTATGTGCTTGCGTTGGTGTTTCCCATGTGAAACAAAAAAGCCCTCGGGGTGTGTGTGTGTTTCCGTTCTGTTGGGAAGCTTACACGCTCTTTTGCCTGAAACATCTACCCTCTTCATAGTTTATAGATATTTTGGCAGATTTTGAATGATTCATATTGACCCAACTGTGAAAAACTCGGCGCCTCGGTGGGATTCGAACCCACGCAGTAAGGGGAAGGCTTTAGTACAGCCAACGCTCTAACCACTTGAACTACGAGGCCCCGCCGGACGACGCCAGTTTAATCACATTTGGGTCAAGTTAGCCGCCCAACCTACTGCAACGTCTGGAATCCACCAAATCTGAGACAGTAAGCTGACTGCCCAAGCAGGATTTCCTAAGCAATTCACCTAGAATCCACCAGATGACTACCAGGCTCAGGTAACTCATAGATATTTTGGCAGATTTTGAATGATTCATATTGATCCAACAGTTGGGTCAATATGAATCTACCCTCTTGGTTTTATTTTGCTCGTCACTCACATTGCCAGTTGACTGTAAGCAGGGTCTTCAAAGGTATTGTCTATTAGACTTAAATACACTGATCTAGAACATGTCTCTCGTAAAGGAAGTGTCCGCCTACAAAATACGGGACGGCCCTCACTGGGAAGCATTGTAGTCACCAATTTGCCATTTTGTCTATTTGGGTGTTCTTCTGTAGTGCCACTGCACAGACCAATCAATTTCACTTCCTACGGAAACAGACTAACGCGATGTTGCGTAGAAAAATTACTTACAGCGCTTTATCAATCGAAACGAGCGCTCGCATTCTGCCTCCCAAAGCGTGTTTTAATCTGGCTACTATGAATACATACATATGTTATGACAGTGGGCGCTCGCCGATCAGGTTACGGAACATGCTCGTTCCGTTGTGCCTTGGGGCTCATACTAGAACCCTCGCAGGATGACGGCTAATAAGCCAGAAATGGCCATTCCGGTCTCCCTTGTCTTTGTCGGTATCATCTCATCTATATCTACTACTAGTCGCTGTGCGACTGCCTGCGAGGGTTCTAGTATGAGCCCCAAGGCACAACGGAACGAGCATGTTCCGTAACCTGATCGGCGAGCGCCCACTATCATAATTAATATTCCCGATCACAACCGACAGGACAACGGGCCCGTGGCTCAATGGTAGAGCGTTCAACTCCATGACCAAAGATCCCGGGTTCGAATCTCAAGTGATCCACACTTGGGGTTTGGTATGACTGGCTGATGACGGCTAATAAGCCAGAAATGGCCATTCCGGTCTCCCTTGTCTTTGTCGGTATCATCTCACATACATATATATATACATACCTTTTCAAATTATTTTCCCACAGCGGGTACCCGCACCACTTTGTACGTCATTGCATGAAACATGAGTTTAAACAGAAAGGTATTTCGAAAACAGCTCCCGTCTTTTCGACCGCATGAGAGTGGCGTAACCCGATCTATCCATTGACTTGGAGCGAAATGACGTGAGCCCGTTAGCGCTGCGCAGAGAGCATTTTCGATAATCAACTGACTCGGGGCATGAACCTCAGATGGGTGGACCGGGACAGGGTATTACACTGGCTAGCGACCGTAAATAACCTACACATGACCATTCTAGTGCCCCCATTTTTGTCGGTTAAAAAGTCTCAGCTAGTACAGCGTCCAAAAACCGCAGTAAAGTCGGTTTGTGTGTATGAAAATTGACAATCCGACGGTCGATTTCGACAAAGCCCACTGTGTGCTCCTGGGTAGAGTGTGAGCAGGGACGGTGATTTGCGCGTGAATTGGTTTGAAGTAATAGTTGACTTGTGTTGAATCAACTGCACTCCTCCCCCACCTGGGCCCGGTGTCAAGACGGAGTCAAGATGGCCGGAGAGGGGAGAGGACTCAGGTGGCTGGCAGCCAGGCGTACCACCACACCCTGGTCCAAAACACATACTGAACAAGATTTTACGCAACGGCTCGGATTCCACGAAGTGGGAGTGCCATAGAAGCCACATGAAAGGGGAGCCATTGTATCTTGACTCTCAGTCCACCAGTCCGCCATTCCGCACAAACACAGACTGAGCTAGCTGTGTGATCCGAATTATATCTTCCAAGCCACGGCCTTTAGGGCGTCGTGATAACGAGGAGAACGCGCAAAGACGTCGACCTCAAGCTCTATTCTCATTGCCAGGCACCTGTCCACTGACCGAGGGGGTCAGATGTTTGATGCGGGGGGTGGGCGCAGTGGCTGACACAGCTAGAGCCCGTCGTCGGTGCGCGCTACATACACGACCTGTCCTCCCCCCAACAGGATTTCATACGAGGGCGGCATGCGTCGCACATGTATGAGAGTGCCGGAGGTCACGTTAAGGAGCCGCTTCAGTCTGACTCTCAGTCCACCAGTCGGCCGGTTCGCACACTGACCTGACTGCGAGGTCTGAGTTCCATGGTCAGTTGACAACCTTCTGAGCCACGGCCCTTAGCGCACTGTAATAGCTTCAGGCTCGGATCACGCATACAGCAGAGGAGCCATATGGAGAAGGAGTCGAAGAACACAGATCCCACTTGCGTGTGAGATGCCAAGGACGTGGTTGCGGTGCGTGATACTGGGTGCCGGTGAGGAGATAGGTGATGGTATGATATAGCAGGTGGTGTTCTACCGTAGGTCTTCATGGAGGCACATGTAATCTAATAGGCCCATGCGATGGCTGGATGTGCGAGGGCAGTGCGGAAAATTGAGGCGATGGCGTCTGGTGTATGTCGGCGCTCGTGAACGAAAACTGGGAAGAGGCTCATTACGGCATTACTGTTTGGCGACAACTTGATTCCGATTGACATTACTGCCTTCACCGATTGGCTGCAGGAGAGCGTGTATCAGACGCACGTACGCACCCCGCGTAACGGCTAGCTCGAGGCGTGATGGAACAGGTGTTTCCGCCCACTTTTGAGCTGCTTTGACCTTCTCGATCGAAGACTGTCCAACTAGTTCTGTCTCCTTGATTTTTATTTGCATTGTCGGCCATCGCACACCAACATCTAAGTCGCCTCAACGACAACTGTGCTGGGGACAGATAAGTTGATTCTCATCGCTGAATTCAATGTCCCGCTACGTGGGAGAGCCGAGTCGCCATAGAATTAGAGAAGTAACGGCAATGGTCTTATTATACTGCATTAACTACTATTCTCAAATGGGTCAGATGTGGTTATGTAGCGGCACCTGAGGTAAACAAACCCCAGCCACCTGTAATACACGAACGGTGGTAATAGGGGTTTTTACAGGTGTAGTCGGGGAACGCACAGGCGACGAGGTCAAGTAACCGTAGGCAAAAGAAAAGCTATCGGGAACGCGCGGTTGTACTTTGAGTGGTTGTGAAATAGTTTCCCTAATCCCTGACCCTAACCCTTCATTCTAACCCCTAACCCTTAACCGAAACCCTAACCCTGAAAAATCCAACGCGAAGGTTAGAAGGAGATAACGGGCCGAAAGTTAAGTACCACCGACGTTGGGTTGAAAACGGTAGACACGTCGACAAAGAAACAAGGCCGCCAACAGAACAGACACCGCAATGCACAGCAACGCCATACTAACGTAAGCACACCAACGCAAAATAATTAAGTAGGTCAACAGTATTTAGCCCATCAAGTGCGGCTACATAACCACATCTTACTCTCAAATGCTTTAGACAACAAAATTCCGTCGATGGAGTCGCGATACCGATAGGACTACGCACAATTCCAAGTTAGTCTCCCCCACCGTGGCATACTGGTTCTTAACAGTTGATTTTTACGAAAACTCCATTTGGTCAACTGCGGGAAAAAAAGTGGATATTTTTGTCATTGCTTCTAGCTGCTATTTAAAGCAACTTATTTGCTCCGGGGTGGCCTGACAGAGCCCTTCTTTTCAACTGTCGTAGTAACGTTTTCTTTAGGAAGAGAATATTTTTCATCTCAAACTTCAACATTTGTCTGTTGGGGAATATCCGTAGGTTTCTTAAGCCAGCATAGGAGGCATGTCCAGTGTCCCGGCTATAATCCACGGCTTTATAAGCAGCATAATACCCTTTCGAAACAGCATATAGTTAAGAATTAGTTTTAGTGGGCGTAAGAACAGTGACTGAGAATGCACATTTAAGAAGATGAAAACTCCGGTTGGACAGTAGGGGGAATGAGCTTCTGTTTTTCCTTTTTGGAATGCAAATTTGGTGAAATTAACCGTCTGGGTAGGATATATGTGCGCGGCCGAATGATCCTTAAACTAATGTCAACATGCCCCAGTGCATACAGTGTCTCGAGACTGTGTTTGTTGGATACCAGTAATGCCAGCGCGCCTGAGAAATCGGGCATATTTGTAGGCTAATTTAAGGATTTTTGCCCATTCTGCATGCAATGCCCGAGTCTGCGGTAATCCGAGTTTTACACAACTTACACAACGAAGTCACCGTTGAGGGTCTTAGTGAATTAACCAAGCTCAATGGCATGGCGATTGGCAGCAAGTCGGACTCGTAGTAGTTGTTGTTATTGATCTCAGAGACAGAATTTCGGCTATGAATGCGTAAAAGAGGGCTGAAATACGATTCTTCGCCAGTCTCTCAGGCCAAGGTCCACTGGCCATTTGCGAAGACACAGAAATAGTGGCTGTGTCCTGCCACACTGTTCCCGGAGTAACATTGCAGTGACTTGCCGGGCCAGATACAGAGACAAGAGGCTGTCACTACGCTGAACGGACCGGACAAGAACCGCGCAGGCCCGAATGCAACATAAACCACAACTGGCGGCTGCGTAAGCAGAGCCAAACACCTAGGGAAAGGCCAACCCTTCAATTTTGAAGCAAGTCATGTTCTCTGTCGAGGTACTACACGAACCGAAGGGCTTGTCTTTGAGGTCTGGTTCAGGAATTCTGAAGTGATTAGTCGGTAGTCCAACCTGTCGCCCCCGCCCACGACCTACCAAGTTTTGCGTCGTTTTGTGGACTAAATCGGCCGGACGCGGGAAGACGTAATTTCCATAACCACCCTGACGTACCAACCCCTTCCCGTGCCCCAAATACTGTTCACGATCAGGGGGACAACAGGTAGACGCCCAAACACAAGCTGTCAAATCAAAGCATGCTCTCCTCCCTCCGCCCCTCAAGAAACGCCGCTGCAAGCGCCCAAACACAGTCGCAATTACCGGCCAACGCGGTCGCACAGCGGAAGCGTCCCCTTTTGCCAACAGTTAGGGAGGCAGCCACGATGCACAACCACCACCTGTCTTCCAAACAGTGGCAACCTGTTATGCGTTAACTCGCCGAAAATGTACGGTACACCCGATTAGCCAAAATGCCCTCCAGGGAATACAGTAATCTCTCGCTATATCGCACTTCGACTTCCACAGCTTCATTTTGCCGCGGATTCAGATTGCAAGCATATCTAAATATTTATATCGCAAGTTTCTCGCTGGTCCACAGAGTTCTGTGGACAATGGGCCAATTTGTTTCCAGTACATGTTTCTGTAGCGAGCAGCCATCATGACCGCTGAGGCATCCTTGTTCAAGACCTCGCTGCCTCAAGGTCATTCACCACTTTACAACGAACCGTTCCAGACGCGCTGACCTGAAGTCACACGACCGACAGCACGGGCATACTTGTGTCCGCACAGAGTCGCAGCTGCCCATGCGCCAACTGAACGCGCCACCCCCTGCAACCAGAAAAACAAGCCACTCCTCGGCAAATGCAACACACACCGATTGGAGACCACTTGAGCTTGGCTCACGAGCCTGCAAAAGCGGCCGCCACCACTGCCGCAAGGACTCTCAGGCCTGACTAGACGCAGTCAACGCCAGCCCAGGCTTTGCCAGTGGCCACTGCCGTCTGAAAGGACAACTCCGAGTTCCGTGCATAATAAACCCCTCATTCTGGTGCCCTCCGTCTTCTCCTTCCAACCTAGGATTTCACCTGGTGGTTATGGCGCTCAGAGCACTTACTCTCGCCGCTTGGTCGCAATACTTCTTCAGTTGGGTTGCTCAGGTTATCTCCCATACGGAACGCTAATGGCGAGTGGTTGAAGAGCTAATCAATCAGAGCACGCGGTTAGGTAGCCTGGTATTAACTAATCTTACCTAATATCTAGGTTTATGCTGTATAACTGTGTGAGAAATGTTTAAGAATTTGGGGGGACGGGTGATTATAAGGGCCTAAAACATGTATGAGGATAAAGACGAAAATATGGTTTCTACTTCGCGGATTGTCACTTCTCGCGGGAGGTTCTGGAAGGCAACCCTGCGATTGAGGAGGGGTCACTGTAAACGTATCTCAGCGCCTTCTCAGTGGCGTCTTAGATGCTCAGCTTCAGTTGGAGAACATTTTAGATGCGTTGAGAATGAATGCATGGTAATTCGGTTGGAGTGAACGCTCATCTGTTGTTGTCCCGGTGATGGGTTCGGGAGTGAATGCCAAAATCGGAAGGATAAAACCATCGTTTCAGTGTCGGGCCCTCCTTCCTTTAAACCGCATTCTGGGACTCATGCCTTTACATGTATCGACAATCAGTTCGGTTAGTTCTGTTCCTCAAACTCTTGTCCTCTGAATTCGAACAGGAACTGCAGACGATCACAACACCCCTTTGAAAACAGTCCACATCGTGAGAAATGGGGACAGGCAGAGGTCCGCTAGGCACAGCACTGCGCGTCCTCTAGAGGCCGCGTTCGGACAAAGTGGCAGAGCGTAACTGAATCCATGTTATAATCCCTAATTCATATTGACCAAACTGTGAAAAACTCGGGGCCTCGGTGGGATTCCAACCCACGCAGTGAGGGGAAGGCTTTAATACTAACCACTTGAGCTACGAGGCCCCGCCGGACGACGCGAGTTTAATCACGTTTGGGTCAAGTTACCCGCCCAACCTACTGCAACGTCTGGAATCCACCAAATCGGATGCAGTAAGTTGACTGCCCAGGCAGGATTTCCTAAGTAATTCACGTAGAATCCACCAGATAACTACCAGGCTCACGTAATTCATAAATGTTTTGGCAGATTTCGAATAATTCATATTGACCCAACTGTGAAAAGCTGATCGCCTCGGTAGGTTCCACGCAGTAAGGGGAAGGCTTTAGTACAGCCAACGCTCAAACCACTTGAACTACATCGATGAATAATCCCTAACATGGCCGGCTATCGATTACTACAAATAAACCGGCTAAGACATTCTGTTTTCACTTTTATTTGCCTCCTACTTGAAAATTAAGACGATGGCGAACTGGGCGGTTTGTTAGGGGCAGAGCTTGGCTGCGGATTATCCAATGCGTTCACATGCGATGGACAGTGAACTGAACTTCAGGTAATGTTACATGCAAGACAGGCGAGCTCTCGGGCACGATAATGTTGTGTTAACCACTTTGGGCATTGATCTGGGAAACCGGTTACGCATAAAAATGCCGTAAGCCACATAGTGGTACTACAACGTGACGAATGTTGACACCAACAGCCATCCACAGCATACTATTGGGGTTTTAAACCGATTTGCCGCAGATGTAAACGTAGATGTCAATACTCAAAAAGTGTTCTCTGACGACAGAGGGGTTTTGGTCTGCGGGCATGAGGAGCAATACCTGCAATCACAACAGGACATCGAGCTCGCGAGCAGGAAGGATGGTGTGAGTGTGGGGAAAAAACGGGTGAAGTAAGGACTGTCCGAACTGCAGAAACCGCTGCTCTCGTGAGCAGCGACAGAGAGAGAGGCAGACAGAGGATCAAAAGGTGGTCGTTAAAGCAGAAATCCATTCAAAAAGCACAGTTTCTGCTTACCCGCCGCTTCATCTGTCGATAGCCTTCACAGTCGAGATCGTGGGCACGGCGGCGGCCGATTTTAATAGCCTCCATAGGCGGCCTACTGTCGAACGCGCACGCAGGCAAGACTAGAAAAGAGAGCAAAGAAAGGGTGGTGAGTAGAAGGTCCCTGTTGTCAGTGTAACGACTGTGTCAGGCGCAGAGCATGAACCCGCCGCCGCCGCCGTAACGGCGCACTTTCGCGCCTGTCTAGTCATGACAGACTACCTTTCATTTGCCTAAATGCACCACAGCTACGTGTATGTGCGTGCTCGCGATTTTGACCAAGGGGGGGGGGAAGCCCGCATAAATTGTCCTCTAGGTGGGCTAATCATCTGGTGCTCCCGATAGGTTCTGTCATAAATATCTAACGTGCCCTCGGAGTTGGTGAGGCCCCATGACGAACCAAATTAATTGAGGCGATTGAATAGGAAAGGAAGATAATGTGGGGGAAGGATTTACTGGCCTTGGTAGGGCACCAGTCCAGGTTTTAAGAAGCCGTGCAAATGAACAGCCCTGATTTTGCAATTCGAAGACTTGAAGAAGAAGAAGAAGAAGAAGAAGAAGAAGAAGACACGATCGCCGGCGGTCGTGTCTTCTTCTTCTTCAAGCCTGCTTCCTGGGACTCGTCTTTTCGCTTCTATTGGCAATTCGAAGACTTCCCACCACCGGCTCAGGACAGTAGGTAGTCTCTAGAGCTCGCGCAGCTGCGGCCATGGTGGGGGCATTACCAACTTTAATAGGTGCTCGCAGAAGGCGTTAGTATAAAACCGTGTATACTCCGCCCACCAGGAGCGCCTGTACGAAGGAACCAAGGCTTTCTTGAGCAAGTAAAAACCCTCTGGGAGCCACAGAGGGAAAGGATTTTCCTCTAAAGGACAGCCTTCGGAAAAACTCCAGTAACTCTAAAGAAAGTCAACGTGACCGTCGAAATAGCAGAGCACAGCGGCAAAACTACAGTACTGCATCAAAAGTCCTCGCAGGTCATCGCTTCATGAGACTTAACGTCTGTAGACAACATGGGTCAAATGCAACACAAGAGTGCGTTCACAAGAAGGTAGCATGTTTGAGGTGAGATGAAAGGGCCTATTCAATGAAAGAAAAAAAAAGATCCGAGTCAAGCTGTGCTACATTCTACAATTGGAAACAAAAGCTGGCACTTGTACCTGCTCGTCATATGACCCCACGTAAGGCGAGGTGCAAAACGTAGCGGCAGAATGTGACAGCTGCATGAGGTCTTAAGCTGTGGGCTGGCCGCCACTGTCACCATGGCATTCACAAAGCAAGGCGTTTATCATTTGGATCGCGAATGTCGGGTGGTGTAGCATGAAGGTGGAAGTAATGACAGTTCCTAGTTTGGCCAAACACTCTCGAGTGTATCTTCATTTAAGAACTCAAAGTCAGAAATTTTGGGCCTAAAAAGGCCACTTTTGCATGCTTGTACGCAAGTCGACATCCAAATAAGATGATTGACTGGAGGGATATTCGACTTGTAAATCCCTGAGGGGTCTCGTAGATGTTTCCGTGGGCTTTGTCACACGTTTCTCATTGTTGATGATAAGCCCGACGGTTCCTTAGCCTAATCAGAATTTGCTAGCCCTTGAGACTGGTGGATTCGGGGAAAAAGCACTGCCGAGCGTGTGTATGACTATCACTGGCTCATACTGTAGATCCATTGTATCGTGAATGGTCGCCTTTTTTTCAGTTGGTCAGAGACAGACTCACAAGCCAACTGGCATGACAGTCTCGCAGAACGAAGATGACGGAGTCCGAGTTTCCCAGTGATGTCCTCTTCTTCTAGACTGAGGTATGAACGTCGCGGAAATGCGATGGCAGAGGGCACCTTTTGAGTCAGCGGTCATCAACAGGAATCCGGGGGAAGCAGTGAAACCAACAGTTCAGCCCCGACTACACTAAAAGCCAGATTCGTATCGAAAGACTTTTTTCAACTTCTGAAGTTGTTTTGAAAGCTGTTTGTTCACCAGACTGCTCCATATCAGCTACTCGAGCGGTTGCTGGTATTTTAGACTTTGCTAGTAGGAAGTTTCAATCCCCCTTTCGAAGGCTTACGCATGGCGCCGAGGTTGTCAAAACATTTTTCCGTGAAGCAACGGTTACTTCACTATACGGGCTTGCAGAAGGTATTTTGGTGCTTAAGATGCTGCTGGCACACGTTGCTACTATGAGACGACTGTGTCTGATGAGCCAGCGGGTAACTTATTGACAGTTTTGAAACATAGTAAGTGCTACCAGTTCTGTGTTAACAAGAGGCTAGTCGAAAAGGCGTTTAGGCACGACACGGTCACACAAGCATCTGCGGGGCTGTGCACAGACGCATGTCCCTCGAATGATTAAGTTTTCCAAACAGTAGGTATATCGGAGAGCTTCTCGTACAAACTTCACACTGGTTGTGGCGGAAATTTTATTCCCAAGTAGCTTATCAGAGGGCAGAGTAGCGCTCGTTGGAATGCTTCTACTCGAGACTTGACGTCGCCATCAGAGGTCTCATAGCGCTGGCTATACGTGAGATCCACCATTCTTTGATGACTGGGAACCGAAACAGAGCGCTAAGAGATGTCACTGCGTCATCTTACACTGCTGGAGACGCTGGCCTACAGGCGATGGAGGTCCAACCAACGACCTCGTGAATTCGGTAGCAGAAACTGGGTCCATGTATGAACAAACCGGATCAACTTGCGATTTGTGACCAAGCCTCGTACAAGAAGAGTCCCAGAGTCAAGAGGATGTCTGCTTGTTCAGAGATATAAATCACCCCAATGAAAGGGTCTCAGACTTCAGCTTACTTCGAAAGACAGAGCGACACGACTACGACATTCCAAGCTCATATTCGCAGGACACCAGTTTCGCCTAGAGGCAGTTTCTTGGCCGTACGAAAAAACAGCTGTGCGCCTATCTGGTACTGGTGGAAGTCAAATTCGAGAGGCGCTTTTGAGGGTCACGCTCTGTGCGCATAACGCTTTAAAGACAAGTTAGGAAATTATTGAAAAAAAGAAGAGAGAGAGGGGGATGTAGAAAGGGTAGCACTCTAAGTTGAGATTGATTTTCCAGGGATGAGAGGAGTCTGCCGAAAGATACAGTAGCTGGTCTATCTCATAAAATATAAACCGACTTTGTGAAATCTACTTGCGACTAGAAAGACTTAATTAGGTGCGGTTGTAATCCTACCTATCTTACAGCGTAATCCTAACATATTTCAGTCATGCCAGGATGCCGACTTTTGAATGAGCTTCTTTCTGTCCGTCTGCTGAAACCACACCTGATAAAAGTGACCACCTAGATAATATGAATCACTTCCATAGATTGTCAATGCCCCTGTAAATTAACATATATTTTGCAGAAAATATGAGCATAAACATCTTTCTTGTGCCCCTTCGGTAGTAAATTACGTCTTCAAATTTTATGCCCAAAGAAATGGTACTTTTCGACCTAAGTCTGTAATTATGATACTTCAATACTGTGAAATGGTCATTTATGAAGTACACAACATGGTCCACATTCGTTGAAAAATTGCAACGTGGCGGAATGTATGATTTACTCTGCACAGAAAGTATGCAGCATGTCGCTTTGAAGCCTCATGCGCGACCACAACTGCACGTAGGGTCCAGAATTATTCACGAATTAAAAACGTCTTCTTTAAACCCGAAGATAAGGTTACCTCAGGTGCGAAATTTGAAGAAGACGTAAACTGCTACCGAACCAGTACGATAAAGAGTATTTTTGGCCAACATTTCAGGAGATAGGTAAGGTACTGCACTTTGCTGAAATAACAAAACACAGGTAACTGTAACTTGAGAGGCCGCTAAACCTCGAGGGCATAGAAGTTCTGTAGATACATCGAAGAGCGGAAATGTTGCCCAACAAGACA
>CACRXP010000489.1:198645-246473 GCA_902702965.1 Spirometra erinaceieuropaei
GAAGACTTCCCACCACCAGCTCAGGACCGTAGGTAGTCTCTAGAGCTCGCGCAGCTGCGGCCAGGGGGGGGGGGCATTACCAACTGTAGCAGGTGCTTGGGTCCTTATTCGCAGAAGGCGTTAGTATAAAACCGTGCAAACTCCACCCACCGGGAGCGCCTGTACCAAGGGACCAAGGTTTGCTTGAGCAAGTAAAAATCCTCCAGGAGCCACAGAGGGAAAGGATGGTTCTCTAAAGGACAGCCTACGGAAAAACTCCAGAAATCAACGTGACCGTCGAAATAGCAGAGCACAGCGGCAAAACTACAGTACTGCATCAAAAGTCCTCGCAGGTCATCGCTTCATGAGACTTAACGTCTGTAGACAACATGGGTCAAATGCAACACAAGAGTGCGTTCACAAGAAGGTAGAATGTTTGAGTTGAGATGAAAGGGTCTATTCAACGAAAAAAAGACCCGAGTCAAGCTGTACAACATTCTACAATTGGAAACAAAAGTTGGCACTTGTGCCTGCTCGTCATATGACCCCACGTAAGGCGAGGTGCAAAACGTAGCGGCAGAATGTGACAGCTGCATGAGGTCTTAAGCTGTGGGCTGGCCGCCACTGTCACCATGGCGTTCACACAGCAAGGCGTTTATCAATTGGATCGCGAATGTCGGTGGTACAGCATGAAGGTGGAAGTAATGACAGTTCCTAGTTTGGCCCAACTCTAAAATTCTCGAGTGCATCTTTAAGAACTCGAAGTCAGAAATTTTGGGCTTAAAAAGGCCACTTTTGCATGCTTGTACGCAAGTCGACTTCCAAATAAGATGATTGACCGGAGGGATATTCGACTTGTAAATCCTCGAGGGGTCTTGTAGATGTTTCCGTGGGTTTTGTCACACGTTTATCATTGTTGTTGATAAGCCCGACGGTTCATTAGCCTAACCAGATTTTTGCTAGCCCTTGAGACTGGTGGATTCGGAGAAAAAGCACTGCCGAGTGTGTGTATGACTATCACTGGTTCATACTGTAGATCCATTGTATCGTGAATGGTCGCCTTTTTTCAGTTGGTCAGAGACAGACTCACAAGCCAACTGGCATGACAGTCTCGCAGAACGAAGACGACGGAGTCCGAGTTTCCCAGTGATGTTCTCTTCTCCTAGACTGCGGTATGAACATCGCGGAAATGCGATGGCAGAGGGCACCTTTTGAGTCAGCGGTCATCAACACGAATCCGGGGGAAGCAGCGAAACCAACAGTTCAGCCCCGACTACACCAAAAGCCAGATTCGTATCGAAAGACTTTTTCTCAACTTCCGAAGTTGTTTTGAAAGCTGTTTGCTCACCAGACTGCTCCATATCAGCTACTTGAGCGGTTGCTGGTATTTTAGACTTTGCTAGTAGGAAGTTTCTATCCCCTCTTGAAGGCTTACGCATGGCGCCGAGGTTGTCAAAACATTTTTCCGTGAAGCAACGGTTACTTCACTATACGGGCTTGCAGAAGGTATTTTGGTGCTTAAGATGCTGCTGGCACACGTTGCTAGTATGAGACGACAGTGTCTGATGAGCCAGCGGGTTGCTTATTGACAGTTTTGAAACACAGTACGTGCTACCAGTTCTGTGTTAACAAGAGGCTAGTCGAAAAGGCGACACGGTCACACAAGCATCTGTGGGGCTGTGCACAGACGCATGTCCCTCGAATGATTAATTTTTCCAAACGGTAGGTATATCGGAGAGCTTCTCGCACAAACTTCACACTGGTTATGGTGGAAATTTTATTCCCGAGTAGCTTATCAGAAGGCAGAGTAGCGTTCGTTGGAATGTTTCTACTCGAGACTTGACGTCGCCATCAGAGGTCTCATAGAGCTGGCTTTACGTGAGGTCCACCATTCTTTGATGACTGGGAACCGAAACAGAGCGCTAAGAGATGTCACTGCTTCATCTTACACTGCTGGAGATGCTGGCCTACAGGTGATGGAGGTCCAACCAACGACTTCGTGAATTCGGTAGCAGAAACTGGGTCAATGTATGAACAAACCGGATCAACTTGTGATTTGTGACCAAGCCTCGTACAGTAAAAGTCGCAGAGTCCAGAGGATGTCTGCTTGTTCAGAGATTTAAATCACCCCAATGAAAGGGTCTCAGACTTCAGCTTACTTCGAAAGACAGAGCGGCACGACTACGACATTCCAAGCTCGTATTCGCAGGACACCAGTTTCGCCTAGAGGCAGTTTCTTGGCCGTATGAAAACAACAGCTGCACGCCTGTTTGGTACTGGCGGCATACAAATTCGAAAGGCGCTCTGTACGTAAAACGCTTTAAAGACAAGTTAGGAAATTATTAAAAAAAAGAAGGCAAATGAATGGGGGAGTGGGGCCTAGAATGGGTGGTACTCTGAGTTGAGATTGATTTTCCGGGGACGAGAGGAGTCTGCCGAAAGATACAGTAGCTGGTCTATCTCATAAAATATAAACCGAATTTGTGAAATCTACTGGCGACTAGAAAGACTTACTTAGGTGCGGCTGTAATGCTAGTTATCTAACAGCGTAATCCTAACATATTTCAGTCATGCCAGGATGCCGACTTTTGAATGAGCTTCTTTCTGCCCGTCTGCTGAAACCACACCTGATAACAGTGACCACCTAGATAATATGAATAGCTTCCATAGATTGTCAACGCCCCTGTAAATTAACATATATTTTGCAGAAAATATGGACATAAACATCTTTCTTGTGCCCCTTCGGTAGTAAATTATGTCTTCAAATTTTATGCTCAAAGAAATTGTACTTTTCGACCTAAGTCTGTAATTATGATACTTCAATACTGTGAAATGGTCATGTATGAAGTACACAACATGGTCCACATTCGTTGAAAAATTGCAACGTGGCGGAATGTATGATTTACTCTGCACAGAAAGTATGCAGCATGTCGCTTTGAAGCCTCATGCGCGACCACAACTGCACGTAGGGTCCAGAATTATTAACGAATTAAAAACGTCTTCTTTAAACCCGAAGATAAGGTTACCTCAGGTGCGAAATTTGAAGAAGACGTAAACTGCTACCGAACCAGTATGATAGAGTATTTTTGGCTAACATTTCAGGAGACAGGTAAGGTACTGCACTTTGCTGAAATAACAAAGCACAGGTAACTGTAACTTGAGAGGCCGCCAAACCTCGAGGGCATAGAAGTTTTGTAGATACATCGAAGAGCGGAAATGTTGCCCAACAAGACATTTGATTGGCTGCTTTAGTTTCAAAACACCTGTTCAAACACGATTCGACAGGACATACCATACGGAATTGCTGACCAGAACGCCAAACAGCGGGCCTTACGTGTCACAGGCAAGTACATGAGGTAGTTCCACGTAGGCTCATTTCTGTTAAACTGGAAATACGTTTTGACGAGAGGTTAGGAAAACAGACGCCTGCCAGCCGTAACGATTGAACCCAAGCGCTTCGGCAGTACTTTGCAGTCATCTTACTTTAATGTGTTACCTAAAAGTAGCACTTTAGTTTACGCAAATGAAAACTTTTGTTGATGTTCGGAGTCCAGAAGGCTAAGAGAACTTGACGAAAATTGGCTTCCTTAACACACAAACGCAAAAAAGGATAATCTTCTGCGGTACCGTTATAGAACTGTCCATGCTGGGGGTATTGTTAGCCAAAAGAGTGATACTCAGGCAACTATGAGGTCGTTTGTAGTCTTGGCGAGAACTACTTTATTGGGGTACTCGATGTTATTGGCCTGCGTTACGGTTGGCAGTTTGCCCCTTTCACTCGCTTAATCACAAAGTTGTCCACTCTTCGACCAGGGCAAGATAGAACATGGAAGCCATCGACCAACTCTAACCACCGGAGGCAGTAGTTTTACTCTTGTGACGGTGATAAAGATCCGCGGTGCGGTAGGTTTCAAGGGTCTCTAGTCCAAGCTTCGCAAAGATGTGCGAAAAGTTCCTAAAGCGAGTTCCGACCAGTTTCCTCCGACACTCCACGCTGGCGGGCGTAGAATCTTTGCAAACTTCTACTAGACGAGATTTGGCTCAGTCATTACCTACCTGTTTCGGGGTAAATTTGGCAGGCAGTGTGACTGAATAGTCGAGGCGGAAGCGAGGTCACTTGGTTGCCATCGTAAAGTTTGTTCAATACGCTTAAATAGCTGTTCTCGAATAGTGGCGAATTTTAGTAGGTTGCCAAAGCGGGAAAGGACTGCCTCGTCGGAGATAAGGTAGATTAGTCACAAGCGTAGTGCATATCGGAAGAAGCCCTGGATGAACATACCTAACATCCGCCTTTTATCAGTCTGAAAGAAACGCGGCTAACTCAGCAATATTGCAGGCTTCAGCTTTGACTTATGATGGTCCCAGAGGCTGTTCTGAGTTCTAGAGGTTGTCCAGTAAGTTAGATCCAGCAGGATAGTAACCCCTCCACCATGTTGATTTGAAGAGATAGTCGTTGAAAGGTCGAAAGCGTGTAGAATTGGGTGAGCAGTTATTTTTCCGTGCAACAGAACACAATAGCACCTCGTAATAATAATGTCATTTACACTGGTGATGCCCTTCAATAGGATACCGTAGCACGCGAGTATGAATACCACATCCTGGGCCTGACCGTAATCGTGATCAAAGAGTTATGAGAAAATTGACAGCTCGATACCCTAACAATTACTAGGGTCCATGCGATGATATTGTAGGATCGATCTTGATCCAGGGTGAACCAGTAGTAGACTGGGCACAACTTGGGCACTAGCTCCCACAGCTAGGCACAGCACACCGAATCGGACGTTGGAGCAAAGTCAGTAAAGCGGTCAGAGTTCAGCTGTTAGAGTGGACGAAATGCAGGGTAGTTCTGTGAATGAAGGCGTAATCAATGGATTTTTCTGCTCGAAAACCATTTCTCTGTAGTCATGCCCCGGCATGTCGGATCGTCTGCGCCCCACCAAATGAACTTTCGCCGAAAGCTCGGTAACGGGGTCTGTCCAGCCTAAAACATTGACTACTTTGTCATCTGTTCTATGGTCCATTTATAATGCTAGAGTAACGGTCATTTACAGTCACTTCGTGGTGTCAGAGATCCCATTGATTGCAATGTACTTCAGAGTAAGCTTATGAAATGACTCATTGGTAACTTCGACTTTATTATTAGATCACTTAATTCGTAAACATTTGACTCATCTGCGGTCATCTAGACTCGGACTTGTCACTGCTCTGTGACGGCAGATAAGAGAGGGGTCGCTCCAGTAGCGCGATCATCACTCTATGACAAATCTGACAGGCTCTTAGGCCATCACGGCATCTTAAAAGCCATGACTTGAAAGACTGGTCAGTGGCGAACCAACTCAGCCCTTCTGACTGGTAGCCAGTTAATGAGACCCTATAACAATCCTCACTGCCATAAGATTCGATAAGTTACGTTTATGCGCAGCGAGTGTGCGGCACACCTAATCACGGTCCCTATGACCATCCCTAACTGCCTTGACCTTGTTTGATCATCAAAACATCGTTGGTGCGGGGGAGGCAGAAGGCGGTGCTGTGCATGTCCTTCTTCCTATCTGCCGGATCACGCACTCCTCTAACAGCGACCTGGTAGTCGTCAACGTTTATAATGAATGAACCATCAAAAAAATACTGGTCGACCATGACACGTCAGTGGCCGTCGCGGTAAGTCTACAGTAACCATCGGGAACAACACTTTAGTATATGCAAGACCACGTTTCACGTCTGAAACCGTCCACCTTGAGATATGAGGGATGAGCAAACTGAAGGCTGTCGCATTTGTTTGGGCCTCGGCCGAAAATACGACGCAAGGTGTTGCTGAAAAAGTGATGGTGGAGGATGAGGTGGGCAAAATACGGCGCCAGGTTGGGAAAATAGAAATGGCAGCAATTTCCAGATGGAATGGCAAAACAAGAAGTTCTGACCAGAGTAAAGACGCTTTTTGAATCGTTTCTTTTCTTCAAAAACTATCCCCTGCTTTCCGCCTGTGTCAGGGCGAGTTTCATAATCGCGGGCGTTATGGTTTACAGCATTCCTACTTTACTTCGATCTATGAAGCTAGTAGTGACAACGGTGGCGAAGACATGTGCCCGCAACGAGTACACTGTCTGAATTGTAGGATGAGTACGATTTGCGATAATAATTAGCCTAGCGGCGTCGGCGATGCGCATCTTAACAGGAATGGTTTTATAGTCTAGACTTCGGGTGAAGGGCTTTAGTGGACCGTCCTAAATTGCATATGCAAGCGCCCTACGAAGTGCCTATTCACTTCTAATGTGATAATTGTTGGGTTGGATAGGGTTATTGCTGTGTTCGCTGTTTTTAATACACAGAAAAGACTTTTTGCGAGTGGATAGTTTAATCGCGTATCAAAAAGGTGGGACAGAACCAGAAGAGCTGTCGCAAACGACAAAGCGATTAAGGTGGTAACTGGGAGCTGTGTAAGTAGGCCCAAATTCCATGACCGTTAAATCGAAACGTCTCAATTTAGCGGGTCCTAGGCTGGAGCCGCCGGCACCACATGGGTAGGTGATTTGGATTGGTCTGTTCGCCGTCGATTTGAACTCAATGGTCTGAGGCCAAGCAAGATCAGGGGTTGGTGTTCTTTAAGCAATATCGACAGGACAGATCGGGGAAATAAGTTTGAATACGTGGGGGTGGACCCGACGATGTCCAACCAGAGCAATCCTGACCCAAAACACGTGTGTCCAACCGCTGGTCAGCATGAAATGTGTACGACAGAGCCCGGTGGAATCGGGTCACATCAGCTGTAGAATAAACAGCTCCAGTGCTGGGGGTTGAGAATCTGCAAGCCCGACAGTCGGCGACGTACCCGTCTGGAACGCGTATATTAAAAAAACTCGTAGTTGTAACATGCCAAGGGGGTGACTGACTTAACTCCACCTCTACAAGAAATTCCATTCAATTCGTCATTTTATGGTGTTCTTTACCCATAAGACTTGCTGCGGAACTATCGTGGCCTATAATCGTGTAACGGGAGGCCTGAAGAGAATATGACTAGGGTCAAATCTGCATAAGTGTAACCGCGCAATGTGCCGAAATGTTCGGAACGGCCTTTGAAATCAAGGTGTTTTCTTGAAGACTCAAACAGATGACTGACGAAAGACGGAAACTATTATAAGTGCGGATAACTTAAAAACTAGCACAATCGGTTTATTCGTTGTCAACTATAATAAAAATGATTGCCTAACCAGTCGTGCACTCGGCTTCTACCAGATTCCAACACTCAGCATTAAAACGAGTCGCGGTCAGCAGCATTCTAACACTTGTATTCGGACGTCAAGTTTAAAACCGGACACGATTCAAATCTCTTTGCTGAGAAGGCACCGTCGAAGTCCCTTTTAAAGGAGGAGAGAGAGAGAGAGAGAGAGAGAGAGAGAGAGAGAGAGAGAGATGAGAGAGAAGTTGGACCAGAGAATACTGCTCAACTTCCTGAGTGGGTAAGACAGAACGGCTAGCATTTAAATCGGGGCGCTGAATTAATTCCGACGTCCATGAAGGTAGACCGAAAAGTATTGCTCAGAAGTTGTAGAAAGGGTATGAAAGGTCTTCTTGCAAAGCCTCACGCGCACCAACTAAGTTTGGACCGTAAGAGGGAGTGAGGGCGGACAGTTTATTTTAACCGAGTTCACATGATCAAGGGCAACAGCAAGCGACGATCGGACGTCTTACATTGAGAAAATCACTTCTACGAGTTCTGGCACCTCACAGCATCGGCAAAGAATGTATCGCAAATATGCGTGACGTCCATACGCCCGTCCGTCAAGTTAGGAACTTTCAAGGTAGGCGTGCCAACTAGCACTGAGACAAAAATCTTAGTTTATCGCGTCTTTATGTGGGACGGGAAACAGTGGGAAGTATCGTCAGTAAAGTGGAACCCAGACCACAGAAAGGAACTTGGTGCTAATTAGGAGCCCGAAAACTAAATCTGGCACAAGTGTTTTGTGCTTCTTAGAAGGTCAAAAAAGCGTTTAAATGAGAACCGTAAAATCCTTAAAACTGACGTACAGAGCAAAACCCTGCGTGAGAGTAAAAAGCCGACGTAAAAAAGGGATTTTGTGAGTCGGTCTGGTGCGCATATACGCAAAAATTATGTGTGAACTATTTAACAAACAGGGGAAATTAACGGTCATTTTGAAGAAAAGTTAAACGCACCCCACGAGCACGATGATACGGTCTGTAATAGTTCTACCTGAGACAAAGCTCTTGAGGACGCAACTATTTCAAATATAGGACGTCAATTATAACCGTTTAAAAACATAGAGCCATAGATTCCCGGGTGCCAAAGGTGAAAATTATAATTCTTGGGCTAAGATTAAAGCCGGCACTGTCTGCAATAAAAGAACATTTTTCCTCAAGAGTCAGTGGAGTTTTGTGTCAACGCAAAGTATAGCGACCAGGAATACATGTAAAAGCTATCTTAGGTGTCTGCAAACAACTTTAATCGCCGCCGTGAAGCTTACTTAGACAATCTCGCTTGTCTGATGTGCCTCGTATCTTTGACGTCCATTTTTTTCAGTTTCCACTTCCGGGGATTTTTTTACGATTTACGCTTTGCTGTTTCTGTCACATTGTTGTTTGGCTCAGCATTTCGTCCGTCGTCTATCTGCCGTAACTTGGATCCTTCTTTTAGAATTCTGGTAAGCAGTCCAATTTATCGAATGGATCTCACAAATTTTGCTAATCTTGACGAAATGGGTCAGGTTATTTCCGGCTCTTCGAGTTCCAAATAACCTCTACGTATGTACATCGAAGGACTTACTGCATAGAAGAAACCATAGAACGGTAAAAGTTTTCAGTAAAATAACCCATTGTTACGCGCGAGTTCGTGACTTAAAGCATGCTATACTTAGTCATTTATGTGTAGAGCCGAAGTCTGGAGTATATATTTACTATTATAACTGGCTTGGAATTAATCTTTACGGTTTCGCGAATTATTTTACCCCCCGTTTCTGCTCTAACTTAGTCCACGTTGTAATGAGTTTGGTGATGAAGCAGATTTACGCTTCATAATGACGTACAGTTAAAATTTTTGAACGCCACTAAATTGTCAGGGAAAGTAAAGCTTTCTCCAGACGACTGCTCCAAGAAATAAAGATTACTTTCGGACTTATTTCTTGCATATTTTGTGTTAGCTTATTTAATCCGAATTCAACCACTCGCAGCAAGTTCGATAGCTTATTTTTTTCGTTAAGGTATGCCTATACCTCCCTTCAATGGCAAAAATCTTGCACTGTTTTTAACCTCATGGACATTTAATACTGATATTTTCGCCTAACATTTCAACTCGTTTTAAGCTTTGCTTTGCGAAACAAAGCAAACATACACGTGCATTGTTGCATGTCTTTTTACATAGCTTCATCATTTCTAAATTGTATTTTAAACGCACTCAATGTCCACCAGAGATCTATATAGCACTGTTCTTCTTCTGTTCTAAATAACTAGTGATGCTCTGCTCTAATACAGTCTATTTTGAGGACATTATGCGGAGGTATATCAGAAAAACAATCTCGGGCCTCTAGGCCTACGTGTGTCCGTGAACAGAGGTAGAATTTTAAGTTCCATTTTTAAGAAGTCCTTTCTGTATATATGGTCTTAAGGAACGTCTGACCGTTCCTACTTCATGCTATTTCAGGTGTGGATGCCCAGTGTTAACAGTCTAGCATTTCGACCCAACTCTCGCGAGAAACTGTTCATCAGTTTTTGTTTGTTGTGAACTCACGCTCGATTAACGAATAAGGGCAAAGCAGTTTTTAAGTTTAGTTTAATCACAGTCGAGTGCAGATTTTTTTTCATTTTCGTGAACCAAAGCCCCCTAGTCGCAGCAAATTAAACCACAGCGAGACCCTAGCCAATACGACGTTTGTGTTTGCCTTGGAATAGAAAGAGAAGGAGTTGGGCGTCAGTTGAGAGAACAGTGTATTCTGTACCGAATAAATCGAGAAGGGACTGAAGATAGTTAGTAGGCGGACGGAGGCACGCTCGGCGCCGGGAGAGTGGCGTCCCGATTGTGAGTGTGCTATTCGTTACAACGCCTCAAGCGGCAGCACGTCTAGTCAGACCTTGAAGATGTTTTACCAATTGGAATGCTGTAAGCGCACAAATATCAGCCTGCCGCTGATGCATACATGCAAGCCCTCACAATTGATGCATCGCTGCAACAGGCGCCCCGGATAATGCCGCTACACCATCCTCCTCCTCTATCTATCACTCAGGCTATCTTATGATTATGGGGTCCGCCTCGTTTGAACTAGGTTTTGAATTTTAAATTCCATGAACTCTTTCAGTTATAGTCAACACCAAAGTGTACAAAACACGTGTGGGCATCAGACTGTTGTCGAGAATATATTTGAATTTCGTGAGTGTCGTCTCGAAACCGCTGGTATTCTCGGAATAAGTGGCCTTGTAGTTTCAGGATTTACCGCAGAAAATTAAGACCAGCGTATATGCAGTGGACATTGAAAGCGCTATTAATGTCGGAGCAAGCCAGGCATCAGACATTCCTCCTGCCAGCTGTGAAGACCTTAACACACTGGGATAACTGGGGTCATCCATAACTTTCTGGCCGGTATTACTGCGGTTTTTAGGAGTCCGGTGGGGTTATATCGCCTACAAATGGGGCATTGTCCAACCTACAAGGCAGGTAAATTTCAGTGATAATCGGACCTCTGTCTTTGCCTCGATATTACTGCGTAATTAATGAGTATTTTCGATCGAGTTCCTTTTAGAAGTCAGTTTTTGTCGCCGGATATAGTTCCTCTCTTTTAAAGGATAGTCTGGTAGATTGTCTGCAGCTTTCGTAGCGTCCGCTTATTGACGCTGTGTCAGACCGTCTTTTTCTAGTGACTGTAGTAAATTAGAAGCGTTTGCTGTTCTATGCACTTCGTTGTGCGTTGACAGCATTTTAATTTTTGTATCGCAGGAAAAACCTGCCTTGTCCCCAAGAAGACTTGCTAAAACACGAAACCTCGCGACCTCATCGCCCCCTATGAATGCTAGAATCGTGGCCGGAGACACAGCTGGTGGACATGTGTGCTCGTAGCTGTCTCCAGATGTGGCTAACTCAAAAGTTCCATTAGTTTTTATAGAACCTCCTGACCCATTCGTCGCTCAAAACTACGACGCTGCTAGTCGTAACAGAACACCTTCGGACGAAATACTAGATTAGTTGATATATGGTGACATAAACACTTCTTCCGACAATGTTATTGAACAAAGTAATAATCTCCGAAACTGAGGAGAGGATGAAAGGCAAGCATAATCTTATACTGTCTAACATTTGCAATTAAATGTCTGCTATTGAGGGTGCGCATTTGTCCCTGAAAATTTGTGGCTTAGGTTTGAGTGTCACGCAAGCTAAACGATTTGCTCGGACAGCCGTAATGCGCTGATACTTGTAACTCTATTCGCTTTAGTAGAATTTAACTTCATCTTGTCGAGGAAGGAGATGACTAGAGAATTCCGTCGTAAGTCGTTAGTTTTCCTGGATCTCAGACCATCGCTGAGAAGAAGGAACAATTTTAAAATGTTGACAACCAATACATATATGTCGGCCCTGTTGTCTTGTCGAAGAAGTCTTCTTCGACGTCATCTGCGGCCTAATCACATGACTTGATCAGTTCAGTAGCGACTACCCTTGATATTGAGATCTTTAAGCGTATAATACTTCTTATAAACAAATACTCCTACAGATTCCCCCAGCAGCCCCTATTAAGCCTAAGCAAGTACCTAATTCATAGACGAATAGGAATGCAATTTCAGCCACTCGGACACTGAATAACTCCAGTTTCTCTTAAAAAAATCTTCCCCTTTACGATCGCCTGCTACTCCCTCAAACTCCATGGTACCAAACGAGGTGTGTTTTTCGACTATCCCCAGGCCTCATATCGATACGTTTAAGCCGAATATGCCGACGTTCCCGTAAATGAATAGAATTCCCACTTCAATCAATGCAGTGCCTCCTTACTCCAACGTGTTCCCTCGACAGTCGTTTTATCAGTGTCATTCTCATGCAAATGTCCAAACTGGGTGGTTAACTCAACCAGTCGTCAGTTTCTCTCCGGTGTGAATGCGTCACCGTATCCTGCCTGTGGATTTCCAGCAGAAAATCAGCCAGCCAATGCAATAATCGGTCTCCCTGCCCGTCATTTCCTCCCCCTAATCCTACTTCTCTTTATCCACATCAGAGTCTTTTGATGCTCCAAATTTTTTTGTAGAACCAGACAGATGCATCCAAATCCTATCGTCCGCGGGCAGCCGACCACTGGACGACCTAGCTCACCTCTATCAAAAACAAGCAGTCCTTCCTCCTAAACTTTTCCTTCGCAATGTCAAATACTTGCTAAATACGATGTCTTCGCATCCGACTCTGGTATTTGTCCATTGCCTAGATATTGTTTAAGTAAATGGGATATGGTTAACAGCTTTCGTGGCGGACTCCCGACTACCTCTTTTAGGCTACACTTGCATTCGGAATGATCGTCACGACTGTCGTGGTGGGGAAGAATCATCTACGTTAAGCAAACACTTTCACTTCTCCTCCTGGACGTCCCGCATTTTTCCGCGGTTGAAGGCAGCTATTGGTTCCAAGTGACGCTAAAAAAAATTTGTTATATATGCTCGCTGGCTGTGTCTGTCGCCCACTCAAGACCAGTGAGGATTTTGATCGTTGTCTCTTACAGGCTTATCGTGCTGCGACTGAATTAAGCTTTAAGTATTAATTGGTTGCGGTTGACTGCAATCTTCCTGAAGTCTGCTGGTCTCCGCCGTCAGGTCCCAAGAAGGTCGAAGGCTTATTTGGGGCTGTGGATGTTGGAATGGGGAGTCAGGTTGTCGATTTTCGCACCTGAGGATCAAGCATACCTGACCTAGTTTTCTGTAGTGGTTTCGTACACTTTTCAGTGACACCCCTGGTCCCACTCGGGAAATCAGGCCACGATACAGTTGTTTCTATGTTAGAACACATGTCTTTTAAAATTTTATCCCCGAAATCTAGATTCTGCTTCGATTTCCGATCGGCACGCCTGACCAAATTATTGACCTACCTCAATTCCTACGACTGGAATGATTTCTTCTCAATTTCGGATGTAAGTGTTTGCAGTGCCAAACTGTAAGAAATTTTGGATCCGCTCATTTCCTGTTTTGTTCCCTGTTAGAAAATAATCAGTGTCGTGATGAGATTTCCTACCCTTAACCTTTCCCGTGGGTTGCGCATACCCTCTCCTCGATTCCTTCTGCGGAATGACGTTTCCGTTCTGTCCTTGATTTGTTTTATTTTTGATGCGGCCAGTCGAAGAGATACAGTTCTCCGAAAACCCCTCGTTAAACTTCGCGAAATCGTCCTTTCGACAAGTAAAAGCTCATACAAAAACGAAGTATACTTTATTTGGGGACGTTCTTTGAAATCCTATGGCAGAAGCCCAATTGACCGCTGATGGTTTCAATGCTGTCTTGTTTAATACGTTTATTAAAAACTCAACCTATCGGCTACCGACTATCCAATCTTGGACCGGTGCCGTTTTCGGACATTGTTGAGCGTGACTGTAGCGGTTCGGCGTTTTTGCAAATTCCATGGCCCGGGACCTGATGGTGTCCCAGCTAGTCTTTAAATGCCGGCGCAAATGAAATTTTCCCGTCGTTCCTGTGCAATATATCTAATCCTGTTCTTTAAAATGCCTCAACTGCCCACACTGTCCTAGCAAATCCAGCTATCATATGGGTCTAATAGGTCACGTGCGCATTTATGAAAACCTGAAGTAAATCACCGCACAGACGACTAAATTACTATACATTCCCCGTCATCACATGCGCCACGCATACGTCCCTCCAAAACCTTAAAACTCCAGCACCTGTCATATAAGTGGGAAGTGTGCTTTTCGGCTCCCATCTCCGTGTGACCCATCTGCTGCACGTGAGATCCGAACGTTCTACCCCTCTTGCGTGTGAAATCCTGGTTTGTGTATTTGAGGGGCCACGACGTGCATGCGGCGCGCAGATAATCTCTTAAGCTCTGTCAGTCGCTACGCCCACTCCCTGCATCAGGCGACTGATCGGGTCGGACAATGGCTACGGGCTGGAGGTATGAATAATGACTTGGGTCGACGAGTTAGCGAATTTTCTTCATTGTGAAAAATTTGACGTACCTACAACGATTACCGTGTGCTAAAAGCCGTGACTTGGAGGATCGTCAACTTGTGGAATAACTCGGACCTCACAGTCGGTCAAGTCCATTGTGAGAAGTGACCGACCAGTGATCTGAGAGTCTTGGTGCAACGACTTCTCAATGTAGCATTTATGGCACTCCAATCTAGTGGGATCCGATCTAGTAGTGGCGGCACACCCAGGTGCAGCCCCAGCCGCATCAACCTTCGCTTTTGTTGATTTTGTTTGAAATCCTGGTCAAGGTTTTTTAGTGGACCAGGGGATGTGGTAGAATCCCCAGGTGCGGGTTTTGGTCGCGCCAGAAACCTGCGTCTTCTATCGCGTCCGGCCCTTTTTGTTATTTCTGGACACCGGGCCCAAGTTGCAGGGAAATGGGGAGAAGTAGATGTTGCACAAACTTACCGGCGCAATTTACCGTGCCTGCTCTTGCCCTACTCTGGAGCATGTGGTGAACAGTCCCTCAGGTGAGATGAGATCGAGTGAGTTTCCTGAGATCTGAAATTTTCGCAGAGCAAATCAAGGGGTTAAGTGGAAGCAGATAAATAATTTCTATGCTGGAAATGAGAAGTGGTAACTTCAAATAATTGTGACGTAAATTGCGATGTTAGGAACAGCTATCCGACCAAGTCAGAACAGGCGGTATGGACGAAGCGAAAGCGGAAGTTTTGAAGGTTTTAGGAGGACGTTTTGAGGCGAAACGAGTAAAAGGAGGCCTACGTGCCCCTGTTGTCGTCTTGTCCCTCTCCTGCCGTTGCTCCTCCGACCACATTTCCGCAGACGCCTTTATTCCAATTTCCGTTCAGCACTCCAGAGGTTGATTTGGGTGATATATTAATTTAAGTTTTAACGGGGAGGCAGTACGTTCGAATAATATTTCCGATTCATTCGTAAATCGTGCGTTTAGTCTAGGACATTTGTTCGTTCGCACAGTCGGGAGTTCCGCGGATTCAATATAACTGTTGGGTTAATCCTTGTTGCAATATCTGAGCATGGATGGGGACGAGAAAGAACAGGGAAAGGTAATTTCAAAAATCCTTATTGTTGGTGCATACAGTTTGAAGAGCCTCTTTTAGTCGAGGAACCCCTTGACCTTATCCGCCTAAGTCTTGACGAGACGGTTTATGTGAAAATGCGTCACAATCGCGAACTTATGGGCACCTTACATGTAAGTCGTCACATCTTTGCAATTTAAATCTGAGACTTGTATTTAATCTCATGGAGTGCATGGTTGGATGCGTCTGACTATTATCCCTACTACCTGTATGCAACTGGAATTCGTAGAATATTCTACGAATTCGGTGATGCATTTTATGTACTAAGTTCAAAGTTAATCGTGCACTCCGCTGTGCAGATAACAACATAGATTGAGATTTGAGATCTCTGCTGTCAGATGTAAGGTGGATAGGAACGAGCACTTAAATACCTAGGTGGCACTTATTTTCAAGTGGTAGTTGAGTGTCAACATCCTTTTTAGACTGAAATTGTGGGTTTTGACTTTCCTCAACCACCTAACTATTTCGTAGTCCATATCGATGAAAACAAAATGGACTTCTGCGGTCATCCGGGTCTTTTAAATAGTTCTCTTTCATATTACTAATTATTGTCTGCTTTGCGATCGTTTGCGAGGTCTCTAACCTGGCGACGGAAGACCAAGCGAGACGTACTTCATCCCACAGTGGGGATAGATCGAGGAACGCCAGTACCATAACCAACTATTTGCATGCTACTTCCCCGTTTTAAACCCAAGTCATTTTCACGTGTACGTCTGTGCTCAAAAATCCATCAACACCCTTAATGTGTGCGTTTATCCTTCCCATGCCACAAAATCCCTCCACATCGGCAGAAGCGTTTGATATACAGATCGTGTATGCACGCGTCTCAATCCAGCCATTTCTAACAAATTTCAAGTTTTCTTTGATAAACGGTCTTGAGTCCGCATTCAGCTTTCAATCTCTACTCAAAATTGCAGGGCAGCTGGCAGACACTGGTGCTCGCTAATTTTACAGGCTTATTGTAGCATTTACTTCCAGTCATTAATATCTTTCTTTTGTCCTAAATTTCGAAAGCCCAGCCAATAGCTGCCCCACACTCCGGAGGTTTGTTTCGCCAAACGAATAGTACGATGTTCCGCCTCCATAAGGACTACTTACTGCGTTCTTTGTCTGCAGCCTGCCACACATACCCGACTGTGTATTTTTCGTGAGTAGACTAGATACCGTACTTCCTAGCCGACCGACATAATTTGCCTAATACAAGCACAGTCGTCTTCGAAATTCCGACACCGTACTCTTCCCCCGCGACATGTAAACGTTAAAGGGATAAGAACCATTTCGAAACGCTTTGTCACCTTTCTAGTTTAGAAAGTAGTTTTTCGCGAGATCTCACTTCGGGCCCAATTACTTTAGTAATCTGTTGACGCCACAAGCCTTCGTATTCACGTAGATTCTGTTGGTAAACGCCTAAACGACGAAGAACTATCTCTGGAAATGTTATTTCTCTTCGTGTGTGGCAATCACAAGACATTCCTCGCCGTTCTGCGACTACCTAGTCAGTTTTTCTACACCTCCCAATTGGCCAACCGTTGTATGGGTGTCTGCGTGTGCCCGGGAAACACCGAAGTTATTCGTTGCTATGATGAGGGTTTATTTACGACCGACAGCAATTCAATAGAACAGCCTGAGCCCGAATGCTCGTGTTGTGATGGTTTCTTGAAATCCACCGGCTGCCGTAATGTACCCGAGTCCTCACCTCGAAGCAAATCCACCGATGATATCCCGCATACCGCTTTAGATCCTATTTGCGTGAGCCGGCTTTCGGTGGGAACACATTCGAGGTGGTAAGGTCAACGTGGACACGATGCACGAGGTGCACTGTGTTTCGAGGTCCTACCGTCCTACGCTTTCGAATGTGGACTAAACACCTGCCATCACTTAGGGCTACTTGACCTAGATCTGTATTTCTGACAACAGCAGCAGCCGAGTCGTTTAAAAGGAATGCAAACTATATGAGTACAAAATAATGTCTGATTGTGGGTACTGGTACGGTTCTACGGTAGTTATGATACTTGACTTGCGTCCCTTTTCAGCGGTCGATATCGTAAAAGCCAGATCAGTTCAATTGCTGTTTACGTTCCAGACCAGCTACCAGTACGCAGTCGCGAGAAGATGAAATAGTTCTAGGGAAGAATCGGCGGCACCAGATTAACCGGACTCAGGTACATGTCTGACCCTTTATCCTCAATCTACTCCAAATCAAGTCCCAGTTGCCTACACAAACTTAGTGACACTTCTTCCTCCTGTCCGTGCAAAATCCTGGTGGAGAGAGAGGAAGTAGCCTGATCAAAAGATTTCAGTCCCAAGTCCCCGGCGATCTCTGTGGAAGTGCTGTATTGGTGCGCGCTCTTCGCGGCCGATTTGACATCTCTCCCACGCACTTAGTGTTGAGAAAGTAACTCACAACAGCTCCATGGGAGCCAGAAAAACGTCCACTTCTCTCTTTCATTATAGCAGTTGCAACTCTTTAGGTCGACTTCGACACCATAAAGGCTTCATTGACCAATTATCTCCATGTCAGGACGTCGAATTTGCGGAGCTCCTACAAGTGAGCCAACATAAAGGCTTCTTTCTACTGCCTTAACTCTTAACCCAATGTAACACAGACACAGATCCCGGGCTGATGGAAAAGGATAAGGGCGTATTGGATTGCCTGCTCGTTCCAACTACTTCACCGGCCACGCCCTGTCTCATTCAGGGTTGGGATTCATTTCACTGAGCCGTGCCGACGCCTCGCGCCAGTTTTGCTGTTGTAGGAATTTCTAGCCTGTAAAGTTGATCGATGCAGCAGCCTTAAAAACCATGTTTTGTTGTGACCGCTCGCCAACACACGAAAATAGGGTGCTCCGAATATGTAAAACCGTCCTCCCTTCAGTGACATGCGCTGACAGGTTACCACACAATTTTCATGGGACGAGTGTTCAGACCAATCCTTCAAATCGGGGGCATTAGGCCAACAATTCGGGACGGTATCTGCACAAATCAACCCTCCATTCAGGCAAGTCAGCGCATATGCGTTGGTCTCGCAATACGATGCAATTCCTTTCTGTTCACGTACATTTACTCCTCGCCTCCGTCTGTGGTCAAAGAACTAAGAGCTCGATAATTATTCCGTCTTGTGACTACTCTGATTGAATACTATGCCCAGATCAGGCCTAAACAACGAATATGGTATAAAATGAATACGTACATGCGGCGACGTCACTGCTAATCAGCCTTTCCCCTTCCAGGGCTTTGATTCGCACCTGAACCTTATTCTTGGTCAGGTAGAGGAGACTATTACAACACTGGAACTCGACGAAGAAACATACGAGGAGATTTACAAGGTAGGCTTTGTGATTTTTAACGCACATTTGTGGAAACAGACGACAAAACGAAAAATCCCCATGCTCTTCGTACGTGGAGACGGAATTATCCTGGTATCGCCTTTGCATGCGGAGTGATCGCCATTTTCCTCCCTATGAATATATGCATTTTATAACTGTTTTCTTCTCCGAACAAAGGTAGTGAGAGGGAAAAGGTATACTATTCATTTCTGGTCTCGCATTTTGGCAGCGCCCTGATTCCACTCTTCCTCGTTGAAACCGAGCTTTCGGACCTCCTCTTGGCCCATAAGATTATTTTCCATTCGGCAGCGGAGGTAGGAGGCTGCCTCGGCACGACACTTTGAACTGTCCCATTCGGATTTCTTCATGCATGCAATCCATTCGTCCCGCATGCCCTGACATATTCCCTGGTGGTCTAGAGGGAAGCTACCTTTTTCGGGGGGATTCACCGTAATTCTCTGATGCTGGAATCCAGTCGTTCCGACCATCTATAAAAGAGAAAGGGGAGTTTTATTGACAGTGAAATGCGGGTCCTATCTGCCGTAAAGACAAGGATTCTAAACTAACGACTAGTACGGCGCACGCGAAAAGGCAAGTTCCGTGAAACAGCTGAGAAGGAAACCTTTGATGGGGCACGGACTTGACATCTCATGTGTTCACTAGCATCTGGGGATGCGTTTGGGAATGAATCTGAAACGTCAGCTGCTGAGACGCCTCTTAATGGAATAGCACGGGTAATCAACGAGATTTCATATTGTGCATGAAACCAGTCTTCAGATTACTAATCCTCCTTTTAGGAGGAGCATAAATGTTCATTAACAAAGTGGTGGCTTGTACAGACGCTTTATAGATGTCTAAAGATTTGACACCTAAAAATAATTAGGAAAGTTGTGCAGTAACGCGGTACATCTTTCCCAGTAAGCGACGAACACATGGTGACTGGTGAGGGCTTTGACAGTGCATGCAGTGCCGTGAGCCCCACGATTGGGTTAATATGAAGTCGGATACGTTCTTGGGGGAAAAGTGGGAAACTTTGTTAGACAACTTTTCGACGCTGAATGCCCAGGTTGTCAGACGTCGAGCAAAGGTGTCAAAACAGTTAAGATTCAGGTCTGCTGGGACCAGTAAGCAGTCGCCGTCTGCCTTATTATGTATCGGCTGGTTCTCCTCTTCCATTTCCTTTGAGATTTTTGTACGCGACATCCACCTCAGTGCGCTGATTGGTACATGATCCATCTGAGTGAATGGCTTCGAGAGAGTCAGCCTCTTTGTTAGGGCAGACGCGAGTTTTGTCGCAGGCGAAGGTGTGCCCGGTATATAGGGTATGCACGGCCATTTGAGACGGATGATTTCGCCTCCTAACCGCCAGTTCATGCTCGTAGGTGCGTGTTGAGGGAGATTTTCTGTTTGGCCATAATGTGCGGCATCGCAGGCAACGCATAGGATCTTGTAGACGACTTCCTTTCTATCAAGATAACTAACCCTATCCTCAGGGTGTGCAAGCCGAATACGTAAAGAAGTCAGTCTGTTCGTCATTAGTGTTTGGTGTCTCCCCAGGCGTCTTGCAACGAACTCAGACACATTCTTAGTGTACGGAAGGATTCACTAAGTATTTGCTTCGGGCGTCCGATTGAAACTATCTAGCTCTTTTTCTGTTAAATGCTGTTGTCTCATGCATTGAAGTATAGATTCTCAAGGGTAACCACTCCAGGAAACTAATTCAAAAAGGTATTTTAGCTCGACTTGGGCGCCTTTCTTCGTCAGAACAATGTGTTTTTGCTCGGTTAGGCAGACTGTTGACGGTTCTCCGCCTGCGATAGATTGGGTTGTTGTTATAATGTGCAATGACATCCGCATAAGTTTTGCTTGCGTAAACAGAAGAGTGCAATATCCCATCAGTCCTACGCTGTACGAGAACATCCAAAATTTGAGGTTACTGTTGACCTGTTTCTCGAGTATGAGCTTAACTCGGAATGTTTAGGTCTGTGATGTTGTGGAGCGTTTCCAATTGGTCTTTTTTAACGACAACAAATGTGTCGCCTACATATTGTGGCCGCAACTTGGGGTTTACTAACCGAGAAGCCGTAGATCCCAGTTTCTGTGTTGTTACTTCGGCAAGAAAGTCAGATACAGGTGACCCCATAGGAGGTCCCTTTAGTTGATAGTATTGGTAATCGAACAAAAGCTGGTTTCTTGGCAAACGTATATCGTCTTAGTAGGGCCACTGCGGGAACATTCGTCAGAGGGCCGTAGGTGTGCCTCTGTGAATAACCTTGGTAAATCTAGTGATATGGATGCGAGCGAAGAAACGACACCGAAGGAGACCATTACCTAATCAGTGGAAACTGTGATTCCTCTCAGTTTCTCTAGAAGCTGTATAAAGTTCTTGATGGAAGTCTGAAAATCCCTCGTGCGTGGGCAGGTCTGGTGGAATATCCACTTTGAAATGCCGTAATTTGGTGCACCGATTAGTGATACTACCGGTCGCAATGGTACTTCGGGTTTTTGGACTACCCATAGATCTTGGTGACGGTTGGTTCAGATGGTGTCGGGAATTCTGGCGGTTATTTCGTCCATGTAAGACGCTTCAGCGCCTTATCAATAGATGAAACCTGTGCATTTATGCGGCCAGAAGTTCAAGGCGACTTATAAGTCACTAGGATTTTTCCTAAAACTTGGCTATAAACATAAGAGTTGTGGGTCTGAGAGTTTCCCTGTTATCCGGCCAGGAAACGGATATCCGTTAAGGGGGGGGGGAGGTTCAGGCGCCCATTTTTACCAAGGTTTGCAACTAGAGGCGAAATAAGGGGCCTGAACACACTGCGAATACGAGCTCTGGCAAAGTTGCGCCCTACGGAATGACAGGAGTCGCATACTATGTTACGGAACCCTACGAGAAACCGACAGCCAAGACCGGAGTAATACGATGAGGCACTTTGTTCAGCAAATTTTTGCAGCACCATGATTGTCTGGCCACCAGTACTAACTTTCAAGACCTCGCTTTTGGCAAGCGTGGACGAGCCAGACATCAGCACTTTGCGCCCTGATAGCAATATCAGTGATGGTCTGCGAATGTTTTTTCGCTAAGCCGAAGAGCCTGCCCACTTTGCTGTTACTCTTCACGGAAGACCGTTCCACTATCCGCCATCCATGAACGCGTTGGGTATCCAACGGCTAGGCCAACAGGTTACCTGATGTATAAAAACGATGACGAAAGCCGCTATTACATGCTCGCGGATGCAGAACACACTATCTCCTTGGAACTGCATTGGAATGCATCTATCAGGAGCTGTGGGATGGATAGCTGACCGTGGAGGGAAAAGTTAAGGTGGCGGGCTGTGACGTACAGCCTAAATCCCAAATGTCGCAAGCATATCTTGGCAGGTTCTAAAGCGACTGGAGCTGGTACGGCCACAAACCATAAAAGTTCTGTAGACTGAAGATGTAGCTGACGTCATACGATAGACGAAGGGAAGTACGCTTAAGTAGGCTCAACACGACAGCTGACGGATACGATAGGCAATAATGCAAGCAAACTCAAAGGGAATAACTGTGCAGTTTGGGATGTGAGACTCCGCCGCATCCCAAACCCAGTGTTGACTTCTTGTCTACCCTACTTATCGTGGCCGAATCAATCAACACTGGTGAACATGCAACAGGTATTTACAATGGAAAGAGGAAACCAGTAAGTTTGAAGGTCAAATACAAAATGTGCGATGAGAGGTATGATTTTCAATTACTACGGAGACAAGTTTACGTCATAATATCGGGCACCGTTTGAAATGCACGGTCTCCGGCTTTTCATAAGCATAATGAAAAATTCTGTGCACATGGTGCTGGGCATACAGAGATTTGTCGGATAAAACTGAGCATCTATACGTGGCCAAAGCTTATGGCTGATGCCAACTTCTTGTCTGCATCTAATGAACTACATAGGATACACGGTTCTCCGTTATTCTGATACCTTGTTGTCCCTTAACCAGGATTGGTAATGCTACCCCTTAGATTACGAACTAGATGCAGTCATTGCAAGAACATCATACACCCGGGTTGGGGGCCGATATACAAATGTGCGTTTGGTGTCCGACGATAGCTGTCTGCCTTACGAAGTCAAACCAAGTGGTGCCGAAGAGTCAACGCTTCTAAGTGTGGAATGTTTGCACTCACCTCAGCTTCATATTTCGAAAGGTCACCTAGAAATGCCTTTAAATGGACTTTGTGCCACTGGTTGCTTCGACAAGATGCCTTCCCTGTAGCACGAGTTGCTGGCTGTTACTCGCCGTGATGCCCTATTGAAGGTGCTTAATGGATTCTTCACAGACCTTAGTGGCAAGGGCCAAATGATGCACAATATTCACGGCATTATGGGTCTGGTGGAAGGTGTCATAAAGCATGATCCCCCAAATCATTGTTCGACATTGAATTTCGAAGGGTGGGTGCCTGCAAGCTCCTGAGGGACGTACTTCGAAGAGTTACTGAAAATGTGGTGGAGAAATATCCCGAAGTGGAAGTGAGCACTATTCACATTTCACACGAAAATAAATGTAGACACACTGCTCTTTCGCTAACGCCCCTGATAGCATTCTACTCGCCCACGGATAGCCCGGTCGCGGGCTAATGTTGCGATTGAGTGGACGTTTTCAGCAATCTTGGCGAACACTGTCCACACGGGGACAGTAAGTTGACGCGCCTTCTCGGGTGAGTTGAGGGCGTTGTAGCCTAAGGCGAGTTAAGTCACCGGACAGGCGCCTAAATTCTAAACAAAGGGCATTCGTGCGTACGCGCAAAGGGACATCTCCGGCGTGATGTGCAAAGTGCACTCGGGTGAGCATCAAGGAGGGGGTGTAGCAGAAAAGCTCCCTTACTCGCACATATCGGGCGCTGTCAGCCAATTAGGTTGCTAGTCCTGCGCTATTTCGCAAGTCAAAGGGGTTAGCAAATGTCTAGCCCTCGGCGACTAAATGCCATAGCCTGATGGCTATCAAAGCGTACGATAGTGCGTTTCAGTCAGGAGTATTCAGTCGCGAAAAAGTTGCTGGTGATTAGATCCTATTCACCAAAACAAGTTAATTCACTTCTCACAAGCTCTTCTTCCTGAAACGGGAGTGAACGGCATAGGAATTCGAACTTAAGTTCAGGCCGAAGAAAGCGGTACGTACGTGGACATAACTAAGTGCCCACTGAAGCCATCATGACAGCTGCAGTCGACATAGGCAGACGTGGTTGACGCGTTCGTAAGTGACCACCAACTTCAAGTTCAGTAAGTTCTACAATGCATACAACAAACTAATGACTACAATACCCCATATCATCCACTGCTGGTTTATCACCGACCCTGATAACAACACTGCCCTAACGTTAGTCCCTGGGGTTAGTCAGAATGCGAAAATAAAGCCCCACTTTACCCAGTTATTTACGTAGGCTTTTAACCAAGTTTTCGTAAGAAATTAATTTCTTACAATTGTAGTCAGGTGTGAGAGTTACGAGGTATTTCCGCTGAACGTGATTGCAGCCAACCGAATTTTCGACATGATATTTGAAAAAAAGTAATCAATCACATGCTTCAAAAAAATACAGGGGTTCTGAATACTTCCAGACACGGTTATAACTTTGCTCCTTAAATAAGGAAATATGCAGTTCAACGCAACCAGATGACTAAAACGATGATTCGGATAACGATAAAACCGACTACTGGTGAAAATTCAACTTCAGTGCCGAAAGTGTTCCAATGTAGATATGTAGTCATGGCTTAGTAATGCTAGTTTCCTAGCGCGTTGCCGGTTAACCTGTGACGCACCACGGCCTGAACAGGCTGTTTAACTGGAGTGAAGTACACTTAGGCGCCCATTCAGGATGAAGATGGCGTGATGGAGTGTCGGAAAGATGCCGGTGCCCCTTCCATTCTTGGCTGTTTACAGTCGTATCCACGGTTATTTTCGTCTTGGATCGTCTCGCGTTCTCATTTCCATAAATTCAGCATCCCCACGTCCCTCCTCCACAGCTGCCTCCAGCGCCACACTCATCACCTGTGATCTAGCGGACACAACAGAATACTCCCCCACCCCGGATGTAACGCCTTTTTTATATTGCATTGTACCCTTTCTACACGTTTACACGATCATTATTTTAAAATACTCTTCCTATATATGGCACTTTTTGACGCTCACGGCATGTGCGTCTTGGTGTGATGCTTTCCAACTCAGTTCAGTTTTCTCGTGGGCCAGGTAGCAACAGCGGGAACCCTTTATAAGTGTGTGTGCTAACGTGTTCGTTGTCGGCCACTAAAATACACTGGCAACAAAGCGCCGCAGTAGCCATCTTCCAACTTTAACCTGATTGGACACCTCAAGACTGACATACACGACAGTTTACAGCATCGATCACGTTAAATCTACCGGGATCGTCTGGAGGTCCCATAACTACCGAGGACAAGTGATGTTGGGGCACCCTGGACCGGAGAACGCCTCCCCAACGTCTCCACACTTTATCCCCGTTCTCGCTTGAGGGATCAACCAAACACCATCTCCAGGCCAACTAGTCCACCCCCAAAAGGACCTCCCCATGTTGCCTTTCTTGTCCAAACTACCATCCGTATTCCTGTCAGCCTAACTAATCCCCAACCTTCCTCTCAGATCACTGTCTTACGTTCTTAGGGTGGGGAGGGTGTCGAATAAAAGGGTTTCGGTACTTAGCACTGTTGGGCAGCTTACACTACAAGTGCATTATTGATCTGGTTTGGCGCCAAGAACTCACGCGGTAAAGTGATAGCCATCTCCCTACTAAGATCTGTAAGAGAAGTAAACCTACATTACGCAATACCATATGTAGTGGGGCGCTGGACGATGGAAAGTATAGTAATGCACGCTATCGAAGAATGGGGCAACCTACTGTTAGTGGAAAGAGGGCAAAATAAACTTAGCGGGCATGGGATTGACCAAGAGCAGGGCATAGTACAACAAAACGATTGGAATAGAAAGCATCATCTTGAATCTAGGTAAAAAACTTTAAATTGAGTGCGGGGACCGTTGCTATTAATAAGGGTGACGCACGGGACATAAATGCCGAAGGATGATGAGCACTACAGCATTCAAACAGCCAGAGACGTCTTAGAAGTCATTTCTAATCAGTCTTCCATTTCTTGGCTTACTTTGGGGTTTACATAGCAAACACACATTCCTGAAACACTGTGCGTCAATCCATTCAGAGGAATTCCCTCAAGAGTACTCTGGTCACCGTATGATCCTGGATTCCCACAAAGACTATGTCAACACATGATTATTGCCCGCGGATTCTCGACAAGATCAGGCGCCTTGCAGACAGTGTATAGGCTCATCGCTACTTATACTAATGAAATTCCTCTCCTTTAAATGTTTCTTACAAAACGTTGGTTTCCTCGCGTTCGAAAAATCGCTTAGATACGTGACCTCCTTATGTCATTCGTGACATTTAGATTTTGCGAAGTCTGCTAACTCTTCGTGAATATTCCCTGTCCACTTTGCAATTAATATGACCACTGGACAGCCTCAGCATTATCACCCGGGACTGGACGTTGGTACGTTCAGGTCCGGCTAGAGTAGACAATAATCTCACTCTCCATTTCCACTGTCATCATTGAAAGGAGTAAAAGCAATGTATACACTCATGGTAGACGGGGGAATTTCCTTCTATTGTGCCATCGATTGAGGGAACATCCAATATGACAATTTGACCACCATACGACAACGATTGTAGTGGACAGCCATAATGGCTACGTCGCGCCTCTCGCTAACGCCTGCATCTAAGTCCTAGTGACAGCCTGCTGTGGCACGCACGTCTGCCCGGCTCCGATTGTTTTCGTTGCAATTCACCGTCTGCGACACGCA
This sequence comes from Spirometra erinaceieuropaei, assembly GCA_902702965.1. NCBI lineage: Eukaryota > Metazoa > Platyhelminthes > Cestoda > Diphyllobothriidea > Diphyllobothriidae > Spirometra > Spirometra erinaceieuropaei. The sequence goes on from CACRXP010000489.1 coordinate 225,040, forward strand.
CCTGGTCGATTATCTGCCTGCACCATGAGAGGCTTGTCACTACCCTCGTGTGGGCTCGGAGCCAATCAACGTTCCTCCTCTCGCTGATTGGTACATTGGCGGGCGCTGCCAGACCACTAGTGTAAACAATCTGCAGCGGCGACCTTCGGCGACGCAGTGCTCGTCGCTCTCGCAGACGCTGCCTCCGCGGTGCCGGACACATCCTCGTCCAGTTGCCAACTTTCCCCTTCATTATTCTGTACAGAACAAAGTGTCCTAACCAAATGGCGTCCTGCTTCTAACAACTTGGGATATAACCTGAAGTTGTGGCGTACTGAGCGTACACCATCACCGCTTAACCGCTACACGATATTCACAGCGTGCTCCACAGCCTGGTGGGTGAAATACGGTTACTTGTGTTTGAATCACTTCAAAGTGAAAGCAGAATGGCTTAGCATTTGGCGAACCAATACGGGGTAGGTCGCTCTAAGGGGAGAGGACGAACGACTTGGTACCGGGCCATGGTCCCATCCATCCCAGTCTGGCTCGGCCCATGGGATAGGAGCATGTGCTATCAGAGGAGTGGCAAATTATCAGTCGGATAAGCGCCCACCGAAGATAAGACTCACATGACAGCCGTTACAAAATAAAGGAAACGACATGCTTATATAGAACAGAATAGAACAGGTTAATTATGCACCCCCTGAGCGCTGTCTTCCTCCTATGAATAGCCTTTTTGACGTGATTACACAGAACTGTCATTTCGTTGTTGCTGGGTTTATTGATTCACGAGGCCTGAAAGTCAGTTTGAAGACATCTAACATGATCGTCATGATCTCCGTTCTCAAATCCGCAACCCTATACCTACCCCATTAATACTGGTCTCTCAGTGCCACTATCCCGAAGTTATCTTATTTTAAATTCGAGTGAACTGTTACGTCAGAGTTCCATGCAAAATCATGGACTTAGTAACTGCACAGTTATGCATATTTATGTTTTTCGCAAGAACCTCCACAGGTTCAAAACTGCACTATGCGTTGGGGCTTTTAACCATGAGTCCATGATTGTTGAACTCTCAACTATTCATAATATAAATGCCTCTGATGAGTTACTTTGTAAAGAAAGTTTCTCCTTGATGCACAAGTTCAGCGGTTGCTTTCCGTCCTTTACCGGGTTCTATCTCACTGCTGACGTTCGACGTCTTGATACCCTGTTTTTGCCTCTTCGGTGCCAAATTCGCCATCATCACGGCGCATACGGCCTCCAATGACACATCGACCTTGACACATCAAAATGGACGACGAATTTATTCACCGTATCTACGAAGCCACCTGGGTCTTCGGTCGGCTGCAGATCACAATATGGAAACGACACTTTTTCGTCCTAACACCAAACTGGACATGCACAAAGCTGTCATCTTGTTGACGCCGCTGTAATGATCTTAGACTTGGAGAGCCTACGAGGAATAAGGGCGGAAATTGAATCACTCCCACCCCAGCTGTCCCCCCAGAATACCAAAGCTGCGTTGGCAAGACAGGATCCCTGAGATGGAAGCTTTGGAATGGACCAGAATCCTTAGCATCCACGTCGTAGTGAGGCAACCGCGACTGCGCCGGAGCAGCCGCCTCGTGGGGATGGAGGATGAATGACTACCTGGACGACCCTTCTATAGAGATTTCGCTGTTCAAACCCGTCAACGCAAGGATATCTTGAAGAATTCCTTGGAGCGACTAGAAATCAACCAGAAGACTTGGGAAGACGTCTCGCAGAACCGGCCGGTCTGGAGGACAGCCGCAAGAACCGGGGCAGCAATATATGAGGCTAATCTAATAACTGCTCTCAAATCCGAAACAGCTGCTTCCAAGTCCCAGGCGCCTCCGATCCAGAACAACAACACCTAACCTCTTCCACTATGTTCATGCTGCCAACGGCTTTTCCGTGCGGATCGACCTCATTGGCCATCGCCGGACCCCGTCCTAAAACAATAAAACGAGCCCAAATGCTGCCTCTTAGAGCACCCCCAATTTTACCCCTGGACCGATCCCCACAACGCCCGCGACGATGGTCCCCACTACGGATGATCACACTCTTGATGCCCCGTTGACGTCGATCACCGTAACGTCCATCATCTTTAGCACAGTCCCTGCGACGACTACCAGATTTTCCCCCTACGCTACTGGTGAGAACGTTTCCAACTCCTCTTCGACCACTACCATCACCACCATCGCCTCCATCACCAGCGATGGGGACTCGATCTCGACCTGTCTTACTTGATGTTGTTCACTCTCCTCACTCATCGGCCTGATCAGTCAATTGCGAATCCATCGCATAGAAGCTGGAGAACTGGTGTCTGGCGCACTAACATACACTCGCCGCATTCATGTTAACTGTCTCCACTGTTCACTACATTCATTCACCACATGGGTGTATTCGGTCACATGTGCATCCACAACATCGGAATGGACGGCAGTATCAATACGTCTAACACAACTTGCACATCAACCACCCCCAGCCTAATCGTTTCTCCATTTCCCAACGCCCCCATCACTAACAACAGCAGTGTTGCAATGACGAAACCCCTAGCACACCTTGCACACCTAAAAACATTTCCGTCACCAGCCCTTTCAACACGCCATCCACCAGCACCGTTAACCCTTTATAGTGTAGGAACCCCAACCGACCCACCAGTTCCCAAGCTAGCCTGCCCATACTATCACCGCACATGCACATCACGCACAGGTCTGGTCGGTCACTTGCGAATCCATCGCGCAGAGACAGGTGAGCCAGTGCCTGGAGCACCAACATACACCCGCCGCCATCGCCTCAGTTACCCGCATTGCCCTTGTACATTCAGCCATCACACGGAAGTACTCAGTCACATGCGTCTCTACAAAAATTTGTGGTAAATCGCCGCAGACACGATTGCATCACCACACAGTTCCCCATCAACACATGCATTACACATGAGCACCTGTAAAGTCACACAATTTAACCACACTCACGCAAGTTAGAAGGACGTTCTTCGGCTACTTCTGCATATGGCTTCTCTATCACCTGAGAATAAAGCAGTCTTCCCCTGGTACAAAATACCAGTGTGTACGCATGGGAGGTCAGGCCGTGTGTATGAGACTCGCAGACGAGTTATACTTATCTCTATCAGCCACCTCTTTCAACTTCAGAATCCCTTGACCGACCGGTTGGGGCAGTTAACTGGACGGGGTCGATGGAGTGGTGACGACTTTCAGCGTATAAATCCTTACTATAAAAAATCTGGCACATTAAAAGATGCGGCTTCGAAGGTTGCCAACTGACGTTTCAAATCAGACCACGTAGTCAGTCCTGCATGTGTTTGTATGTTGACTAACTGACGAAATGAGAGTTGGACTGCGATGACTCCATCTTTACTGCGCTCTCACATGTGTGATATCCTTTATATTTACTTCTGGTGCGTGCATTTTGGCGTCAGGTTTTGCATGTGGAACGTACAGACGGGCTCTCTAGCCCTGTCAGCCACCTTTCCCATTCATCGCATCAGCCAGCATACCGGCTCGGGCGGAAGACTGGTGAGCGGGAGTGAAAAGTAAGTGTGGTCGACGGTCTTAGCGCATATTCCTCACTATAAACAGTCTGATTCCATGGCTCGGGGGACTTTCAAGTAACGGCAAAGCTCGGTCCTCCTTGGAGGTCGGCGAGTAAGGCCCCCGCGGCTACTGCCTTATGTGGCCTTTATGGCACACTCACTCAGTTAGAATCCGAGCTGTTCCCTGGGCAGTTTACATTTTGGACCATGAGGTGTGTTGCCATGCTTAGGTGCGAGTTTCGCCCTGTCAGTCGCCGGCGCTTTCTCCCGCTTTCGGTCTTCTCAACTTTGTCATGCCCCAGGCCCAGGCGGGGAGGAGATAGTGTGGTAAGTGCATCGCAATGCTAATGTCACTTTAAACTAATTCCCCTACAATTCACTGTCCCGCTCACAACATGTTGTGGAGTACACGACGGGCATCGTCTGAAACGACTCAACTACATATTGTAATACCACTCTGTGTAAACTTATTTCTTAGGCTTCAACTTCTTCACTGTGTGCGCGCGTCTTCTCTCTCTTTCTAGTTTAACGTTTTAGATCCCTTCCACACTTGGGTATCATACAAGACGTGACTATGAACAAGGGGCGCTTAGAGTCTCATTATCTAATAATCGCATCTGCCAAGATGACAAATATACACTCATTTCGTCTGCAACTTAAAATCCGAACTGGGTATGGAATGCTGAGATGAACGGGAATGACTTTCGACTGTCTGTTCTAAGTTACAGTTTCATGCAGTTTTCACGCCCATCTGTTTGCTTCCGCCTCCATCCAACGCTATAAATCTATCGGAGTGAGCTCATCGAAGTGCTCCGTTGACCAGCTTTCCTTGTTTGAGTTACTGCGTAATGGAATATAGGAGCATGAATTAGGGGATACCTGTAGGACTTGTGAAATCCTCTAGAGTGATAACGTCCATGCTCCTGTCCACGGGAAGTTGTAATAAAGGGTTACCATGTGGGAAAATTAAGGTGCTTCACCATTGTGCACCGTTGCAAATCATAAGGGGAAGCCAACGATGAGTGCTTTGTTAGATCACGTGTCTAACTCTGGGTTCGCCTGGCAGTGAAGTTATACTAAAGGGTCTAAACAACACTTGAGTCAGCGGTAAACATTCAGTCCCGAAGCCGATCACGCTGTCGCCCCGACCTCCAATCCAGTCATCTTACCGTCTCCCCCTAAGGTTATCATCTTACACATTTCCCTTTTCGCATCAATAAACGATAAAGACCGTTGGCAGTCGAAGGCGAGTTTGCAAAGATTTCAAACATCAGTAAAACCTGCTTTCCTCACGAATGCTGCCTTGTTAAAAATATGTTAAGGACAGTGTACCGCATATATTCTCGACCAATGTTTTTTGAAAATTTGCCAACTATTGCATTCGGTTTCGAATTTTGCAATTAACATTGTTTTCAAAACCCTGCAAGTAATTCAAATAATCATATCCGCCGCTAACGAGAGGAACCTCGAGTTAATTGTGGGCTAGGGGCTCGACAAATATGCAGTAGTTATTCTCAGGATTTCACAAGGCTATGTTTGCGTACTCCAACACGAGAACCTGAAAATAAGCGTTCACCAGAACTTCTACATTCTCCACTTCCACCAAACAGGCTTGTGAGGGGACAGAGGGCCTTGCAGAAGGGCTAGTGCCAGCGCTTTCAATGGACCCACTCGGAGTGATAGATCAGAACCAAACGCGTTCCAATGCCTTTAAGAAATCTGACCATACCCACTAGGTTTCAAGATTGAACTGCTTCCGGGACTATACAAGTCAAGTTATGACAAGACTGGAACCGGAGCTGCCGAGCAAGCTGGAGGTGTGGAGGGAGCATCAGATTTGTCGGGTTCCAACACACAGCCTTTAGACGGGTTATGCCCCTGATTTTGTGCGAGGGAACATGCACGGGTCGCTAACAGGACAGACCAAAAGCTACTGGAGACTGGGAACTCTGAGCGGAATTCGTGAAAACAACGCATCGAGCTCCCCTGTTTCCGAATCCCAATGAAAGCGTTTTCGAACAGGCGACCCTGTTCACTGTTTGGCAGAAAGAAACATTAACAGAGAGGTTTTTGAACAACTTTCCCTCCCTTGGGAGGAGCGTGTTGGGCTAGTTCAACTTCATTCGAACGGTTTCTTTTATCTAGTCTTCTTGCGGTTTCGAGTAAGGCTTGCGCTCCCTTCATGTTGAGGTTCAGTGCATAAGTTTTCGTGGACTTATTTTAGGTTTCTAATTAAACACTGGCTCGCGGTACGTCAAAGGACCCTTGGATTAGCCGAACTCCTCGCAGTCACGTTATTTGGCAGCCTAAAGTCGGCCGGAATGCGTTGGGACTCTTGACCCTTACTGTTATTAGAAACATAACAAAACAAATTTCACTGCTACTCCATGTGCAGTGCAGAATACGAACACGGGCGTTTGGAACCGGATTTACCGTATCGATTAATATATGCGAATTAACTTCTCGAGTGCTTTGCTAAAGTGTTTATCACCTGAAGCGTAGTGATAATTCTCTGAAAAATACGCAGGCAAACGAATGCCATTGTCGGCAGTTCCCTTGTATCGAGAGCCATATTGGTTGACTGACTCTCAACTATGCCCGTTGTACTCGAGACTTCTCCCAAACGTCGATTGCCAAACCCTGCGTGTGGAGTTCTGGGTAATGCTGAAACTGTTGTTTTCTTTCTTGTCATTTCAATGGCATTAGCAGAAGGAAAAAGTGGACACTACACTGACAGCAGATAAGAATCCCTTTTATTATAGAATCATTGTTCTGAGAACAGTCGGAGATTATTGTTTGATTATTTTCGGGAAAAGTGCTGGAAAAATGAGGATGTTCCTACTTTTTGATCGTAGAAATCCAGTAAGAGGTTCAGAGGATTGGATAGCTGGCCATGCTGGCGATTCCACACATATTATGGGAATCTTTAGCCATAAGAATATAGCCCTCCATACCCCAGCCATCACCCCAACTGTTTTTCACGAGCCAGTAAGGTTGGCCATCCAAGTCGCCGTAGCCAATGGCCAGAACCGCATGATCCAGGTAGCGAGGGTTACAGTGCCTGCTGGAGTATACACCGTGACTGAAAGAGAGAAGTGTTCCATCTAATAATTCACTTTTCTGTCTCCCAAAGTCAAGAACATGTTAACAAAACTGCCCGCTATGTTGCTGTATTGCTGGTTATTTGAAGGCGTTTGATGATACCACCGGCTAGAATGCTGACGGGAACATAAGCTCTCTGTGCTGCACACACACAGTACACGTCGCAACTCATTGACTGAAATCCTTACGCATTCAAAATCCCATAGGTGGAGCCTTCACCGATTTTGGAAAGAAATAAGGGCATTCCGTCATGTATTGGGGGCTTGTACTATTGGCCTTATAGGCTGTCCCCGTTGAGCGGGCAATGATAAAGAAGCATCATCGAAAAAGGTGAGAGAGACTGCAGTGGACATTCCTGACTTATTTTTCCGTCGTAAGTGGACCTTTCTCCAACCCAAGGCCAAGGGTATACAAGGTTCGAGTTACCGCTCACTTGAGCTCGACAGTATGGCGCCAAACCTCTGACTCACTGCATCTAAGTTAGAAACGGCGATCTCAGTTTTCCTACTCCTCATCGGTAGTATGTTCTTATTGTCTGATATACTTTTGGGTTGATAGTAATACTCGAGTAAACATTTCGTCCCATTTAATCCGGTATTCCGACTTTCAGTTGGCAATCTTTCCCATCATCTACCACGACCTCGCAACGTTAAAAATGCAGTCTGCAGGTGGTCGTCGTTGATTGTATGCGATTAAACACTTTTCCTCGAAACGACTGAGAGTGCCTATGTCGGCAAACAATCATCTCGTGGGCAGAAACCGCCCATTAAGATGTATCGCTTTAATGAAGGGAAGCTTCTAGTCTAAGAGACTCACAGACCAGTGATCCCTTGTATCCTTCAAGTGAACACACGTATGGCCTACTATTCTTGGGTTTCGTTAACCCACTGCTGGTTGTTCCGCTGATTCCTCGGTGTCAGTATTTATAGTTTCAGAAACATTAAGAAGGGCATGAAACGGAATAATCGGTAAACCTTGAACTCTTGCGAAATGTTCATTATGCAGCAAAATATTTGCATTACCGAACGTCTAATGTGGGAAATTGTTTTAAGTTTTCGAATACAAGGTCTTAAGAGAACGTAATTTTTGGACGTATTGTTCGTTCTGTCATTTCTTTCAGGAATGAGTGGACGTCCTTGTGTAATCATAGTAAATAAGCTACTAAAATCGTTGTACTTCACAAATAGTAATGTTTATTTAGTCGGGAAGCCGAACCTATGAATCCTATCAGTCATCGCCATTCCTGGAAAGGTGGGGTATTCCTACATGATTTCAAATCCCCACTGATCGTACTCACTTATCACACCCTACCTGCAGGTTTAACAGTGGCCTATTTTCCTCGATATCAGTATCTAACAATCGGTTGCATTTTAATGGAAATTGGTTTGGCTTAATTTTTTCTAACTGAAAAAATGCCAGGAACCATTATTGGCCTTTATTGGCACAAACTGTTCACTCCGATTTCCCTTTCATTTCACGCGATTCATTCCACTCAAGAGGGCTTCCAGAAGGCTGTCTTTCATCATCCGCATCCCAAAATATTCGACAGTGCACAATCTTAACTGCCTCGAGATTTTGCGAGGCATACAGTTGTGCCAGCCGCTTTCAGAAACAATGAAATCATACTACTTCCTGCAGTTCGCAGTCCACAAAAACACACCCATTCGGAACTGAGATGAAGGCGATTTAGTTGGTTGACGTAGGTGCCATCAGTTATCTGCGCGCCTTACTTACCTATAAAACATGAAACCCGGCAAGCCAGCATTAATAGCCACGGAGATCGGTCCAGTTATGGCAACAGCCTCCATCAGAGCCGTCTCATTGCCTTCTTCTATGGTCTCGTAGCCCAGCACATTTGCAACCACTTCTGACTGGCGGTACTGACATTGAGAATTCTAGGGTCAAGGGAGTTGCGAAATAGAAGACAACTTTATCATGATATAGGTAAATTTTTCAACAAAAAGTTCCTCAAACACCATGGGTCAATGTAGGCAAAAGTAGAAATATCATTATTTATTGATATACTCGACTTGCAAGACAGAAATAGGCAGGCCCATTTTGCCTTAAAGCCATGCACCTACAACACACTTAGGCAGTCACCCCACTGCAAGTAACAACCAATAACCGAGAAGTTCTGTCGACAAAAACAGGGTCATTGGATTCAACTCGTAGGTGCACAAACTACAGTTGACGTATGGTTGACTGATGAAAGCAGGTGAACCAGAAACGGCCATTCCAATGCTCCTATTCGTTTCGATAAAACTTTTTTTACGGTAGATTTCAGTACCATCGAGCCGAGCAATTAACTTATGCTGCCTAAAGGATATAGGAATGCAGTCGGTAGAAAACTCCACTAAATAGCGCGGATGGACGAATAAGTTTCACTTTGTCGAGCAATCCATTTCCTGGGCTAAAACTGAGGAGTTTTCCTAGGGAAATAGAGGGAAAAGTTGTGGCCCAATTACCAAAGTTTGCCAGGATTCAGAATACGATGGTATCTTAACTATCTGGGCAGTCAACACGTCCCATGAAATAACTTGATCTCAGTAATCCTCGATTTGCCTGCATCCGACGTTCTGCCTATCTACTGATGCTTCAATATCAGTCCGTGCAACGAGGATTAAGACATCTAGTTTCCAAGAAATTATCGTGACATAACGATTAACGATTCTCCTACACTCTTCTAAAGACTTTTAAATGATTTTCGCATGTTTCTATCTACCACGAGTTAACTGTTCCACTTCCGTTTGGTGGACTAGAAAGGTAGGTCAGTAATAAAACAGTGGTTTTTCGCGCAATCCCTTTCATGTGAAATGCCTAAGTTACGCTGTTGATTTTCTAAAGTGCGTTACTAAACACAAACGGAAAGCGTATCCATACGCCCCCTGGAGCTACCGAAGTGTCGCGTAAATTAACTCATAGCGGCAGTGGACTTGCAAAGCATCTACCGCACTCTCTCCCCCTCTCCCATCTGGGCCCAGTGTCAAGACAGAGTCGAGAATACAGGAGGCAAGAGAGGGCGCAGGCGTCTGGCATGACCGGACCCGCATCTAGGAATATCGCCATGCCTTCTGGTTCACAACAAGCACTTGGCCAGAATTTTAACCAACAACAAAAGTGGGTCAGAAAAAGAAGGATGACACAAGTCACTGAGTAACCACGCACACGGCCTGTGTACCCGGCTGTAACGGAAGCGCATCCACCGGCACGGACAAAGACAGGGACGGCAGAATTGCATTTCCCGTTTATATACAGTCATCAGCCAGCTATATACCAATTGAACTTTAGCAATGCCATTTCAGAACACAGTTAACTGTCACACTGCAGGTTACAATAATTCCTGGAGGATATTTACTTAACGAGTGTAAGGAGACTTTTGAGAGCTGTGTAATTTTCTCATTCGGTTTCATGGGCAGGATTTACGTACTTATGTAAATAGTTTTTGAACATTTATACGAATAGTTGACCATTCGGCTTTTCAGATTTTCCGGAGAAAACGTCATTTTTGTTCATGCAGTATCATTTTCAACACTTCCATTATCTTTACGTTTGAGTGAAAGTCATTTAACATTAAGTGGGAGATTTGACTTATGCATATAAATCAGTCTACGTTTATTTTGACGTTTTACGTTAGCTTACGCGTAGTTCATTAGTTCCATCACCTATTACATATTCCTCCACAGCTATTTTCCCCTTCTTCCTACAGTGGGTTCAATGTCAACCGAAATTCCGAAATGCATTTTCGTATCGAAATGATCAATTAAGTAGGGCTATAGAACTAATCAGCCTGCAACACAATTCTATAAAATTTCAGTTACCCCAGGATGCCGGCTTTCGAATGAACTTCAGTCCGGCTGCATGCAAAAACTACGCTCAGTCAAAAGGAGCGGAAGGAGCATGAATTTTCCTTACTGATTTTCGATGCGCCTGGAAGTCCAATTATCTTTCATCAAAACATGCATAAAAATATTCATTATTTTGCTCATTCGGTAGAAAATTGCGTCTTCTTCTAATTTTATACCCGAACGAGAGACATAATTCGGTTTTAAAAAATGTCTAATTCAGGGACTTTTAAATACCGTGAAATGACGGTTCATAAATCGTCATGTCTCTGTATTTACCGATGTGGTTTGTAAAGTCAACACTACTGATCAAATTCGCTGTTAAATTTTATGAACCGTATATGGTTTCCCTTTATTACCATAGAGAAATGTGTGGTTCTCCGTACGCAGAAAATATACGGCTCGTAGTTTGGAAACCCTGAATCCACGTGAAACGGTAGAGTGGGTTCAAAATTATTCGGGAATTGGAAAGGTTTTTGAAAACCGAATTATACTCTCCTTTTGAGCATAAGATTTAAAGAAGACGTACAGTGCGTGACCGATCACATGAAATGTTGGCCGAAATTCTGAAATGTGTTTTTGATTAGGAAGGAGTACTTAGGTGGGGTTGTCATACTGATTAGCATGCAACACAATCCTTAGTATTTCGGACTCACCAGGACGTCGGCTTTCGGATGCACTCCTTTCTGGTCTCCTGTAGAAACGCGATCGGCAAAAATGACTACTTAAGTAGCATGCGATTTTCGTATTGATTTTCGATTGTCTTACAAATTCGAAGATATTTTATAGAAAACGTGCACAAAGTATGCCTTATTTTACTCGTTCAGTATAAAATCACACCATCTTCATATGTTAGACCCGAAGACAGTGTGTATTTTGATTTTGAACAAGTTTTCCAATTCCCAAATACTTTTAAGCCAGATCTGTCATTGCATTAGCGTTTAGCGATTTCATTTTACAAGATGCATGCTTTCCGCTTAAGGGTAATCATACATTCCTCTACGCCTTTAAGAAGTCACCTTATATTGCGTTGTACATTTCATGAGAAGCCTTGGTAAACGGACGTGTACGATGTTGTGTATATGGACATCGCAAGGTCTTGAAAAACTCACAAACAGGAACTTTTTTAAAACCGAAATATACACTTTCTTCGGGCCATAAATATGAAGACGGTGTGATTTTCTACCGAACGAGCAAAATAAGGCATATTTTGTGCACGTTTTCGATAAAATATCTTTGAATTTGTAAGAACATCGAAAATCAATACTAAAAACGCATGCTAATTAAGTCGTCATTTTTGCAGACCGCGGTTTCTGCAAGAGACCAGAAATGAGTGCATCCAAAAGCTGACATCCTGGTGAGTCCGAAATGCTATAGGACAATGTTGCATGCTAATCAATATTACAACCCCACTTAAGTAATCCTTCCTAATCGAAAGCACATTTCAGAATTTCGTCAACATTTCATATGATCGGTCACACACTGTAATTGCCTACCGAATGAACAAAGGAATGAATAGTTTTGTGCATGTTTTCTATGAAAAATAATTGAATTTTTAAAGGCATCGAAAAACAATGAGAAAAATTCATGCTACTGAAGTAGTCACTTTTTGCTGAGTGTAGTTTTTGCATGCAGCCGGAATGAAGTTCATTCGAAAACTGGAATCCCGGGGTAAATGAAATATTCTAGAAGTACGTTGCAGGCTGACTAGTTTTACAACACTACTTAAATAAGCTTTTCGAAATAAAAGCGCATTTCGGAATTTCGGTTGGCATTTCATGAGTTAGCCCACCTACTGTATGTTGGCATGAACAGACGTTCAAAAAATACTTACATTTTGGTGTGGTTGGAGCATTTGTCATTCTTAAAAAGGAGGCTCAATAAATCCCCCGACGGGAGATTGCAAAGGCATTCAAACAATCGCTCTATGACCTCTGAACTGCGAGGAGCGACTTGTAAAAATTCCTTCAATGCCTCCAAAAGCCAGAATACGAAAATACTGTATTCCTCCTAGGATGACCAAACGGAATATGTGCCATGTTATTGCATCCTAAGACAATTAACCACTCTTTTATGCATCAAAGAACTCTTTATATATGTGATGAAAGGTATCTATGTTGTCCTAGAGCGATTAGTAGGTGAGCGTGAAGATCCTCTGTGCAAAGTCAACTTACCATGATATATCCGCCTACTTTAAATCAGTTTTTATAATCTTCCTGGAGGCATATTTAAGGATTTCAGTGGTAATTCCTGAATTTCCATGAAAATCTTCCATGCATTTTTCAGCGTTCGAATGTCAACACGTACGACATGATACGAAAAGAACCAATTCAGACTTACCCTGGCCATGTAGGGGTAAGCGGCTTCAGACTCACTGCCGTGATGGAGGAAATATTCAAAAGCTTGGACCATCAAGCCGCCATTACAGCCTTCATTGCCTTCCGGCCAACTGCAGTCCACCAGCTGTTGTTCTGATAAACTGATCAACTCGTCTTTTTGCAACTTCAGTTGGCCTTCCACCGCTCCAGTCGCCGAAAACGCCCAGCAAGATCCACAGGCTCCCTAAAAATTTGTAATAAAAATTTCATCCTTTAAGTTGGGCTAAATCAATCCATTTGAGACTTGTGGACTCAGCATGAAATTTTAAATGAGTATGTGGGTTGAAGTCCATCATCAACTGCGGAATAACCGCGCAGTATTAGTAAATTGCCGAAAGGCAGTACCTGTGCTGTCAAGGGCATTACATCGCGCGACCAATGTAATAAAACTGTCTACTGAAATCAAACAAGTAGAATTTATATCACTCCGCGCCCATCTGAGGGTCTGAGATGACATTGAAAGCTGCGATTCAAAATACATTGGGGAAAGCAGGCACCTTTCGTAACAGACATGGGGCATTTCAAAGAGTATGCGTTGCCCATCTCGGAATCGGCCTGTTCATTCGCAAGTGTCTTGACTGCTGCACCAGCAGTGACCATAAGTTATCGCTATGCAAAGTAGATGGGCGGGGATTTACTTTAAATACACTGCTGATGCCTCTAAAAAAATTTATGACCTCAGTCTGACTGACAGACCATAGACAACTTTGCTGTTTCTGAAAGCAGCATGACTGACGCTTTCTAATGTAATGTTTCCAAGCTGCACTTGATACTGGTTTTCAGTGTGAGTGACTGAAGACGCATGCAAAGGTTCTTTTTAACCCTACCGCGCCTTGCTAAAACGAATGTTTTTCAGGGGAGGGGAAAAGTATACTTCGACCGAAAATCCAGACAAGAGGATGGAGTCCGGTTTCTAGATGCCTCGTTAATACACAGCGTGGGTTTTTAAATACGCACAAGACACTTGGGTGCGAAGAGCTGTCAGCCACTCAAGTCTCCCTATTGGTAAAAATATGGCTATAATGGTAACAAACGGGCCTATTTAAAATAAGTAAGGTATTTTTAGAGAGACTGCTAGGTCTACCGTAGGGAAACGAGATTTTACCTACTGTGGATCTACATTTTCAGTCAGTCCTTCCAAGGCGCATCCACGAGATGTCGATAACCACACGGATACTTCCTCCGACTGTCTCCGACCTCTTTTCTACGCGCTAGCAAGTTACAGTTCAGTTCTCCGGATCAGTAAAATGATAGCCCAATTGAACCTTTACTTATATCGCCTATGACTGCCTTTAAGGCAATTTTTGAGAGAGAGTCATTTCAGTTCAGTTTAAAGTAGAAACTTAAGTAATCACAAATCCTAAATACGGAGCCTTTTAAGGGAAAGCTGCCAAAGTAAACCTTGAAATACCTGGTCCTTCACCGGTGTTACCGCACCCATGTTGCGCCAGTCCACCTGGGCTGGCAGGTCCTCAAGTCGGAGGCTGATTCGAGGACGCTGTAACGCAGCGGGCGGTAGCAGTGTCTGCATTTTGTGCAGATACAGGGCCGAAAACTCTCGCGGAGTAAGATCGGTGAATTGATTGGCTGCCATGGCGTATGTTTCCAGGTCTTGCTGAAATCGGTTATTATGTTCCTCGATGAATCGCATATTAGCCATAAATATGCTTCTGCGCAGATCCTCCTCGTAGCTGTCCTTGTAGGTCTTACCGAGCTCAGTCTTCCACGTATACCATTGGTGGAGAGCCTCTAATTCACGAAACATTCCCTCTACTGCTCCCCCCGACAGGCAGAGTGCGGTTACAAAAAGTAGCAAATGCATTTTCCCACGATGCAGGTGACAGAAGGGTATCATTTTTTAAAAAACAATTCGAGTTCCTTTTATACGCAAGCAGTCTACCGAGGTGACCCTAAAACCGAGGTGTCCGGATGGATTTTTGACAACCGACTCATGTAACAACTGCGTTAACAAAATGTTTACGTTACTGCATAGGGGGCAATTGGTAAGTTCACTTATACCGATCATTCTGGAAAACCGCGATGACCTCAGCGGGGCAGAGCTTGTTTAAATGAGCAGGATATGCAAGTAAAATTTAGATAACCTCTCCAGTTTAACAAAGGTTAGCGTAAACAGGTTTGATCAGGTGACTCGGATCGGCTTCCAACAGAAAAAAATTAGTGTAAATTTTTGCTTCGCCCTAGACTTCCTAGCTCACGGCAACTCTTCGACAGCTTCATGTCAAACAGGAGTTAACACTGCAGAGAGTTAGGCGCAACCTTGCAAACGCCAGGGCATAAAGCCCTGTGTCAAATGAGATTACTCGCTTCAACCCCTTAATGCAAGCTCTCGCAGAAAATGCCCGTTTGTCTTCAGGTTGGTTTCATTTGGGGAAGAGTTTATCTGGAGAGTTTACGGACCGATTTATCGCTATTTGGACTATTAAATTGCCCCTGTTACGAGATGTGACAGAGCGTGAGGAGGAGTATACGAAGCTCCGCCTTGGCCACGGGAGTTGGAGGACGTGGATGAACGTCCTCCGCGATCCTCAATTTAGTCTCCATTCGCTCCCAGTCCTGTAGACTCCTTGATACCTGCGTAAGTGCTGTTCATGATCTTAAACCATTGAAGAAATTCACCGTAGATCGTACTAACTCACGGTTTCCATTGGAAGCCGCTATTTTCACTTGTGGGTGTAGTTCGGCGTTTGTTATGGATTCTCTTGATCCTGCAACTACTAGTCCTCTGGCAAAGTTTATACCGTTTTTCGGGACACTTGATGCTGTACTCATGGTTTGCAATATTTCCAGACCAAACGCCTTCCTGTCTTCGCACCTTCATCTCTGGGCATTTTTCTGTTGTATTTCTCCTCTAGGAGCCCTCCTCGCGTGAAATAGTATAATTAAGGGTAGCAGTCCTCCTTCCATGATTTATTTCCAAAGAACGAAATATAGAAGATGCGACCTGATTGGCCACGCATATTTTGAGGGCGCAAACTACTTTCCCCCTCATCCTTGGGCGTAGTGGTTGAAAGACCTTTTCTGTGAAAATTTTCTTCATTTGAAGATCAAAGGCCCCTCTCTGACTGATAGCGTGGCAAATGTTGACATTCCTTTCTCACAAGGAAGCCACTTTTGATGAATGATTCCAACCAGTTTTTTGGCACTTGGCTGACAAGATTTTCAGCCGCTATCTATGGAGACCATTTCTGATGCTCATACTTCGTGCAGTTACACCTGCAGTTGCTCCTGTGGAGTATCCAGTACTAGTCAAACGGCAAGATACCAGCCTGTCCGGTTGAATAGAAATACAGGTGATTCAGTTTCTAGCGCAAATTTGACTCACCTTGCTGTCAACGGCCACCAAGTGGATGTCAATCCAGCCATCCAAAAGGTTCCGGCGAAGCACTCAAAATTCCTGCACCTGCGGCAGAGGCGGTGGTCATACGGTTAGCCAATCCAACTTAAAGTTCGCGGATGGCGTTCACTCAGGTCCTTCAACTACCCTGGCCCGAGCGGAGCGTAACATATTTGCCCGCATCCTGCCACATCGGGTGACTTTGACGGTTCACAAACACACCCGTCCACTTTCCCAGACATGACATTAATTATTTAGGTTTTTAGGTGCTAAATGATGAATCGTTACCAACCAGTCCTTTCATTGATTGATTCGATGCCATCCTCTAAGGTTTTCATACGCAGGCTGTCGAGCGTAGATTAAGCAAATTTATCAAACTGGAGACTTGGTAAACATGACTGACTGCTTCTTAGAAGGACAACTGGCCAAGTTCAGCAAGACTCAAGCTTGGGAAGAGTGCACCCTCCGATTTTGTATATGACAATGGCATGCAGACGGGTAATTTGTAGTTGTGTAGTATCCTCTGCATAATGCGGCAGCCTAGCTGACCAACTTTTTGAGTATTTGTCACCCTAAATGCTTTGTCGTTTGCATTTCTGCGCGCTGTTGAGCGTATAAGCTACTTGTGACCAGGGTCTAGCTTTTCGGAAGTAAGGGCATCACGTTGACTTATTTATAGGCCTTGGATGAGGTGGAGTTTGCGCGCCATTCGAAACCCCTTTCGGGCTAGTGCAACAATTTCTCATTAGGGACGGCATAAGCAGTAACACATAAACACTATATAAAGTCATTCTGCCAAGTATTGGACGATCTATCGAACCAGAAACGTCCTTGTCAAATTTCCATCATAAAATTAGCCTAGATGTACCCGTTTATTGATCGCCGGTCAGAGGTCCAATCCTCAGCCTCTTTCTAGCCTGCCTTGCAGATTACTCATGCCAGTACTTTCGATCCAGTTATGACCTGCCGCTCGGGTGATAACGGGGGGGGGTCTTAATATAATTAAGTACTTCACAGTACCACCAGCTAGCTTCCACTTAGCCGCGCTCCCAGCTTGCCACCCGTTTTTCCAGCACCTTTGCAGGCCAAACTAGAGAATATCATCTGGTAGACAATAATGGGCTCGCTAGGATCGACCACTAATACCAACCTCCTATCCTTATGACAGCGTTTCCCGTTGACGTGGTGACGTTTTACTTGCAGAGCAGATAATGTCCAAACTTCGGTGGGCGTCTGATTTCGGTCCCCCACAGAACAGATGTGTGAGGGCCCCGAGTAGCCACTGGGGGAATGCACCGGTGAGATCTGGTTATGTAGCCGCACCTGATGGACACAATACTGTTGACTTGCTTCATTATTTTGAGTTGGTGTGATTGCATTGGCGTGGTGTTGCTGCGCGTTGCGGCGTGTGTTCAGTTGGCGCCTTGTTTCGTCGTTGCCATGTCTCCCTTTTTGGTCCAATGCCGGTGGTCCTTCTTGACTTTCGACCTGTTGTCTCGTTCTAACTTCGGAGTTGGATGTTCCAGGGTTAGGGTTCAGGGCTGCGATTAAGAGTTAGGGTCGGGGTTGGGGTCTGGGATTAGGTTTAGTGGTTTGGGTTGGGGTTAGGGTTAGAGGTTAGTATAAGGGGTTAGAGTTAGGGGGTGGGGTTTGGGTTGGGAATTATGTCGGCTATTTCTCAACCACCCAAAGCACGGCCGCGCATCCCCAATAGCTTTTCTTTTGCATGCAGTTACTCGACTTCGTCGCCTGCGCGTTTCATGGCCCCAAATGTAAAAACTTCTATCACCATCAGTCCCGCATTACAGGTGGCTGGGGTTTGTTTACCTCAGGTGCCGCTACATAACCACATCTGACCGCCGATGCCCTATATTATTTGTCACTCTGGATATCCTCATGTAGAGATCGTAGGTAGGTAACTTCCCTTCCCGTATCTTCTCTTTATTCATGGATCATGAGAGTTGGGAGATACTGGTAAGTTACTCTCAAATAGGGTTTGTGTGTATTCGTTAATGCGTTTTTATCCAGAATGTTGGCCATCCCCTTTGCGAAAGCTCCCTTATTTTCCTGGTTGCCAGTCCCGATAAATTCCTTTCTGACGATGATGGAGTCAGTTTTGTGGCATGCTTATTTTCCTACATAAGTCTAATTGCAAATTTCTTAATCGAACAGTTCTGGGAAAAAACATAGACAACTCTTGTATAATCACGGCTCTCGCATATTCAGCAAATAACTTTCAATGCGCTGAATGGCTGACTTACAGCATCAGTCAATGCATCGCCTGAAATTCTTCTCACTCTCAAAATACTTATTTAATTTTTTTTCTGCAAGCGCTCTCCAGGTCATTGTCCATTCTCGGAAGTGATAGACAAATTGAACAAAATAAAATCATGGTTGGGACTGTGGGGGCTAACAAACCAGCCGCACTTTGTGAAATCTCCTTGTCACTGCTACTGAGATTGTTTTCGGTAGGCGTGCTAGTTTTTATGAAAAAGCAGTTTGCGGTAAAAAGGGGCAGGGCGGTGTGGTTTCCCCCTAGGGCCAATTCTTACATTTTGCGTCGTAGGCTGGTATAAGTATTAGGGCTAGGTCAAGAGTTAGGGTTTAGCGCTTAAGGTTATGTTTCGGTAAAGCTTAGAGTTTTGGGTTGAGGGTAAGGTTTCGGTTACGTTACGGGCCAGGGTTCGAACTGAGGTTGTGGGTTAGGGTTGGGCATAGCCATTAGGGCTGGGTTAGGATTAAGGCTAGGTTGAGGTTAAGATCCAAAAACTAGGTCAGTGTTATGGCTAGGATTAGGGTTAGATTTACCGTTGCAATAACCACTGGTTAGATTGTTAACAATTAAATAGTTAAATTCACCAATTTCCAAGTAAATTAATTAATAGCGACAATTTTGCACCAATCACTGACTTCGGTTTTGTGTGTGCTGATGCGTCTTCAATCCCCGCCTACTTGGATTTCCGAATGCGAAATTGTTATGATGAGTGGTTTGAGTTTCTCACTCCCTAGTTGCTACCATACTATAGGTAGTCCTGGTGGAGCTCAGCAGTAAGATTTTTATGAAAAAGATATTCCCTTTAGCTGTATGAATGGACTCGAAATTTGATGATAAGCCTCTTTAACAATAATCGTCAGAACAGTCATTGTCTGTTTGCTTTAATACACTCAATAATCTCGCGGACGTTAATATAATCGAATTACCGATTCATTTCTTCGAGATACCTGACATTTGCGAAGTACTTTCTAGATGGCCCGAAGGCGCAGAAGCATGGTAAGATGTCGTTATATAGCCCCACCTGCTGGACACAATACTGCTAGGTTAGGGTTTGGGGCTGCGGTTGGGAGTTAGGGTTAGGGGCTAGGGCACAGAATAAGAGCCTATAGCAATTATTCCTCAACCATTCAAAGTACAAACACGCATCCCCTACAGTTTTTCTTCTGTATACAATTATTTGGCCTCGTCGTCTGTGTGTTCCCCGGCCCCACCTGCAAAAACCCTATTACCACCGGTCCCATAATACAGGTGAATGGGGTTACATAACCACATCTGACCCATGATACTTCTCAATTAAAGCGGAAAGCGTCCTCTTTGATCCAAAAGGCAACCCAAAAACCGAGCGTTTTCAAGCCACAAAATGAGTCTGCGTCTAGCATAGCCGGTAGACAGCCTTTTCCTATTTAGTTCGTCGTCCAACATATTTAGGTCAGTATATAGGTCATTATATTTTAAGAATAATAGGCAATGCCTTTGAAAACCCTATTGTAAACGGTACATGCAATATCTTTCTATAAATAAACATGGTACTGAAATGTTGTCAGTAATATACACATTTAATAGAATATTTTCCGTGAAAATGTAGAACCAAAACTTGAGAACATTCAGTTGTAGATGATTTCAGTAAAATGTAATGACAGTCATCCGCATTAGCGGTATGAGTATGCAAGGCGTTGGTTTAGCACCACAGAGCTGTTCTGTTCAGACAGGCGATAGTGTCCAAGCA
The DNA here is from genome assembly GCA_902702965.1 of Spirometra erinaceieuropaei. Lineage (NCBI taxonomy): Eukaryota > Metazoa > Platyhelminthes > Cestoda > Diphyllobothriidea > Diphyllobothriidae > Spirometra > Spirometra erinaceieuropaei. Next base: position 245,277 of record CACRXP010000489.1, read on the forward strand.
AATATGCATCGAGTCTTTGCTTGAACGTCTCCGTGGTATCCGCCATTATTACGTCCTCGGGAAGCCCGTTCCAGGCACCGACGACTCGCTGTGAAAAACAGTATTTGCGAACGTCCAGGCGGCATCGGGATCCTCTAAGTTTTAGAGAGTTCCCACGCAGGTTTGTTGTTGTGGCCAGGGTAAAGAAATCGTCGGGGTTTAGGGCACATTCCCGGTTCCTCAATATCCGATAGGCCTGTATGAGATCTCCTCGAACCTGCTTGGTGATGTATCGCCCAGACCTAGCAAGTTAACCCGATGTCGAAAAGTCGTGGGTCAGTACTCCACTTGCACCTCAGTGTGCGCAGATCCCGATCCGCTTTTAGAGAATACTTCGTTCTGGCCTCGGGCGCGCTTGCGTACTCAGTATTGACTCGCAAATTCCCGCCTTCGCAACTGTCCAACTACGTTCACCAAAGTCATGGGTTATTCAGGAACTGGCTATGAACGCCGCGATCTGACTCATGTCCACCCAAGTGGCAAAAAGTTCCAAGGTTTTTTCGTCACTTACACTGGGGCACTGCTGATCTACAGATCCTCCCTATGTTTTACAATCTACCTTTAACTCGGTACTAACCTCTCGCTCATAAACATCTGTCTGTCGTCGTTTTAGAGCCTTAGAGGGTAGAGGGACTTGCAGAAGACTCAGGGCTGCCAATTCTTAATCTTCGAAAATTGACTTCTAACGCGCTTACAGCTGAAGCTCTCCATACATTGGATAAGCCAGGGCCATAATCGATCTAGCGGTTTTGTTAAGTTTCCTTTGAAACAATTCGTGATATCAAAAGGCTCCATTTGACACGTAACCGGCCATTATTCCGATCTCCGACCGTGAACACTGCAGTACTTACCAAATATTCTAACGCTAAATAATTCATCCGGAAATTCATTCACATCACCTGTTGCAACCTTTGCACGCCCTTCAACATTCTCACCTGGAATTCCGGTATGACGGGACACTGTCCGGATGGTCCGAAAGTTTGCGTGACTCATACGTTGCGTTGTCCATTTGTAGACGTGAAGGCGTCACCAAGCATTTCCGCTTTTTACTGTCTTATCAAGAGCCGGGCTGGAAGTCCGCACGTGTTGCATGCGCAGAGAAATTATACTACGCGCCTAGCGCCAGACATTGGTAATATGCACAGTGAGTCACAGGTA
>CACRXP010000489.1:260505-275498 GCA_902702965.1 Spirometra erinaceieuropaei
AACCACCACAAGCATTATTATTATTATTATTGTCATTATCATTATTATCATTCCCCTTCTCATCGCTATTATTATTATCATCCCTCCCACAGACTGACTGATTTCTCAAATTAAATTCGAAATAGAACGAGATTTGGACCTCGGATATAAAAGCGAAATTCATGTAACTCCGTTAGCATTCATGCGAACTACAATTGAAATACATTTGAACAGAGGAGCATCGGCCGCTACGACACCCTGGTAAACGTCTTGATAAAATGTAGGATGGTACGAGTACTTGCTTCGCAACTGTTACGGAGCTGCATTGAGTCCAGACCCTGTCCCGTCATGAAGGTCAAAATATTTTTAACTAACAACTAATTTACAGAATCCACGAACTGAAGTCTATGCCTTAGGTTACTCGGTAATTTGGAGTTAGCGTAGTATCAGACTCAATCAATTACATGCTCGGGTCGGGGACCTGGCTAATTAATCGGACACTGTCAGAATATCGTTCGGCTCCCGCTCTCTTCAATTCGACCACATCTTGCCTAGTGGGCGCAAAATCGCGCGGAGCTTACTCACAAGACTAACAATTGCATCGTACTAGTAGGACAAAGTGAGATCGGAAATGCGCAGTGTGTTGCTACGTAAATCCGCAAAAATTTTCCAAAAACAATGTTATTTTAGAGAATCGGTTGACACTATATGTGCGCACGGATCGATGGTACCTGTTGTTAATTAAAACGGGTTGTAGACGACAGTCAGCGGTGCGGTGATGATCTAGGCCACTGTCCATATTGGTGAAGCAAATTCAGCTTAGAAATAAGGATGGGAAGTAGGAATAATGTAGGCGAATATTCAATCGCGAAAGATCTCCACTGGCTTCTCCCCAACATACAGTACAAAGAGTTATTTTGTGCGTATTTTGTGCTGTACCGCTAAAGACAAAGAAGATAAAAAGGACAATTTCTAGCTCATTGCTCTTTGTCCGTCAGACGTATCCAACGCCCATGTTTGGATAACAAATGCTTGGTTTCAATCTGCAAAAGGGGTTGTACTTTAGGCTGCCATTCACTTATACATCTTCCGGCGGAAACCAACTTCTTGCCACAACTAATCAAACATTAACTGGGACCTTCCGACAAGCTTTGAAATGCACATCAGCACTTAAAAATGCTGCATTATTACTCATGCTGACTGCCTTCCTTGTGCGTTTTCTGGTAGATGCCCCAGTTTTGAAGTTTTAGCTTTTTAATCGTCCTGAGAACTAATGTGCTAACTTGGAGCAAGTCTTTGTAAATGAAACTTTATAGGCTCTGGCCGAAAGTTGATATAAATACTCGGGTCGAAACAAACCAACTTCCGTGGGATAACCGCGTAATATTCAAAAACTGTTTACAGACAGCCAGCAGCATATGCATAGGTTGCATGATTTCAGCTAAAATATTTCTGCCGGTTTTCGAACTGATATTATAATACATCATCTAGACTGACTGCCTCCAAATCATCGCAGTACTTTTGAAAGAAGTTAAGGAACTAAACTAATTACTTACGTCGGCAGTAAAAGTGATTGTCTTAACACGTAATCCCAAGTCAAGTCACACAGGGCATCATGCTGTCTTTTAATTAGTTGTCCATAATTGACTGCGAGAAAGCAACTGCGGGGGTGGGGGTAAGAGTTCAATCAATCTTCCAGACATGCTTAATAGAAAGTACGTATAAACGTATGAAGGGTGTAGATGATTTGATTTTTGGATTTTTATAATTGTAGGAATTTCTCAGAGGACAAAATGATGAGTCATAAAGACAGCTGTTCACAGAGTAAGGATAGGGTATGTAACCCCATTGGGTGGCTTTCCAAAAATCCGTCTTCTTATTTTATCTAAGTAGGTGTAGTGTGGCTCCAAGGCACAACTCGACGAGTGAGCTCCGTAGCGCAATTGGTGAGCATTCCTCTACCGTTGTATGTACCAGATTGCAACCGACAGGACAACGATCCCGTGGCTCAGTGGTTAGTACTTTGAACTTCTAACCGACAGTTCGCGGGATCGAGCCCCAGGTGTTCCACACTTCGGGATTGGGTAAGACTGGCTGACGACGGATAATAGACCAGAAATGTCCATTCCAGTCTCCCATGTCCTTGTCGGTAACGCTATTCTGTGACTCATAACGGTTTATCTGACAGAAGGTTGGCAAATGAGTAACGCGGTACGCGGATTTTGATCTTCACTAACGTTACTGACGTCAACGTTGTGCGGATCGGGCTGAAGATTTGGGGTTAGGGATACGGCTGGATTTAGGATTAGTACTATGAGTTGGGTTATTCCTAGGACTGAGAATGTCAGGCTTGGGTTATAGTCTGGATTTGCGGTTGAGGCGAGGGTTGTGGTTTAGAATTAGGGTTAGGGATTTGAGCTAGAATTTTAGGGTTTGGGTTAGGGATTTAAGGTGTAGGGTTAAGGTCGCGGGTACATTGGAGTTTTCCCTAAATCCTTACAGATTAAGGGTTAGGCTTACCCATTACAGCAATGGTTATGGTTGACGTTATAGATATAGCTGATCAGGGTTTTCCCGAGGGGTTACTTATCTTACTCTTGCCGTCGACAGGCATGTAAAGGCGGCTCACAGAATGGACAATATCGTATATATTTTACGAACAGATGGATGCTTCTGTGTTAGAATATGGCAGGATAGAAAATCGTTCGATTTAAAAAAATTTGGAAGTGTTTTGTTTAGAAGTCTGAAGAAGAAGTGCAAACTCAGACTGTGCACCAGAATATACATAGTAGGTCTTCTGAAGGTCGGAACACTCCACTTCTCCCAACAAGCAATGCTGATGAGACACAACTAAATTAGTATCGTTTGTGTGGCTCTTTTTCTATTCTTAAATCTAAATTCCATTACTAAAATTCAAGCAACTAAGAATACGTTTTGTTTAAGTGTGATCTACGCGGAAGACTGCTCGAACAAAAGCCCTACAGGACAATTTTCGTCAGCTATTCCCCGAAAACCATTTTATAATTACGTTGATATAAGTGAGTGGTTTTCCTAAAAAGTTCTACCCTGATGTTTAGACAGCTATGTAGGGTCTAGACTCTGTTTCAGTCGTGTAATCCTCACACCTAGTTGAAGTTGAGACATTCTCTAAGGCGGACTTTACTCAAAATTCGTTGAACATTTTTGAGCGAACCTGCGTAACCGGAAAAGATGTGTTTGAGATAAGCATAGGGCGAGCTGTATTTCAGATCTTTATAAGAAAACTTTCTACACTGATTGTCGATTTCCCGCATTTCTGCACGTATTTTTGGGCAACCCTTTTGTTTTCACAGGAATTTATCTTGCATTGTTTTTATGGACTGTTTAGGAGACCTTAGCATACTGGCAGAATAAGTTCAGGTCGCGGCTAGTGGGCGAGAGTGGCCCAGTGGGATATCCCTGAAACCATAATCGTAAACCATAATGCGATGCAACTTTGATCGTTGAAGCTTTTCTTACTTCGTGGACATGTTTGCGAAGAGTCCACATTATACTCTAATGAAATAAATGCACATGCATGCGTGCAGTTTATGATCAGTATAACCTTCTTCGTCTTTTATAAGAGACCCTTGTTCTAGTCCGCGGGCTCATACAAATAAACCTTTTGTTCCTGTAAATAGACCACCTTCGCCTTTGTCCTCAGAAGGAGGCGTATCTAGCCTCAATGGAGGTGTGAACAACTTTCTATGGACTTATCTAGATGCCGTATGGTGCTGGTTGGTTGCATTCACCCTTCTAAAATCCCTAAACACGTGAAACTGACGGAGGTCAAACACACAGCAGACTTCAGGTAGTCTTTAAAATTGAACCGTTATCTCCTTCCCCGCCACATCTGTGCCAGATTTGGTGCTTTCAGATCTGAAGTTGCCTGTTTTCCACAAAATTATTATTTCTTCATTTAACAAAGCGAAGGCTGAAAACGAAGCAAAATTTAATGATATTTTTCGAACTTAACGGCCTCCTCCGCAGCTTCCCACGGTCTTTACCGAACTACGAACTTGAAGAAACCTGCAAAGGGGAGTCAGCTCGGTTCGTCGATTCGTGAGGCGTGGGTGTAGGTCTGGCAAGAACTAGGAAGCTGTGGGGGAGTGGGGACAGGGACCAAATTGGTCCATTTAGATATTGACTGACACATAATACTTCCAACACGGCTAATGGCTAAAAGCCCAGACAAGTGTTCGGCTCATCAGTGAGTCCACCAGTCTCCCATCTGAGATTTCGATCATATACTCAAGTTTTCAATTTTAAGTGGGTTTACCCTGAAGAACTTACTCCATTTGTTTCTGGGAGAAGAAAACATGAAACTTGCTTTTTACCAGGCCAATGAGGAGTTAATGGTGGACTCAAACTGTCTGAACACATTTCATCCCCATTTCCGCACTGCAGCAGCCTCACAGCAGTACAGGAAACGCGTTGACGCTGCGCATCTAGTTATTTCCTAAATCAGCCGGCGACAGCGAGGTGCTCTGTCATCTAACATATCCGCAACTTATATCCAGTTTTGGTGGCTAGTTCTGTGGTTCTTCGGCCGGCAGATCTGTGAATTATCTTTATGTGTGCTCAGTGAATTTATAACCTTGAAATTGTTCAACTTTTTCCCGGAAAGGGGATGCTTCAATAAGTCAGTGGAGGCATCGTACAGTCACGATAATGGGTCAGTTCAGCCATTCACTCATATGCAACTTTCGCTTGCATATTTGGCCACGTTGATGAAAGAAGTTGCCTGCTGAGTGTTGATTATTACAAATTGAAAGCTGTTTCCCTCTCTCACACATGAACTGCCAGAAGCTCGAGGTGCATGAGCTTTGTTCGGAACAAAAGTGAACTATGTGCATTCGCTATGGCTTTAGTTTGAAGGACCCGCTCTACCTCCCAACATGTTTGAGGGGCAGTGGGGCTAAGATGACATACAAGTGCTATTTGCCCGCCCCCCAGTACGTAGTATGGGGACATGACGGGCAGGTTGAAGAGTGACCCCCAGTGATGATTGGTCGGCTTCTCCCCGCCGCCCAAACATCCAAGTGCCACCATCTCTCCCCCCCCCCTACCACACCTGGACACCCCGCGGCGAGCAGAGCGGGGGCAGGAGGCTTAGGTCACCCAAGTGGAAGAGGGTAGGAGAATGTCGAGGGTCCTCACGCAACCGACGGGGACCCGAAATCGACATGGCACTGAGGCCAAGAACTCCAACGGGGCGTGCGACGCCCGTCTCACCCAGGCAGAAAGGTAAACAGGACACGAGACCCTCAGCGCGGTCGCGGACGTGCCGGCCTGGCCATGTGCCCAGCCACCCGTCTGGTTGATTTCGGGGGGGTGGGGGGTGGAGGGAGGACGGCACCATCTCCCTGCTGTGCCGCCCTGTTTGGATTTCGGCGTCTCGAAGATGACAAAATTCTCTCTTTATGACCGGAGGCTGTTGGTAGCAGTCAGCTTCCGGGCTTTCCTCAACCCGAATGGCAGATGGTTTATATTGAGTAACAGTTAAACTCTCGCCAGCACATTGAGCGAATGGGAATTTTAACCCTTTGAGATCATCTTTCCTCAGTCCGACAGAGGGTCTTAATGCCGTATATCATTCAGGAATATGCCCACACAGACGAATTAAGTCGCTTACAGCAAGCAGTCTCCAAAGCACGCGTGGGTGACTTCAGTTCAGTGAAAAGTCAAACAATGCTGCACGCAGATCTGCGAAGAAACCAGCCGTTTTTGGCGGATTTATACATCATTCAGTCAGCCAAACTCGGGACCGGAAAAGCAAGAACACTTACAGTTTCCTGAGGGGGATCGGGAATGGCTATTTAATGAAAAAATGGTTGTTTCAACCTCCACTGTCCATGTCGATGGTATCGATCATTTGCAGGTAAACTGACAGACGAAGTTTAAGCAGTGGTCAGTACTTGCGTCGAACCTGAAAGCTTCTGGATCTTGATCCCTTAAACCATCTGGAAACAAAGGTGAACACCGTCACAAAGTGAAGCTGACTAGCTCCGATAGCAAGTAACGGAGTGCGGGTCCGATGATCAGGCAGTGGCCGTTTCTGTCAAATGCTCAATAAACACCGGTACGATAAGGCGTGTTTAATAGGTAGTTGAGAAGAAAGAAATTCGATAGCTCGGTTAATGATCACATTTACTCAAACGTGTCCACCGGTAAATACTGCAGACACGCCGAGGCTGCACCATTTATGGACTACAGTGGCTATGCATTCACATACCTTGTAAAATTAACAGCTCCCGCAATCATGGCAGATGTTCGCACTTGGAGCGACGATGAGTCGGCTCTCCGTATCTGGATCGTCAATCCCAGCGATTTCACAACAAGTATTGGTAATCATTTTGATAACTGTTCGGACCGTTGGGCCAACTGTAATGTAACAGGAAACAGCGTTCACTTGCGCGCTTCCCTCGTGGTCAATTACTCCGCCCAGACAAAGTCCCGGCATCAAACGGGGAAGGGGGGTTACCGTAACTGGACCATTACTCGAGAAGATTTCGACCTCCTACAACTTGAATGACCGGCTAGGTCCCGCAAAGTGAACTGCGACTTGACAGTCGGCGTCATTCCGCCACACGGATCCTGCCTGACTGGCCATACGCGACTGCAGTAATCTTCCAGTCCCTCTGAAGTATTTGCTATGCCCACAACTGTTTGATAACCGGTGAATCATTCCAGACGCCTCTCAACGTGGCAGTAGGTCTTCCCGCCTCATAACTTGGTGCCTAATGGTTACTCCCGGTCTGGGTGAAACTCAAAATCTCAGTTGTGTGAGAAGGCAACTGAGAGTGCCGCAATCCAGCAATCTTTCTTCTGGTTCAGTGCAGGGTGTATGAACACGACTTTACACAGATGCGTTTGCGGTCGCTTGAGCGGTAATTAGTCTTTACGTTACCAAGTTTTTTGCAATTGACGAGAACATCAGGGAAGGCCGGCTGATTGCTCTCTTTCTCCTGCATCGTGAACTGTGTTGGAAGACTAGTGACTCCAAAGGCTGAAATAGCACTTTGGCTCTGAGTGTATTGACGTCAAAGGCACCTGCTCAGAGACTGTCCGCGAAAATGGGCAGTTCGAACATTGATTTCGACGATGTCCACCGTAAACAGCTCATCAAGAGGACAATAGGCCAGACGCATACAACTGTTTCACAATCGTCGCCGATCACCAGTACGTCATCGGCCACTTTCCACAGCATGATAGGGGCAGAGAAGATGACTTGCGCGCAAATTAATTTATAGTGGTAGTAAACTTGCATTGCATCTTACGCACTCTCTCCTCCTCTTCCACCTGCGTCCGATGTCAAGACATAGTCAAGAATGCAGGTGACTGACACGGCTGGAGCCGCCCCAGGCATGCCGCCACACCCACTGTGAGACTTTAAGTACGTTTCGAGACAAAGATTCGGAAGTTGGAGGATTGTGACATACTAGAAGAGATTCCCCACTTCATTGTATTTGCTTCCCGGACGTGACTGAATGGTCTCGATTGCCAGTCCGTGTAGAATAGAAGTCAAGATGGACGTAGCATAAAAAGAAACCACGAATACTTATCTCTCTGAATTCCTCCAACAATGTTGTTGACTATGGTAGTTGAATCAGTCCGTAATTTGAAGTACTTTTGAGTGATGCGATGGACCGGCAGGGGCGCACTGTTTGTGTGTTTTTGGAAATCCACGGAATCGAACCAAGACTTTTGTACATCGGTCGATCGGAAACACTGAACCCGAGTTCTCCATTACCAACAATGTGCACTAATTTCGCTCCTTAGTGTTTTTATGGGATTGGCCTCACGTGGGAGACAGAACTGTCAATTCTGCAGTAAGCACTTGACCACCTGAAGGTCGTTGATTGCTGGAGCGTCCTCTGCATGTAGGCACGCTTCCGAGGCCTTGGTGGGTCTTGGGTTCTCCGAGTGCGTCATATTCGCCCTCAGGTAGTAATTTGCGTGAGGACTGACGACACATGTCTCATCCTTCGCATCCGTCCAACTGATTGTTTGTTCCACTGCTGCATTCATGTTGTCACGTTTGGCATCCGCTTGGTTCAAAAGGGGGCTAGTATAGAACATCGTCACTTTTTTCTCTGTCAGCTCCTTAGACAGCTTGCAAAACCTGTTCTGCAGTATAACGTCATGGGTCCCGATGACGGGTTCGAATGTTGGTCGAGTCGCCTTCTCACCAGCTGCTTCTTGGTGCGTATTATGTTGCCTTCATCGGCAATAGTCGAGGGCTAATTAACAAGTTTTTCTTCATCTCTCCTGCCTAAGACTGCTGCATTATGTTTCTTCCCCTTTAACTGCCCCTCGAAAATACATTTCGGCAGTTCATGCTCAACAAAATGGGTGTCTACAGTCACTAGGAGAGGCAAGTTTTTCCGAGTGAGGACTTAAGTCAGCATTGATCAGCCTCCGTCAGTCGATTTATTATTCGATACTATAGCACAAGAATGCTGCCAGTGTAAACTAAAATTCCAGTTTGTTTCAAATATAGCTGGGATTTTAGAAGAATGTCCGAAGATGCTTGCAGTCAGCACGCGGAAAACACATACAGTAGATGCGCTTAATCGTGAAATGTTAGCCGACGTTCCAAAATTGATTTTCGATTCGAAAATATTACTTAAGTAAGATTGTAATATTAAACACCGTGCAGCATAACCCCGTAGTGATCCAGTTACTCCAGAATGCCAGTTTTTGAATGAACTTAATTTCGGTCGCCCGCAATGACCACACGCTGCAAGAAGGGCCAAGTGAGTAACATGAAAGTTTCTCCTCGATTTTCGATGTACTTATAAATTCAAATATATTTCACAGGAAACATACATTTCTCTAGGGTGCTAAGAGGAGACCATAGAGGGGTTCATGAATTTGTCTATGGAATGGACCTATATTGTAAACTGTACAAGCAACACTAGTAAATGCAGAGCCACGATGTTTTAGGAACGGGCACTTCACGGTCTTAAAGAATCTCATAATCGGAAACTTTTTTAAAACTGAATTATATCCCTCCTTCAGGTATAAAATTTGAGGAAGACGTAATTTTCTACTAAATGAGCAACGGAAGGAAAATATTTATGCATATTTCCTGGGAAATATATTTGAATTTATAAGTACATCCAAAATCGATGAGAGAATTTCATGTTACTCGATTAGCCCTTTTTTACAGAGTGGTCTTTGCAGGCGGCCGAAACGAAATTAATTCAAAAGCTGGCATCCTGTAGTAACTGAATTATTATGGGATTGTGCTGAACGGCGGTTAATATTAGAATCCTACTTAAGTCATCTTTTGGAGTCGAAAATGCATTTCGGAATATCGGCTAACATTTCATGATTTAGCACACCTATTGTGGCGTGCTGACACGGTCTATTAGGAGAGTCGCATAACTGGCCCTGAAAAGGTTAACTCCTTCATCGTATGGTTTACACCCAAGAAAAATTAGCCAACAAGGTTACTGCCTGAATTGCCATATGAAGCACCCTTTTTGTTTCTTTCTGCAACAGGACAGTATCAGACGACAGTCATACTCGTTGGAGGAAAGGTTTATGAAATGTTGTCCCTTACAACACTAAGACAGTATATCCGCTGAAGGACTTCACTCAAGACGTATGTGTATGCGCGAACCATGCATGCAAAAACTATACTTTATGAAAAATGACTACTTACAGTGCGTGACCTATCTCATGAAATGTTGGCTGAAATTCTGAAATGCGTTTTCGATTAGGAAGGATTACTTGGTCGCGGTTGTAATGCTGATTATCTTAAGGCATACTCTTATAACATTTTGGACTCGGCAGGATGTCGGCTTTTAAATGCACTTTTTTTCCATTTCCTGTAGAAAGCGTGCTCTGAAAAAATGACTACTTAAGTAGAATGCATTTTCCCATAGATTTTCGATGGTCTTGGAAATCCAAATATATTTTATAAAAACTACAAACAAAAATATGCTTTCTTTTAGTCAATCAATAGAAAATCACGTCTTCTTTATATTTTATACTTAAGGAAGGAGCATAATTAGGTTTTAAAAAGTTTTCTAATTGCCGAAAAATTTGGAGCCTGATCATTCGTTGCATTAGCGCTCAGTGATTACACTCTACAAGGTGCATGCCTTCCGCGTAAAGAAAATCCCATATTTTTCGATGTCATTAAATAGATATCATACAGGGTCCATAAAATTTTGCAATAAATGCGGACCATGTTGTACATTTCATGAAGAGCAGTGGTAAACGGCCAGGTACGATGCTATGTGAATGGACATTTCGCGGTCTTAAAAAGTCTCATAATTAGAGACTTTTTTAACACCTAATTATACTCCTTCCTTAAGTATAAAATATAAAGAAGACGTGATTCTTTATTGACTGTCTAAAAGAAAGCACATTTTTGTTTGTGTTTTCTATAAAATATATTTGGATTTCCAAGACCATCGAAAATCTATGGGGAAATGCATGCTACTTAAGCAGTCATTTTTTTCCGAGCACGCTTTCTACAGGAAATTGAAAAAAAGTGCATTTAAAAGCCGACATCCTGCCGAGTCCAAAATGTAATAAGAGTATGCCTTCAGATAATCAGTATTACAACCGCGACCAAGTAATCCTTCCTAATCGAAAATGCATTTCAGAATTTCAGCCAACATTTCATGAGATAGGTCACGCACTGTATGTAGCATGACTTTTTCTCATTGATTTTCCATGCCCTTAGGAGTCCAATTATATTCCATGGTAACCATGAATAACAATACTCATTATTTTGCTCATTCGGTAGAAAATAACGTTTTCTGTCAATTTTATTCTCGTAGAAGGGGTATATTTGGGCTTTAAAAATTTCTTAGTATGGGATTTTTTAAATCCGCGAAATGGCCGTTCATCAAACGTCGTGTCTCTGCATTTATCAATGTAGCTTTTAAAGTTAACAATATGGCTCAAATCCACTGTGAAATTTTATGAGCACCATATGATCTTCTCTCAATACTGTAGGGAAATGTATGGTTTTCTGTAAGCGGAAATGTACGACTTGCAGTTTGGAAGCGTTAAATGCATGTATAACGGCAGGCAGGGTTCGAAATTATTTGGGATTAGTAAAAGTTTTTGAAAACCGAAGTATACCCTTCCCCCGGGTATAAGATTTGAAGCAGATGCTATTTTCCACCAAATGAGCAAGAAAATGAATATTTTATGCATGTTTTCTATGCAATATAATTGAATGTTTAAGAGCATCGAAAATCAATGGGAACAATGCATGCTATATAAGTAGAAATTTTTTACAGAGCATAGATTTTGCATGCAGCGAGAAAGACGTTCATTCAGAAGCCGCCATCCTGAGGCAACTGGATTATTATAGAAGAACGCTGAAGAATGATTAGCTTTACAACCCTACTTAGGTAATCTTTTCGAGTCGAAAATGCATTTCAGAATGTCGGTTAGCATTTCATGATTTAGCAAACCTACTGTGGCAGTCGCATAACCGGTCCTGATAAGGTAAACTCCTTCATCGTATGATTCACACCCAAACAATTAGCCAACGATGTTACTGCTTGATTTGCCATTTGAAGCACCCTCGTTTTTTCTTCCTGCAACAGGACAGTTTCAGATGACAATCATCCGCGTTCGAGGAAAGGTTTATGAAATGTTGTTCCTTACAACAGTAAGTCAGTATATCCGCTGAAGGACTTCACTGAAGACCAAGTGGACTCCACGATTTCTGAAAGTCAGAAAATCCTCTAGGAAATTTCCCGTGGAATTCTGGGCAAGAAACGTTTTTGTCATAATTTTTGGGAAAGACTTCAGTTTGGACTTCATTGTTCCGCATGTTAAGACTTGCAAAATTTCCCGTCATTTTGGCTGAGGTTCTGTATCACTGCTAACAACTGCATGAAGACATATCAACCTCTTTGACTGCAAGTAGGAGGTACGGAAGTGGAATCACTTTTCATTGGCGGGTATTAAATCGGAATTTGCGAGGTCTGCTAAGGACATACTTCTACCCTGTCGATGTCTTAGTGACATGCACGTACTCGACGTCGGATTGTATTTCGAATTGCATCTATCTTCCGTCACCGCCTCAGGACAGTGATATTTCCACTGAATACTGTTCATCCAAATGGCGTTAATTTAATTGGTGTGTTTGGGCGCTTTTGAAAATCCGAACTTTGTCTGGGACCTGAATGATTACTTTGATTTTAAGCAATGCCCCTACGTGTACTGTTAGTGCAGCGAGGACACCAATCTCATGTAAACAAAGGCATTAGCGCCTACCACCTGAGTGGCCCAACGTGCCACCCTTTCACGCGGGTCGGAACAAGATGGGCGTAACATCCATACGAATGACGATATGCATAGGCAAAGAGAGGACGCACTCCAGATGTTTAAACAAACGTGAATACCTATAGAGAATTCAGCTTTGGTACAGTTTTTCACTCTGGAGGCCGCAGAACCCTCTCACATAGTAATATGCGCCTTATGCGTCTTTTATCCTTTGGAAGGCTGACGAGAATAGACACTCTTAAGTCTAAAAATCTAACCACGAAAATCCCAGCTCACTTCCTATCAGGAAGTCGCAACGAAGGAGAACTATTTGGTATTTTTTGTTTACTACATATATTTATATGTTAAATGAATAGTTACATAAATAATTAAGTTCATGAGTCAGAATTAAATGTCGGAGGTATAGGTTTTTAGGGTTAACCCAGGAATACCAATGAGCATTCCAGTTGATGTCAATAAACTTCTAAGGAAAACTCATAAAATGCACATTCAGCAAACAAGTAACACCACTAGTAGTATAATTTTATACAAAATTGGTTTATTTCGTAATCCAACATAAGTACTTGCTAAAACCCAGACGCCTGTTTTCTCAATGCCTCTGCTACTGTATGACGCACCTGCGAGTGCTTCGGCTCCCCAATGCATAGCCCAACGCTCCCTGAGCTGGTTTCGGTTAAACGAATTCCAGATGAACTTAAAGACAATGGTTTAAGAAACTACTAGCTACACATCCAGAATTAGATTACCGCTAGAGGTAAGGGGGATTGGGAAAGTCGTTTCTGACTTAAAGGCCGTCACTGCGCAAGGATACCCGGTCGCATGTTGTGCAATTTCTTTAGCTCGATCCTGCGGATTTTTGGTTAGAAGTCCAACCTCCTAACCCGGAAGACCTAGGGTTTTTTGTCTCTTGGTTGTGATCTGGTGTTTAAACAATGGCAGAGGGCGAGCGCCGATCGTAGCTGATAGTAAGGCTCTAGATTGGGTCGTAAGGCAAAACTGGGAACATATGTTCGTAGCGCGATCGGTGAGTGTCACTCTACTATTGTTTATATATATATATATATATTATGACAGTGGGCGCTCGCCGATCAGGTTACGGAACATGCTCGTTCCGTTGTGCCTTGGGGCTCATACTTAAACCCTCGCAGGCAGTCGCACAGCGACTAGTAGTAGACATAGATGAGATGATACCGACAAAGACAAGGGAGACCGGAATGGCCATTTCTGGCTTATTAGCCGTCATCAGCCAGTCATACCCAACCCCAAGTGTGGATCACTTGAGATTCGAACCCGGGATCTTTGGTCATGGAGTTGAACGCTCTACCATTGAGCCACGGGCCCGTTGTCCTGTCGGTTGTGATCGGGAATATTAATTATGACAGTGGGCGCTCGCCGATCAGGTTACGGAACATGCTCGTTCCGTTGTGCCTTGGGGCTCATACTTAAACCCTCGCAGGCAGTCGCACAGCGACTAGTAGTAGACATAGATGAGATGATACCGACAAAGACAAGGGAGACCGGAATGGCCATTTCTGGCTTATTAGCCGTCATCAGCCAGTCATACCCAACCCCAAGTGTGGATCACTTGAGATTCGAACCCGGGATCTTTGGTCATGGAGTTGAACGCTCTACCATTGAGCCACGGGCCCGTTGTCCTGTCGGTTGTGATCGGGAATATTAATTATGACAGTGGGCGCTCGCCGATCAGGTTACGGAACATGCTCGTTCCGTTGTGCCTTGGGGCTCATACTTAAACCCTCGCAGGCAGTCGCACAGCGACTAGTAGTAGACATAGATGAGATGATACCGACAAAGACAAGGGAGACCGGAATGGCCATTTCTGGCTTATTAGCCGTCATCAGCCAGTCATACCCAACCCCAAGTGTGGATCACTTGAGATTCGAACCCGGGATCTTTGGTCATGGAGTTGAACGCTCTACCATTGAGCCACGGGCCCGTTGTCCTGTCGGTTGTGATCGGGAATATTAATTATGACAGTGGGCGCTCGCCGATCAGGTTACGGAACATGCTCGTTCCGTTGTGCCTTGGGGCTCATACTTAAACCCTCGCAGGCAGTCGCACAGCGACTAGTAGTAGACATAGATGAGATGATACCGACAAAGACAAGGGAGACCGGAATGGCCATTTCTGGCTTATTAGCCGTCATCAGCCAGTCATACCCAACCCCAAGTGTGGATCACTTGAGATTCGAACCCGGGATCTTTGGTCATGGAGTTGAACGCTCTACCATTGAGCCACGGGCCCGTTGTCCTGTCGGTTGTGATCGGGAATATTAATTATGACAGTGGGCGCTCGCCGATCAGGTTACGGAACATGCTCGTTCCGTTGTGCCTTGGGGCTCATACTTAAACCCTCGCAGGCAGTCGCACAGCGACTAGTAGTAGACATAGATGAGATGATACCGACAAAGACAAGGGAGACCGGAATGGCCATTTCTGGCTTATTAGCCGTCATCAGCCAGTCATACCCAACCCCAAGTGTGGATCACTTGAGATTCGAACCCGGGATCTTTGGTCATGGAGTTGAACGCTCTACCATTGAGCCACGGGCCCGTTGTCCTGTCGGTTGTGATCGGGAATATTAATTATGACAGTGGGCGCTCGCCGATCAGGTTACGGAACATGCTCGTTCCGTTGTGCCTTGGGGCTCATACTTAAACCCTCGCAGGCAGTCGCACAGCGACTAGTAGTAGACATAGATGAGATGAT
>CACRXP010000489.1:275507-356832 GCA_902702965.1 Spirometra erinaceieuropaei
GTTGACTTCTAAACAAACAGGTCGCGAGTTCGAGGCTCGGGTGTTCCACACTTCGGGCTTGGGTATGGCTGGCTGACGACGGCTAATAAGCCAGAAATGGCCATTCCAGTCTCCCTTGTCTTTGTCGGTAATGCTATTCTGCATATAATTGTATGTTTATAGAGGGAACGGAAAAACGAAAGAGGGAGAATGATCCGCTGGAACAACCAGCAACCTTCTGGCAGTTAAGCTAAGCAAGATCAAGAAAAAAGTAATTGTGTCATCTTAAGGAAGGTCTTTTTTGAGGCGCGCATACAGAATACTAGGGAGGGAACAACACATGCAATGTCTAATTGGGGGTCGGCATTTTCAGTGCAAAGACCAAAATATGGACGATTTGGCTGCCTATCCGACGTTTAGGTTTATCTTTTGAAATTATTTTTTTAAAAATGACGTGAAATTCCTTTGCTCGTGGACTGTAGACAGCACCATTTCACATGCAGATCCTTTAACCCAGCCCGTACTGCTGGATGAGACATGGATCGAAAATGCAGAACTGCTCGTGTGATTCGTATGTCTCACAAAAGAGGTTGCCATCTGACACTTCAAGAAGATGACGAAACAACTGAGTAAGGGTATAGACAGGTATTTTCCTCACTTCACATGACCGTTTGTATGTAGACCTCGACTGATAGTTACATGGATTCTACAACTTTGATGCGAGAAAGATGCAGTGTGAAGGAAAAGAGACGCTGAAGGCATAAATCACGAAACTCCAGGTGAAATCCCGAAATATGACCTGAGTCGTAATACCAATGATTATGTTGCAAATCTCATGATCTTTCCCATATGCTTAGATGCCGGTTTTTGAACGCATGTCTTTTAGATCGCCTGAAAAAATCCCACTTTAAAAAAGCAACTTAATTTGCATGTGGTTTTTTATTGAGCTTTTATGCGTTATAAATTTAATCACATTTTATGGAAACCATTTGCAAAAGTATCCCTTACTGTACAAATTTCATAGTAAATTACTCAATAAAAAGACTTTTGGTTTTGAAAAATCTTCTCACCTCGCTAGCGATTTTGAATGATTTCCGCAGTGGCACTGCGTTAAGGGTCCCCAAGCTACACATTGTACACTTTCCAGTTAATGAAGATCATACAGCCGTCCACACCCATAAGATTTTTCGATGGAAATGAACCACGAAATGTTTCATAAGGAGCATTAATAAACAACCAGATACGATGTTATATGGTTAGATGGAAATATAGCCTATCTTTGAGTAAAAACTGGAGAAGACGCAAATTATCATAAGTTGAGTTTGAGAAAAAAAATTATATGCATGCCCTTCGCAAAATATTTGCAAAGACATCGATCCTAGGCTTACAAATTGCGTAATACGTAAGGAAGTACTTTTCTAATTAGCGTGATTTTTCCAGCGCCCGAAAAGGCACTCATTCAAGAGCCGACAGCCAGATGGGGTTGAACTATCCTCGGGACATGCCTCCTGGTAATCACTACTACAACCCCGCCTGTGAACGTGATCCCCTCTAACCGAAGTCATATTTCGGCATTTCAGCTAACTTTTCATGAGCTAGGTCACCCATTGTATTAGTTCCTACCTTCTTTCAAGAGTGCACGCAGATGGCCTTTCTCTCCAGTGCCGTCCAAAACTAAGTAGTTACGCCGATTGACGCACTGGACATCGCTGGGTGTTCACGGTGACTTCAGGGCAATCTGCTATTTGGGAAAAACTTCCAGATAGCTCTTTCGTTTAGTTCTTTAATCTGAATAATTTTTTATCGGACGCGAAAATATGACCCCTCCCGTAATGCATGCGGTCTCATGCTAATTTTCCGTTTTATAATTTTAGTCCTGATCCGAAATGCTAGCCCTAGTATTCCTGCCCTTAAACACCAACTTTCATAAGCCCAGCATTAACCATAACCCCAATCCTAGCCCCCCCCAAACAATAATATTTATCCTAACCCCCCTCCCTGGACTTTATGGTTCGGTTACCACATTTCGGGATCCAAGCAGGAGTGCTTTCGACTGTGTTTGAATAACAGGATCATTAGCCTATTCTAACTGTCCAGACAACATTTTAATTTGAGGAGAATGAATTGCTCACCGGATCGGGGAACTTTTCTGACTGACGTTTCGGAGAGCTGGGGCTGCTCTCCATTGT
This sequence comes from Spirometra erinaceieuropaei, assembly GCA_902702965.1. Classification (NCBI taxonomy): domain Eukaryota; kingdom Metazoa; phylum Platyhelminthes; class Cestoda; order Diphyllobothriidea; family Diphyllobothriidae; genus Spirometra; species Spirometra erinaceieuropaei. Next base: position 277,676 of record CACRXP010000489.1, read on the forward strand.
CAAAGCGTCAAGTGAAAAAAGCGATCAGCATTTTTGAATAGACTGCCGCATTAGTTGGCCCTGGGCTGATCGATTTTTTCCTTCTTTCGTTGTCTTGGCCTACTGGCCGTCGCCTGTGAATGCTGGTGGCATCCTGTAATACGTGTCGTCACCTCAATCGGGGTTAGTTGCGTTTGCGTTCCCCTTTTGGGTGAAGTGGTCGTCAGGCCGTGTTTGCTCGGCATTCTTGGGCTCCGTATGATTGTCTTGTCTTCGTCACGGTGTATGTAGTGACGTAGGACTTTATAGTCCGAAGGAAGGTCTAGATAACTGAATACTTTCCATGTTTCATGCTTTCCATCAACAGGCATCTAGACCTTCCTTCGGACTATAAAGTCCTACGTCACTACATACACCGTGACGAAGACAAGACAATCATACGGAGCCCAAGAATGCCGAGCAAACACGGCCTGACGACCACTTCACCTAAAAGGGGAACGCAAACGCAACTAACCCCGATTGAGGTGACGACACGTATTACAGGATGCCACCAGCATTTACAGGCGACGGCCAGTAGGCCAAGACAACGAAAGAAGGAAAAAATCGATCAGCCCAGGGCCAACTAATGCGGCAGTCTATTCAAAAATGCTGATCGATTTTTTCACTTGACGCTTTGACAATGGAGAGCAGCCCCAGCTCTCCGAAACGTCAGCCAGAAAAGTTCCCCGATCCGGTGAGCAATTCATTCTCCTCAGATTACCGACCTGGATCTCTTACTTTTGCTAACCTGAACTTTTTAATTGTGCTGATCAAGTGGGCAATAAAGACTTTTTCCAAGCTGACTTACGATAACCACTTTAACCTCATCCGCACGGTCTGGCCATCTTAAATGCCCCCAAACGGTGCACGGTAGCTGGTATTTCACGAAAAGATGTGATAACGATAACTTTGACAGTTCTGCCCGAATGGCCCTACGGAAAGATGCAGCAGCCCATTTTTCTGCCACCTGTACATGCTAAGACAGTTAGAACCTACTGGCGAGAGAGGCCAAAATGAAAATCCCTGTCAGTCTTCCATTTTAAGTCTTGAAGAACCCGTAATTTGAATGGAGTAGGTAGACCTTTGATGCCCGTGCTCTACTGTAGGCCAAACTGAGAAGCCCCCAGTCTATCCTGCGGTGAACTGGATCTGAAAGTCCACCCTCGGAGAATCAAACGCTGTCGATCATGGTCGAGTCAGTGGCAAAAGGTTAGGCCTTTAAGACACACTGATCTTGAGGGTGGGATGCAACTGCATACAAGTCACTAATTGTCGTAGCATTTCGTTCTGCCCTTGAAGGTAAACCTTTTCAAATTTTATTGCTTACCGTTAGGCGAGCACCTACAAGGTACATTTTCTCACAACTGCAAGACAGAGAAACAACCCGGTGTTACGTCTGCAACCAAAGGGGAGCCATAAAAGTCATTCTTATGTGACTTCGTCTACTGGACGTTTAGTCTGTAAGTAGTCGTTAACCTACTTAGCGGCACATGCAACGCAAGCTGGAGAAGTAACAAAGGCATAACGAATTTCGTAGCTTCCACAGAATGTTGCTTTTTAGAGTTGGCCCTGTCTCGAGGAGAGTTTCATATGCATTTTCTGATGTTTGCCAGGTACGATTGGTACTTTTTTCTGGGTTGTCTTAGGACAGATTATGATGAACTAAGACACTCGGTACCGTGTGCATAAAATGAGTTGGAAATATTTTGCGGACCTCGGGTAAAAAACAATAGCGCGGAGTTCAGTGCATAAATATAAATGAAGTCAGATCAGCAAATCTGTGCGATTTGGTCCCTTAAAGTGGACTAATAATGTACACAGGCAATCCTTCGTTTAAATGGGCCGACACTGCTCTGCCGCTTCGAAAGTTATATTTGTTGTCACAGAAATGACCACCACCGAATAGTAATTTTCAGTCTTAACATATGAAACATTACTTTTTGTGCGGTTTAGCCTCTGTGCATACGTAACTGAGAAATGGAATGTGCTAACTATTGGCAGTTTTTGCAGAATACTAGTATTTATAACGTCACTGCGCAGCACCTTTATAATCGTAGAATGGAGCCTAAAAGTGAGGAAAGACGGCAAAAATGGACACAATATAAAGAGAATGGCATGTTCTTCAGCTTGCGACAGAAAAATCGTAGTATGTTTTAGGCAAGTGGAAGAAACTGCCAAAAGTGTCAATTTGTTCCTTGGCTTCACCATGTAAAAATGTAAAGTACACAGACATCCGTAAACGAAATACAGTATTAAGGCATTCTTTAAAAGAGGTAACATGTTTGAAAAGGTTTTTCAATAGATTGATAGCATATTCATTGTTGGCTTTTGTTTTGGACGTACATTTTATTTGACGATGATGTTTCCCGTTTGCATGAGTCCTCGCATGCGATCCAAACGACCTTCTATATGAAAAGGGGGCGCATAAACACTCGCTACTTTGGTAAATGCCTTCAAAAAGTGTCTTATTTTAAAGGTTTGAACAAACACATAAAAAGAATTCGTATTTCTGGGCAGTTTATTGAAAAATTGCAAACCATGAGGTGTTCAGTGATATTTTAAGACCGATATGAAACTTATCCAGAACGTAACGTAATCCAGAACGAGCGAAAACTGTAAATTAATTTCACAGAGGAGATTTCTCGTAATATACACAAAGTGGTATGCTTACGACTAAACCCCTCAATTCTCTTTCAATTAATTAGTCATTGACTCGCCTGACAATATGTGAAAATATGAATACTTTTGTTCATACAACGCTCTTATCGACGAAATGGAACAAAACCCTGTTAACCTTATGGAACCACATCTCAGTTAATTCAAAAGCGTAAATATACCACGAGTCCTCGGAGAACCGTTTCCGTACCTATGCCCAGAATGTAGACTGTCGGCAAACCACCAAACCTGAGATTACACTAATTCTTAAGGGATATTTAGATGTATGCTTCATCAGAAGATTATTTTCGCGGGTTCTTCTATTTACGCTGTAATATTTGTTTGGTGTTTTGCACGGAAAAGCTTTCTGTTTACATAAAACTGAAGTTTACTAAACTACAACTATTTTTGGCGTTTTCAGGATTTTGCTCTTCCCTTAAGAATTGGCATTTCTAAAAAACGTAACATTGCCTTAAATATTTTATGTTTTTGATTCCCCTAAAGTTGTTTTTTTTACTAACAAAGGTATTGCGTTTACACAGTGATGTCGGTTTGCGAGTGGTTAACAATCATTCTTAAATTTCGATATCTTTCATGAGTTAGGTCACAAACTGTAAGATGTCTCGTGCTCGTCTTCCGCGAATTCCGTTTGGGTTAGAGGACGAAGGATGCAGATGGAGGCACAATTAGACTATAAGTGCCGTCCATCCGAAGAACTTGATGTTGATTCAACAATACTGGCACCCGACCTGAGAAGTGATTTGTTCGGAAAAATCCCTTAAAACGGATATGGAATCTTTTCTGGCAGTTATCGACAGTTGGTGCCCTAAAACATGAGATATGCCTAATCTAACGAAAAATCACAAACCAGCCCGAAGCCAGTCCAAACGCATCAGCGAAAACATCAAACCACTAATGAACGACCCCCCGTCAGATGGGAACGCAAGAGAAGTAGTACAAGTAATAGTTCATTTAAATAGATATAACAATTTGCATAGAAAGAGTGCAAATGTCAAAAACGCTAAAATTCGTGCCACATGAGTGGACTCACATGGTAAAAGTGCATAATGCTTGTTTGCGCAAGTTACTGACTAAATAAAGCAAAAAGGCACGGAGGAGTTTTGCAGGAGTTTAAATCAAATTCCCCAAAATAAGTGCTACATGAAGCCAAGCTAATAATGTCCGGCTTATCTGTTTCAAAATTTTGGTGCGTAAAATCGATGTATATTTATATTGCTCGATATGCAGTTGATTAAACTAAATAAGACTTCGCTTGATTTCGTTGATAACGACGCCAAGGGAATAAAAGTTTTGATAAGTTCACATTCTGACAGGTGACTAATAAATTTGAATAAAATTGACGGATGCAATCATAAGCATGGCATTTTGTTTACATTAAGAAAACTTTCCAACAAAGGATATTTTCGTTTTCTGCTGAAGGTGAAGTCCGTCGAACTTAAGAACATCCATTAAACGTCAGCGAGTACTTCAAGATTTTAGGTTGTTCTGTCGATTGCTCATTAAGCTGGACTCCGTGTCACGCATCCGTCAACACTATTAAAATAAGATGCTCCCTGAAAGCATTTGCCGAATTAGCGAGTGCTTGGGCGCTCATTTTCGTGCAGGTGACCGTGTGGGTCACACATTAAGATATACCGACACAGAAAACTTCGTTGTCAGAGAAAACGAACGTTTACAATAGGAGTTAACGAAGAATGTGCTTTCGGCATTTCGCAAAACTTTCTCTAACCAGTTGTCTGTTTAAAAGTGCCTTTTGTAGGTGGATGTTCACGTATTTTCCTTCTTACACGGCAAATCCAAGAAATAAGGTGGTACTTTTGACCATTTTCTTCGTTGTCCTAAAGAATGCTGATAATATTTCTACGGCCAGCGAGGTACTTGCTTTTGTCTTAATATTGCAGTCATTTTTGCTACCTTTGCCTACACGGGGATGCACAGAATAGCGGCCAGTTAAATGCTGACGTATAGCTCCAACTGGTAGTGTCTTTCCTATATTGTTTCTGAATTACGTATGAGTAGAAACTATATCACATACAACGTATCTTTACATATGTTCCAAGTCCCGATGACAGTCACCATTCCAGGAAATCATAGAGTATCCCTAAGTAGCATGACAGCACCGGCATGCCTAAGCAAAGGCTTGCTCGTAGGCGTTACTATTGCTCCTTAGAGCACAGAATCACACAGAATCGCAAAGCAGAATTTTAAAAACGGATAAAAACGCGATTTCTCAAAACAGCATCTTTTCCGCCACCTGCCTCTGACGCCTAACATCTGACAAGACGCCGATAGTCTGTGACAGACGTGTGCGAGAAAGCGTTTATGTCAGACTTATGTGCCCCTCCCCCCCCCCCCTAAACGGGCCACGTGGTGGATGCGCTGGAGCAACATGGGAACCATATCGAATTCTGGCATGCGTTATCGGATTTGCGTACCAGGGCAAATGCCAACATTTCGGAGTGCGGTGGCAGTCCCCCGTTGTCGGCAGACGTCGCGCACACTGGGACCCCCTCCCATTGTTGTTGTCGATCGAAAACTTGGCCATTTGCTGTGTGGATCAGGGGGTGGGGAGTGGAGTGCCAAGGTGCGGGCTCGACCGTGCCATCCACCTCCGCCCCCCTCCCCCACCTCCGGTCTTCTTGTCTCTGTCTTGACTCCGGGGTCAGGTGGGCGCGGAGGAGAGAGTGCGGTCGATGCTGCGCAAGTACACTATCACTATAAACTAATTCACGCGCAAGTCACCGTGCCAGCTCCACCTTGCTGTGGTGCCCACGATGGACATCGTCGGCAACGACGGTCGAACTGTCATGTATGTCCGATTTGTAAAACCTGGCGAATTTCATCCCCCAGATCATTTTAAATGCGCAGCTGTAATTCCTACTGGGATACGCTTAAAGGTTGCCCTGTAGGCAGGCATTTGAACCGCTTGACCAGTAATGACTGAATGCAATTCTCTCCCCGTTCTGAATATTGGTGCCTGCCATAATGCCTCTCCTGGCCTCAGTGCGTGTCGCCGATAGCTCCATGCAACTTCTTTTTCGATACATTCACATGCGTTTTAAGTCCTGAACGACCGATCTAACGCTGGGTCAACTAAGTTGCAAGTTGCAGTGATTAGCGCAGGCGATTAGGAGTCCAACATCGGCTCGGGAGGACAAGCGGCTTGTTTAGCTGGTCGGATTAGCTCGGCTTCAGTAAATCCGCAGCTTAAACTCTTACAGAATCGCTTGACCGATACAATCCTGTCCAATCTTACCTCACGAAGTCGGTGTGCCTTTTCTGCTCGAAAGCATGTATCAAGGTAGCAAGGTATCTGGGCTAGTGTTTGAACATTTCGATGCAAACTGCGTGCCTGTTGTATTTTTGAGGTTCACTTCAAGACATTTCCGGGCATCAAGTTGTTTTGCCATGTTCCTCAGACGAAATGCCTCCTACGGTATGCAGAAAATACCACTGTCGGATTTTCCAATGCAAATATTACTTAATTACTCACCGAAAATTGGATGTTAGCGTAGATGTCGCTGCCAGTCCTATATGCCAAGTTCACTGAATGTGTTTAAACAAAAGGACACACTTTCTGCCACATGAAAGTGCAGGCTATAGGGGAAACGAAATGCCTAGTGTTGGATTGACAATTAATAAAGGTAAGCAGTCGTTATGGGTGGGTGGCCATGCCGGATATACGGGCCGACCAACCTGATTACCGTTGCCCAAGCACAGACGAAATCAGTAAATATACTACAAAATAAGATTTGAAATCAAAGGAATCTTGATGTTTTTGTTTGTATGCAAATTTACTCTGATATACGTAATTGATCGGCGAGCGCCCACTGTCATAATTGATATTCCCGATCACAACCGACAGGACAACGGGCCCGTGGCTCAATGGTAGAGCGTCAAACTCCATGACCAACGATCCCGGGTTCGAATCTCAAGTGATCCACACTTGGGATTGGGTATGACTGGCTGATGACGGCTAATAAGCCAGAAATGGCCATTCCGGTCTCCCTTGTCTTTGTCGGTATCATCTCTTACGTAAGTGTGTTAGGTCCACTTAGGAAACCCGTCAGTTCCTCCAAATTTATTTAAACACCTGCTACTAGTCCACCTATCCCGCATAACACCACAAATGATTTGTGAAATTTCCTTCTAATGCCTGTATCCAATTAGAAGCCACCGTAACAGCAAACATGTCGTGTCGAGATCCCAAAAATGCACGAATCATTTTACAACTTTTATTTTTTTATCCAATACTTTCAATTAACCGTTAGATTGACGCTGATGACGAGTCTGCCACGTGTTGGACGGAATGGTTGGGTGGACGGTGATTTGTGCATAAATTGGTTTATATGAGGGTAATTTGCGCAGCATCCACCACACTTTCTAATCCCCGAATTACCAAGTTCCGATGGTAAGATAGTCTCGAAATGAGCAGAGGTGTGCTAGGCCGCAGGGGCTGGGAAAATTTAACAAACCGCCTACGCGGACTACTCACGACATCTTTCTTTCAGAATGTACCAGAATTTCACAGGGAGCGGTTTGGGTCTCCTGCGCGTAAGACTGTCATAAAGGCCACATTCGGAAGAAGTCTTTGATACCATCAGTGCACGAGGCAGTCACATACACACAGCACTGGTCATGAGGGCCGAGTTATCCAATCAGTTGGCGGCCTTTCAAGCTACGTCTATTAACTCATCGTGCTAACTTCAAGGCGCGTCCGCTTTATTGTTGTGAGTAATGCCACGGAATGTCGTGAAAATGGATTCCATAGCGTTGATCTTACCTGCAGTTGCTATGCAACAACCAGTTCTACAATATGAAAAAAGTCGGTTTTTTGTCCAAGACTGGCTTCGTGTAATAGTATGCAAAAGTTTTGGAACGAGCGATAAAGTTCGACAGTCGGAACGATTCGTTCTGGAAACGTACGATATCACGATCCATAATTTAAAGTGAAATCATTCTCAAAGTTTCCCCAATCAAACAGTATTTGCGTTTGAATGTGTTTGAGACATTCAGATCTTAGTAATTTTTTCACAATATGCCTCTCACATCAACCTGATGAAAGTAATGGCAGGAAACGTCGTTGCGGGGTTTAGCTGAACTCCTTCAGATGGTCAAGTTCTAGTGGGACACATTTATCCTGCCGGTCATGAAACTGACGAGAAAATTTTTTGGAAGCTTCCGAGGAGACGGTGAAACTGTTTGAGAATAAATGCTTATAATGTCCACAGAAGAAGCCAAATAGAAATTTGTCTCTTGCTCCTACCTCTCATAGACGTTTGCGAGTCAAATTAGTGTTAATTTCTTGACGGCATAAATTAACAAATTTCCTGTAGAAAAAATGGTAAGTCGGGCTCAATGGCTCTCTTCCAATGCGGTCTCTGTGGTACTCTCGCGCACGTGGGATCCAAGCCACCCCCGAGACTCAGATCGGGAACCAGATCGTGTGGGGCACGCGTAGACGGCCTGTCTGGATTTGTCGGCCACTGTGCCCGACGTCAATTCCGTTCGTTTTGGCATTGTAACACCATCCGAGCTCGACAGGTGAGGGATGAGAGAGTGCGGTAAATGCTGTGGAAGTCTATCTCACTATAAATCGAGTCACGTGCAAGTCACTGCCCTGCGCCCGCTCTCTGGAACCAACGGTGGATTCCGTTGGTCGAGACAGTTGAACTATTTTGTCTACTTCCTGCTGCAGTATCACAAATTTCACCTTTCTACGATCGCGACTGGTTCGAAGGCTGCTTGGAGTAAAATGGTTTATTTTTTTCGATAGAAGATATTTAAAATTGACATTGAAGCGGTAGGCATGATTCTTTGACGTAATTATTCAATAATGATTTTTTGAAGGCGTTTTTAGAGACAACTTCAATCAATAAGGTTTGTCTGGCTAAAGCGTGTCCCTCCACACGCGCCTCGTGGTAGATGAGATGGACAAATACGAGGGCCGTATTGGATTCTGGGAGGCCTTATCGGATTGTGCACCATAACAAATGCCAACATTTCGGGATGCGGTGGCAGCCCCCGGTTGCCGGCAGACGTTGTGCACACTGGGAACCCTACCGCCACCCGTTGCTGTTGTCGATCTAAAACTAGGTCATTTGCCGTGCGGATGAGGGGGTGTGGGTTGGAGCGCCAAGGTGCGGGCTCGACCGTGTCATTCACCTCCGCCTTCCCCCTCCCTCACCTCCGGTCTTCTTGACTCTGTGTTGACTCCAAGGTCAGGTGGGGGAGAAGGGGAGAGTGCGGTCGATGCTGCGCAAGTACACTATCACTATAAACTAATTCACGCGCAAGTCACCGTGCCTGCGCCACCTTGCTGTGGAGCACACGATGGACATCATCGGAAACGACAGTCGAAATATCGCTTTGGGTAGACCAACTCAATGAGCCGACAGCCCATTGAAGCTAAACCGAAATTCTGAATAATAATTACTTGCTCCCGAATGGGGTCAAGCCCGGCCTTTGGGTTGCAGTTGAGCCAAGCGTTTTATGACGGATTCGTTCAGTCTGATTCGAACACCGCCGTACTTACAATTCGTCCTGCCAACGTACCGAGACCTGAATTGGCCGCATAGTTCTGGAGTAGGTTGCTCGTTGCCAAGTTACCGTCAGCGAGGACTTTTATCAGGGGGCCTACGACAATACAAGAATCCTGATACGACGCGCAGATGAGCCAGGTCGCTGAACACCACTCTCACGCGAAGGAGTTATGCAGCGTATTTTAATTAAAGTTTTCCCACGAGATCATCAGCTACTACCTATAACAGCCACCTCGCTGTGAACGCATCCGACGTTTCTCAACATCACCTAAATGGGTGACTAACGTTAAAACTCGGACTGTTTGCGTTCACTGTCCTAGTATAAACAATTCCACAATGGATACGTCCACATCGCCGTGTTTGATTACAACAGAACTGAAGCTCAGCCAGCGGTTGTAGGACTAAAATACACGATCACACAGTTTCATAACCTGACAGCTCTGCATATTTAAACATCTACGGATGATTGTAGTAGAAATTCCGATCTGCTTCCCACTAAGGCGAGGTTGATTTATTCTTTCATCGCATTGGAAAACCTTAGTTCCACCTGACTTTGCTTTAAGCGGACGGGGAGTCTCTACCTGCCGAATGAACAAGATCGGTGAGAGACTGCTGATCACTTTGCTAATGACAAAGGCGTCTGCATCACTTGCGGCGTAAAAAACTACGGAATGCCGATGAATGCCGACTGACATAGACGGCATCCGCCAGCTGTTGGCCCGATATACCTCTTACCTCAATGTTCTACAGCTGTCGTTAATATGAAGACAAAAAGGAGTATCGTGAACGCGAGTCAGACCGTACAGGTCTGGTTGACGGAAGTCTATACCAGCTCGGAGGCTGTTTTTGAGCCGTGCCAGCGAAGAATAGCGCATACGCTGAATGCAGGAGTCGGTCGTTCCGACTGGCATCGTAGCAGATGCTCTCTGGCTGTGTGAAGCCGCCACGTCCCCATTTCTGTTTTAACAAATCGTGTTCGGAAGGCAGCCTGATGGGCATTTACTGCTTAACATGCACAAACATAAACACACCATCCTCTTTTCATAACCAAGGTTTTATTTGTCACAGGAAATTCAACAAAGGAGAAACGTCTGGATAACCGCATAGCTGTATTGCTGAGGAGGATGATGATCGCAGTTACTCTGATCTAACCTCCGCGCTCATCGCAACATCCATCTTTAATCAGGCGGCCAGTAAACAATCGGTTTTATTGATCAGAAAATATGCTGTCGGATAAGGCCCAGAACTCCCATTGAATGCCTGAGACGATGGGTCTTTCGGCAAAAGCTGGGCCTACACAGACTAGCAATTCGCATGTTTTGATCCGAGACCTTTTTCCATAGTTACCAAAGCGACCCAGAACCGGTTTTTCTCCACAAGGTGTTGTAGGTGAGCGAGAGAGCGGAGGGGAAAGGAAGAGAATTTATGTTGCCATTAGCAAACTTGTAGAACACTTTTTTCAGGATTAAATGCTGACAGTCAAAAGCGAAATGGCTCCTTTTTTCTAGAAGGGGTCGGAATGGAGGCATTAGAAGGCCTGTCTACTGCAGACACGAAACATCCCGTCTCTATTTCTCCCTAAAGACATCTTGTTACGGCTTGTTTTCGCTTTTCGATCGACAGTCAGTGGCCGATCCCATGAAATGTTAGCCGAAGTTCTGAAATGGGTTTCCGACTAGGAAGGGTTACCTAGGTCGGGCTGCTTTATTGATTATCATGCAGCACAATTCCATGATATTTCGGACTCACCAGGATGCTGGTTTTCAGATGCATTTATTTTCGGTCGCTTGAAAAAGGCCGCGCTCAGTAAAAATGACTACTTGCATAGTATGCGTTTTTTCTGTTGATATTCAATGTCCTTATAAATTTGAATGTATTTTATAGAAACATTCTTTCTTGAATTTATTTGGGAGCTAGTCACGTCTTCTTAAAATTGTATACTCGACGAAATAGTATCCTTCAATTTTAGAAATATTTTTAACTGGCGAATAAATTAGAGTCCAATCTGCTTTTGCATCTGCCTGTAGCCTTTTCAGTCTACGAGGTGTTTACTTTCTGGGTAGCGAAAATCATACGTCCTTCTATGCCTCCAAGAAGATGCCATGTACAACTCATAAAATTTGGAAATTGATGTGAACTTCACGAGAAGCGCTGATAAACAAGCAGGTACGATGCTGCATGAGTGGACATTGCGCGGTCTTAAAAAATTTCATAATCAAAAACTTTTTAAAATCGGAAGCCAAAGGCAGATTGGACTCTAATTTATTCGTCAGTTAGAAAACCTTTCTGAAACCGAAAGATTCTCTTTCTTCGAGTATAAAATTTTAAGAAGACGTGACTAGCTACCAAATAAATTGAAGAATGTTTCTACGCATGCTTTCTATGAAATATATTTAAATTTATTAGGATAACGAGCATCAATAGAAAAAACGCATAAAATACAAGTAGTCATTTTTACGGAGCGCGCTTTTTTCAGGCGACTGAAAAGAAATGCATCTAAAAACCAACATCCTGATGAGTCCGAAATATCATGGAGTTATCCTGCATGATAATCAGTAATACAGCCCCACCCAGGTAACCCTTCCTAGTCGGAAACCCATTTCAGAATTTCGGCTAACATTTCATGAGATCGGTCACTGACTGTATATGCAGACCCCACTATGCAAAGACAGGATTTTGCCTGTTTTCCGATCGATTTGGCATACAGTTGGCTGAAGTCCGTTCAAGCAAGCCTTCGTAGTTTAAAAAACCATAGTGAGAACAGAACGAGGGGGTATAAATACAGCTCGCCTTTTGGCGCCTGAAACAACAAGATATCAACACATCCAAGTGGCAGAGGCTAGCGCTCAAGATGCACACCTTGATAGCCAGGCCAATGCTACAACGTACTCCAAAATTCACGGAATTTCGATCGGCATTTTGAGGTTTATTCAACGGAAAAAGACTATTTATGTGAGGTTGAAAACTGATTAACGTGGAATGATGTCTCAAATATCTTCATAGGGGGGCGCCTGCTGAACTAAATAACACTGCAACCACCGACGTACAGCAGCAGGCCTATCATATTAAATGCAAACCGAAATGCTGGAAAAGTGTTTTCGATTAGAAGGGACTATTTAGGTGGGGCTAAGGTCAGAATTATTGCGTGGCTAGCTTCAAGATATTTCAGTCACAAAAAGGCTTCTTTCTGGCCGTTCGCAAGAACAGAACCCGACAGAAAATGATTACTTAGACAGTAGGAACTTGCCCATTGATTTTCGATGTTTTTTCAAATTGATATACACTTGCAAAAAAATGCACAAACTATTCTTCCTTTCAATGATTCGATAAAAAACAAAGCCTTCTTCAAATTTTATGCTCGAAGGAATGAAACCTGCAACTAAGATGTTTTTTAAAGGCATGTAATGACCATTTAACTGGCATAATATGTGTCCGTTTATGAATTCTCCCAGTGATGTACACAAACTAGCCCGCATCTGTTGCGAAATCTTATAAGATCTAGTGATACATATATTAGTGACATATAGCAATGTAATATTGTAAGGGAAGCACACATCTCGTACACTGTAAGCCCTGAAAGCAAACGCAACAGCAGATCGGGCTCAAAAATACTCGGAAGTTGTAAAACCCTTTCTTCGAGTGGAACATTTGAAACGAACGTGATTTTCTACTAGAAGGGTGCAAGAAACATTTATTGTGATTAGTCATTTTCACGGCTGATGTGTATGCCACCTGCCGTTGCCAAAAATAACAAAATGTCGGCAGTGTCATGAGAACAACGGTGGGCGCTTAAGATGCATATCTTGTTGAACGGACTAATACTGGAGCATGTTCCAGAATTCACGGGCTGTTAGCAAATATATTCGGGTTGATTTAAATGAAGACGGATTATTTTCATGAGACCGCAAAACTGACTACCGTGGAATGATGTTCCAAGTGAATATGAACATGCGCGCACGCTGGCCCGAATAACATTGCAACCGTATGTGAAAGTCAAAGTCCGGATAGTCACTGTTAAAGTCGTGCTCATCTCTACGTTGGTTTCCTAAATGTGCAAACTTGATTTTTAAATAAGACGTTGCGATGACTGGGACAAGAAGTTTATTGGCCTGACGTTTCGGATTCTCAGTCGGACTCATACTCAGAGACAATCGCAGATAAGGGTATAGAGGGCACAAAGACTGTTTATAGTACGTGGCTGCGTGGGGCCTCTGCCGTGGCTGCCGATCGCCTCTGGGGGTCATAATTGATGTGAGTATAGCTCGTCATTTCACGTCCGAGTCGTTAAGTGCCGCAATTTCCTCATCCATGTTAGATTTTGACGTGGTGATTACTCGGCGATTTCGCCCGCTGTCATTGAGATTATGGCTCGTCCGGGCCCTCCGAATATGGTACCGGGGGGTCATTGCGCTTGTTGATGGATTGCGGGCCTGAGAACCATGATTCGAGCAGATCGCGGCTCACGCGGTTGTCACCCCTTGCGAGAATTTCGGCTTTCAGAAAATTAAAAATACAGCCGGGTTCCGTGGAATGAGCCGTCACCTGAGAGCTAGCGTTTTTACCCCTAACAGTTGTTGCGTGTTCGGCCATCCGCGTCCGAAGTAATCTCCCAGTTTCTCCGACGTAGTTACTCTGTCCGCAACTGCACCAGATCCGGTAAACAACTTCACGCGTTTCTTGCCGAGGCAGTGGGTTTTTCGGCCGCATGACTTGGCGCCTGATGGTTGCCTTCGGCACGTGTGCAACCCCAATTCCAAGCGGAGTGAGAAGGCGGCCGAAGAGTTTGTCAAAATGTAGGGGCGGTTGGATTTTGTCGCTGACCTCGTTTCCGAATGCATTGGTTGACAAAATTGCGTGGGTATCCATTGACTCTTCGGAATTGCTTCCCGCAACTCGCCTGTTCGCTTCTACCAACAAACTTGATTTTATTTCCTAGAGAGGAAGCACGCAAAATTTATCCTTCATAGTTCGTTTTAGAACGTCACATCTTCACCAAACTTCGCACCCTAACAAAGGGAGTATTGACGTCTTTGGTTCATGGTCCTGCTTCTGCTTACAGCCTTATCACACCACTCATTCAAATGCATCTACTCATCGACTCTGGTTGAACGAAATGAATGCTACATCCATAATTACTGATATCAACATAATGTGTCATAACAATTTTTATGTCGAGGAAAATCTACTTCCATATACAAATCGGCAAAGTCCACGAACAATCCCCATTGCCACGGAATAGATATTGAGAGAGAGAGACACGGAAGAGCTGAGTGTGTCGGCAACGATCGGGTGAAGGACCCCAAGCACACACACACAACCAGCCAAAGGTGCCTGTCTTACAGAAAGGGTGGTAATAGGGGTTTTATGGGCGGGGCCTATGTATGCATAGAGGAATGGCAAAATAAGCACAGATTATTGGTAACTTCATTTGTCCGGCGTTGACATTTAGCTGCCGAAATTAAGCAGGACAATTTAAAAAATTAAACATTAAGTCTCTACAACGATCGTTTCTCAACTTTCTGAGCTGTGGCCACTGTAGATAATCCACCAGACTAACAACAATCGTTTCACAGCTCTCTGAGCTGAGGTCATTGTATAAGTATAGTAGGTATTCTTTGTATGCCACAGGTGCTTGGGACAGGTACCTATGGCTGGTCGTGTGGGTGCTTGGTGTCCTTCACCCGATCGTTGCCTGAGTGTCAATCTGTGGATTATTAGGCATCGTCAGCTAGCCGGTGGCACAACTCATGTTTGGATAATCCTCAGCTCCAACTTGCATCCTGCGCTCCCTGAGCATTGAGGCAAAAACTACGTCACAAAGCCATGGGCCCGTTCTTGAGCTTAGCGTGGAGTTCAGACCCTATGTTATCCAAACCACGAGGTGGAATATGATTAGGCCAAACGTGACTATCCCACACAGCGCGAAGAACGAATTTCGTACTTTAGTCAGCTTTGTAAACTACCCTCTCACGCTAGCGCTTTTATTGCACTGCATGTCCTTTTCGCTCATATAGAGAGGACCAGATTTGATCGAATTTCACAACCCACGCAGATTACCATCATGATTGCTTGAGTTGCATTTTATCCTTACAGGCGAAAAACTTTTAGGGTTATTTCAATACGCCTGTACGGAGTCAACTGACGTTATATGCGGTCATCCGCTACTTATTGTTTCAACCACCACAAAATGCTTGTTGAAGTTTCCTGTCTCACGCTTTGTCCTGCTTTTAGCGCAGACTGTAACCAGGCTGTTGGCTCGTTCCTATGCCTTCCCCGACAGGGCTTGTCAACGTGTCCACGCAGGAACACTATGCGCCTGACATCCAAGACTGCGGGAGGGGGGTTGTGGGGGAGTGGGAGTAGGCTGACCACCATTGTATACGCAAAGTCTAAACAGACTGCCCTCTGTGCGGTTTCGCGCCTAGTCCCCCCAGGAGCATGTTTATGGGATGAACCCGATGACGACAGGCCGTTGTCGGTGTCTGACACAGTCAGCGCAAAAGTGCGTCTGCTTGTTTGAATCAGGAGGGCGATGCCAAGCTCCAATGTTGCCGGGTGTTGTTTTCGGCTCCGGATGGACTCCTTGACGGTGAACCCCAAAATTGTTGCTGTCCTGTCCGGAAAAACGGGCCCGACAGGAACAACCGTCCATCGAGGATGCAAACAGCTGTTCTCCCGATCATTTTGCAATAGACTACCGGACCCTTAAGAATTGTGTGCATCGGCTGCGCCATGATTCAGCAAACCATGGCCCTTGCATTCTGATGTGCGTTGGGAGTACCCTGGCACCTTGCTCGCTGCCGGTGGATGCGTTGGCGCTCCTGCTGGGTAAACAGACCGTGTGCATGGTTGCCCAGTGATATGTGTCATCCTCACCTCTTTCTGATCCATTTTTCTTATTAGTTAAAATCATATATATATGAGAGCATGCTAGTTAGTAAACGATAGTTAAGTGTAAGCTTCATTGGACCACTATTATTAGATGTTATTCCATTGCTACTTTCATATTTACTACGTTTTGGCATGAAAATACATTCTATACATTTAAAAACGAAGTTTCCTAAATTAGAGCCATTTCTGACGTTTTCGGGATATTGCTCTTTTCTAAAAAAATCGACATTTCTAAACAACGCAACACTGCCTTTAATATTTCTTTTATGTTTTCAATTCTTTTAAACTTGTACATAAACACTGGACTCCTAAAATGGTGTCGGTTTGCGAGTGATTGGCAATCATTCGTAAATTTCGAAACATTTCACGAGTTAGGTCACAAACTGTATGTGAAATAGCCTCGCTCGAGCCATACCTTGCAGTTGCAAAGGCCAAGGGGATATCGATTCCTTTGATGACATGCTGTGGACCGGGAGACTAGGCGGCTTGCGACTTTCACCCGGTTGTCGTTTCCCGATAGAATGTCGGCCACATTACTTGACGATTGATGGTTGCGTCTGCCTCTGTATGTGTGAATTCGGGCCTTAAGGATTGTGTGCATCTGCTGCGCCATGATTCAGCAAACCATGGCCCTTGCAGTCTGGTGGGTGCTGGGAGTTCCCTGGCACCTTGTTCCCTGTCGGTGGATGTGTTTGCGCTCCTGCTGGGTTTACAGGCCGTGTGCATGTTTGCCCAGTGATATGTGTCATCCTTTCCTCTTTCTGACGCATTTTTGTTATTAGTTAGAAGTCTGGTCAAGTGTTTGTTGTGGACCAAGGGGTGTGGTGGTACGCCTAGATGCAGGTCCGGCCGTGTCATCCACATGCGACCTCCCCGGCCTCCGATCTTCTTGGCAGCGGATCCAGGCGGGGATGAGGAGAGAGTGTGGAGGGTGCTGTGTAAGTCTACTATCACTATAAGCTAATTCACGCTCAAGTAACCGTTCCTGCTCTCGCCTTGCTGTGGACATCATGGGATGCGACAGCCGAACTGTCATCGCCGGGGCTTCTGAGTAACCACCGGCGGGGGAACGTTTCCAGCATGCATGAAGTTACACAAACCCCTCGTCTCTGCAGGCAGCCTGTGGAGTGCTTTGCCCGCGTATTATTACAGTAGGTGGGCTAAATCATGAAATGCCAATCGAAATTCCGAAATGCGTTTTCGTTTCGAAAGGATTAATTTAGTAGGGTTGTAAAACTAGTCAGCTTGCAACATAATTCTATAATATTTCAGTTACCTCAGGATGCCGGCTTTCGAATGAACTTCCTTCCGGCTGCATGCAAAAACGACGTTCTGTAAAAAATTACTGCTTATGCAGCAGGACTTTTCTCATTGATTTTCGATGTCCCTAAAAGTTCAATTATTTTTCGTGCAAAACATGCATAAAAATATTCATTCTTTTACTCATTTGGTAGAAAATGACGTCTTCTTCGAATCTTATACTTAACGGAAGGTATAATTCAGTTTTCAACAACTTTTCCAATTCCCGAATAAATTTGAACCGCTCTACCGTTACACTTGGATTCTGGGTTTCCAAACTACAAGCCGTATATTTTCTGCGTATGGAAAACAACACATTTCTCTATGGTACCAAAGGGGGGACCATATAGGGTTCATAAAATTTAGCAGTGGATTTGATCCATATTGTTAGCTTTACAAGCCACATTGGTAAATGCAGAGACACGACGTTTATGAACGGCCATTTCACGGTATTTAAAAGTTTCACAATTATAAACTTTTTAAAACCTAATTGTGTCACTCCTTCAAGCATAAAATTAGAAGAAGACGTAGTTATCTAGCGAATGAGTAAAAGAATGAATATTTTATGCATGTTTTCCATGAAATATAAGTGGACTTTTAGGGACATCGAAAATCAATGAAAAAATGCATGGTACTTAAGTAGTCGTTTTTTGCAGACTGCAGTTTTTGCATGCTGCCGGAAGGAAGTTCTTTCGAAAGCCGGCATCCTGTTGTAACTGAAATATCATAGAATTATGTTGCAGGCTGACTGGTCTTACAGCCGCACTTAATTAATCTTTTCGAAATGAAAACGCATTTCGGAATTTCGGTCGACATTTCATGAGTTAGCCCACCTACTGTAAAATATGAAACACCGAACGTACGTCCAGCATGATTCATCCTCGGGCGTTTCGGTTTGATGAATCACCATCATCAGCACTGGCCTTCATGTCTGGATCGCGGAGCAGACAGCGCGGTTGCCTATTTGGTCCCTGGGGGTACAGGTTGGTAGCTGTATCCCGCGTAGGAAATGCGTTCACCGAGGGGGCTGGGTGATTACAGCACATGCTGTCCCGTTATACCTTGCGGTTCAATGTAGGGTCCTTGCAGACAGTCACATGGCAACTAGGCAAAAAGTTAAAATACGGAGGGGACTGTAACGACCATTTCTGGCTGACTATATACAGCCGGGCTTTGATAAAGCGGATTTTTGGTTATAGAGCGTTTTAAATTCGACGTTCTGTCATTGAGCCACCGGCCCGTTGCCTTGCAGGCTACGTTCACCGATCGGGTTATGGGACGCGCTCGTCCCATTACGAGTCATTGCCAGTGTGATAAAACGAACGATCCAAGTCTATGCCATGGTAGTGATCTATAAGTGATAACTTCCAAAACCCCTGGCATCTGGGTCATGCAACGGCGGAATATCGGCGGAACACACGTGTATGGGCTCTTGGCTACCATCTGTGCTGTTAGTATGGAATCACCTTGTCCTAAATTATACTACTAGCTGCCTGTTGGCAGTTAATGAATATGACGCGGTTATCCGCTGTGGCTGATGGACTGCGGCCCAAATAATCATACATAAAAATTTGGTCTGACCATATGGACCTTATATATGTATACTGATCTACTCCATGTGCGCAGTTGATTTCTAAGAGAATTAAAAAGGAACAATGATAACTTCCCTCAATAGGTCAGTAGTATTTATTGAAAGCAAATGAATTCTCACGGCCAGAGATGGACTGGGGTTTGTCAATGAAGGAGGTGCCCCTCTCACTACAGGTGCCTTTAAGCTAAATCCCAGAGGGATTAGGGTAGGAGGGGGAGGGTGTAGGGTTTGGAGGGTTATTCTTAAAGTTGGGGCACTGGAATAGGTACCTATGTAACTTAACTCAAGGCCATCTGTATTTACTTCCGTGCCCAAATCAGATTGGAAAATCTAATTATCAGGAAGACCTGTATTGTATACTGGTTTCAAATGGATGTCAGGTTTCCCCTGCTTTGCATCCACGAGAAGCATGTCAGCGTATTATTTGCAGATTGTAGTCGACTTAGCTACTGCGGCCGAAAATAATTCCAGCCGAGGACGTCTTGACACTAAGCTTTATCTTTAGTCTAGTCTGGGTGATCAATAAACGACTCCTTCTCTCAACATTTTCACAAATCTTCAGTTAGGAGAGGTAGGCATTTCAGGGTCAAATTACTTAGCTCCCCCCCCCACTTCAAACTATTAATCAATTTGGGCGATGACGTATATCACGTTTGACATTCACCGCGATCTGCAGGCCCCGATTTGACTTTTACTTCGGAGCATAACATCTCGTGCATCTATACAGCCACAGCTATCACGAATCTCCCCTGAGTTTTGGTCAATTTCTCAAGGTTTGTTTCTTCGGTACAGTTAGCGGGGACTAGAAAAGCGAAGGGACAAGCGTTTAGCCGATCTTATGCTGTTGCATTGCTCAGTCGTGTGTGGAGGAGGTATCTGGCGAGGTTCCATTTGGGAAGTAAAACTTTATGATTTCGGCAAAAATGATTAAATGTAAGCGCAGAAAAGTATTCGAAGGAGGGATTTTCCCTTTTGGTTCCGGGTTTGGCGTACATATCTTAGTGGGACAATAACATAACACCTACATCTGCAAATCCGGGGGCAGCATAACTTGCATACTAGGATGACTATCTGGGTGAATATCAGCCCTCTATCAGACCTTTATCAGCCACTGTGTCCAATAAAATCGTCAGCTGGCAGACAAGCTTAGACGGTCGACTCGTGCGCGGACGAGAAAAGCGGGAGAATGAGGTCAACACTGGTGAATTTGCCCCCACGACATGTTTACGCATTTCCTACTACAATAACTCTGGCGAGCTTTTAAACTTTTATAATGCGCCAAAATTCGTGACTTGCAGGACTGTCAGTCAACTCGATAACTGGGCCCTCGTAGTCAGTATGCGCGATGAGTGGCTCAAGGACTGGGAACCAGGACAATAGTTCCCTCCTAATGTGGCCTCCATGGCACTCTCAGTAACCCGAAATACGAGCCTCCTTACCGTGAAAACTCGGCATATTGGACGAGGAACGGGTCGTGTGAGGAACGCGCAGACGGGCTGTTTAGTTTGGCCTGTCACCGTGCCCCATTCCGCCTCTGGTTGGACTGACAGTAGAACGAGCTCGTGGCTCAGTGGTTAGAGGCGTTTGACTTCTAACTAACAGGTCGCGAGTTCGAGCCCCAGGTGTTCCATGCCTCGGGGTTGGGTATGACTGGCGGACGACGGTTAATAAGTCAGAAATGGCCATCCCAGTCTCACTTGTCTTTGTCGGTAATAACATTCTGCCTTACTCATTCTGGTTGCGGGATGGGGAAAGAGATAGTGTGGCAGATGCCGCGCAAGTCGGCCACCACTCTAGATCAATTTACGTGCAAGTCACCCTCCGGTGCACCCCATGCTGTGGAGCACACGGTGGATATCGTCGTTTACGATGGCCGAACTGTAAATATGGTCTTCCTGAACATACAATTTACGATGAAGAAGAAAGAAAACAACCAGCTGGTCTTCCTGGATGTCCTCGTATTCCGCAAAGATTGTGGTGGCCTAAAGACAAAAGTGTTCTGGAATGCAACAAGTACGATGCAAGTACTGAACTTCAACAGCAACCACCCCAATCAGCTACAAACGCAGTTGTGTAAGGACGCTCTCTCGGCGTGTCGAAACGCACGGCAGTGGGCCTGAAGACAAGATTGCCGAACTACAATACCTCCGACGGGTGCTCAAAGTCAATGGCTACCCACGCAACTTCGTCAATCGGTGCATACGCAAAAGGGACGAAAGGTCAAACCGCATGGACCCCAGGTTTTGGCGAGCGCTTCCGTATGTAAAGAACGTTTCGAAAGCTGTTGGCCGCCTTCTCGCACCACTTGGGGTTGGAGTTGCACACAGGCCGGAGGCAACTATCAGGCTTAACATAGTGAAACCGAAAGACCCACTGTCACGGCAGGAAACGTCTGGAGTCGTTTATCGTACCTGATGCAGTTACGGGCAAAGCAACTACGTCGAAGAAACCGAAAGACTGCTCCGAACGCGAATGGCCGAACACGCTGCAGCGGTGCGGAGAAATGACGCCAGCTCTCAAGTTGCAGTTCATTCGACGAGACCCGGCCAAAAATTGGAATTTCACGAGGCCGAGATTCTCGCTAGAAGTGACAACCGCGTGAACCGCGAGTTGCTTGAGTCATCGTTCACTGGCCCCAGTCTATGAACAAGTGCAATGATCTTCCCATTTCATACTCGGTGCTAAGACTTCGCTCAGGCGGAGTACTTGGCCACGCGGGGAGCGCGCAGGCGAACACTTTTCCCAATACCAGGGTCGATGCGTCAGACGTTCGAGCAATCATCACACCAACATCTAACACACGTGATAAATTGCAGCAATTAACGACGCAAATGTCGGCCATCAAACAGTTATCACACTAAGTACAACGATCCCTGATGAGGGGTGAGCCGTGAACGTTCATAGGTATGCGGTAGTATGGCGACTGCATCCTATAAATACTGCAGCCCCTTGTACATGAACCACCCGTATCTGCTTCTTTTCTCTGATGAGGTATTCGAGCAGGGATCCGAAACGTCAGGCTAATAAAACTCTTGTCCCTGCGACCGTGTCTCCTTCTTTAAGACTGCTTCCTGGGACTCGTCTCCTTGCTTCTATTGGCAAGCTCTCTCTCCCTGTCTCTGGCTCGCTTGGAGAGCCTGGCCCAGAGTGCTCTTCAGCTCCGCTGTGAGCACAAAGCAAACCCCCAGTAGGCAAATGATTGCTAACTGCAGCAGATAACTTGTAGTTAAGATACAACTAGCTCGTGTCTTTACATGTGCCTTTCTGTCGCACAGCATGGCTGCCTTTTCCAGGCCATTTAATAAGAAAAATCAGCGAATATCTGGCTCTTTATTTGCCGCAGCGAGGCAGCGCTTGTTCGGGCCTATGCGGGGTCATTTGCGAAAACGACCGCGGTTCTTCAAGTAGTCTTCAGAATTCCACAGACTCGTCAGAAGTCTCCGTGGAAGTGTCCAGCGGTCGCAGCAGGAATATGAAACTTCAAGCTAATAAAGCTCTTGTCCCGGCAATCGTGCCTCCTTCCTTACGAGTGTGAAAGACGACGGTGTAGACCCCCCCCCACAACGCTTCGTCCTACGCGCCACTGCAGATGAACTTACTTCACGACAAGTGCACTCACGTTACCCCCTCTCCCACCTCAATATGCCTCTTTTCTACAGGGAGCATATTATCGGTACGACAGTGAGAAGACGCACGCCAGCATCTGCAGGCTGATGCATGTCCCTTGGCTTAGCTTGCAGCATATAGAATGGGAACCCGGTCGTATGTGGCAACATAGACGGGGTGTTTCGCTTTGTCAGACACTGCGTCCAATCCCATTACAGGTTGGTTGACTGGCTCGAACCGTCGGATGGTGCATGGGAGAGAATAGGGGGAGAGACTATGCTCGAGATTGGGAAATTCATTTTCATGGCAAATTAATGCATTCCTCGTTTTAATGAAGCTGACGAGTTTAAATCGATCACGAAGCGCTAAAGGCCATGGCCACTCGACAGAATAACCCGGACCACACCAGAGTATGTTGGAGTGACTAGAGGACTGTGACTCAGGTTTCAGTGGCTCCTTCTTAACGCGAACTACATGGCACAGTTAACTATGGAAGCCCAGAATCACTCTTATTGTGTTCCGTCAGACCTGGGGCGGGAATAGTGTCTTGTGTGGCACGCGTAGACGGACTGTTTGCCATTTTCACCGACCTTGCCTGCGTCCGCCTCCGGTCACCCTGGCACTGTCATGCCAAAGAAGCAAGGTGGATAAGGGAACAATAAGGGCAGTATATGCTGCACAAATCCGCCTCACCGTTATGCGCGTATTTCGTGGTGTGCGCGGTTGATGTCGTTGTTTAAGGCGACTAAGCTATCATGCTGTACGCATGCACACAAAGTTAGCACCAAATCAGCTGAACATATGTCCAAATCAGTCAGCAAATAAAATCCCTCACTCTTCCGTCAGCAAACAGGCGCTAGACAGCGGACGCTACCGTAACTCAAAGTTGGTCTTCCAAGTCCTACAGTAAGTTTGAATGGCTCAAGCTCCCACGTGGAAGTTGTTTGCGTCTGGGTGGCTAGGCTAAACCTCGGCAATTAATCAGATCACGTCGCCAGTCTGTCTGTCTGTCTGGGAAACGGTAATTTTATGTCCCCTTCATATCTTTCCAGTTGTTTTTTATCTTCTTGTGGTTTCCCCTTCTCCCTACCCCAACTACTTGCCTGAGCTGTTCGACACGTTCTTTTAACATAACTTCTCCGGCCCTGAAAGTTCCTAACGACTTAGGCCTTCTGGATTTGCTCATATTCGTCTAAAGTGGTGGTAATGTAATGATTTCATCCACTAGCTGCTCGCAGTTTGCAAAGGCAGATAAGAGCCGAGGAGACGTCTCGAAATTTGTTTGTGTCAACAGATTCCGTCTTTATTTGGGTACACACATTTTGTAAATAACACCTGGCTGGAGGGGATGTGGTGGTTTGGCATGATGCGTTCGACTTTGACCGCCCTTGAAATTAGAGGTTGTTAAGCGGTCAATGAAAATTATATGGTTCGAAACTTCATTTGAGTAGTGGTATTTTAAACAGCTGCGTTTCTTCCTTTGTCTTTAATGCAAGAGTTTACGTCAAACATAAGGCTGAATGGTAACGGTAGGGGGTAGGACCCCACGCAGCTGGCAACCCCAACATCTACACTAGAATTTCGTGTGAATGAAAGCATCACATATTATTCGCCGTTCTTATTGGTTGAAATTTCCTGGGCTTCCTGACTCAATGGAAACTTGCCAGCTGCGGTTTATTCAAAATCCTGTATTTCTGAAAATCACCTTTCGTATATTTTTTAAAAAAATTATTGTGCACTAGAATTTCATTTTATTTAAAACATCCCTTTCTATTCTCCGTTCCTGTTGTTTGAAATTTCCCGGGCTTCCTGATTGGATGCAAACTTGCCAGCGGTGTTTTATTCAAAATCCGTTATTCTTTAAAGACTGCTTTTTGTCTATGTTTAAATTATCGCGCCCACTTCCTTTGTCATATGACAGCATACAATAAGACTTTCGGTGGAAGTTTATTTATTTTCTGCGTCTTCTTGCACTCCGCCTGTTCATTGTCCTGCCTGTTTTCCCACCTGTAAAACCCCCTCCATCACCATTCAACGTACGACATGGTTTACAGGCCAGCTCAAGTTACCTGGGGTCCTAAATCCCACCGTTGCCGGCTGAATAGACTCGAAAAAAACCAAGCGCTAGACTGCTACAATGTGTTAAGGGGATTTATCTAAACGATTTTGTTATCACTAGAGCATCCACACGATGAGTCAAAATAAGCCAATTGCGAAATTCAGGCAGTTGAAACCCGCGTTCGGCAAATGCCTCGATTCTGAAAAGATTACCGGCGTAATCCTGATACTGTAAATCTCAAGATGCAAAACAACGGGTGCAGCCAGGACTCGTTTTGAAGTTGTTTTAAATCCTAAATCAAGCAGGTAAAAACGAAGGATGAAAAGTACCAGAGAGAAGGGGGGAGAGAATAAGCTTTACCTTAGAGGTATCATCCGCAATTTTCAGCCAAAAAAGGCTCCATTCACTGTAGCCAGAATATAGACTAACAAATTACTCATGAGTCAACTGAGTTACATAGAAAATGAACATCTGTTACGGCTGTCGTGCCAAAAATGGCAACGGGAACGCTGATATGCCAATGTACGGCAAGAGATATGTCGGAACTCTTGGCCCATGGGGCGGGAGAACATCGCAGCAATTAGTTCAGAGTGAAGGGAATGGAAAACCTCATCCAGAATTTGATCAGTGAATTGCCTGACCGTTGTAAAATGTCATTGTATTGTCATATCAGCTAAAACGACATAAGAAGCACCAGCAGCAGAAGAGAGCATTTGGGGGACTCGTTTTAAAATCAGCATATTTTTTAAAGCACAGCAGGAAAAATAACAGGAAAGCAATAAAGAACGAGAAGGAGAATGCGCGTACCTAGGTGACCGCGGTGCGCGATAGGGACTTAAACGACGAATATAATATGCAAGCGTACGCATTTTAGTGAAAAGGGTCTTATTATGAAACGAGAACAAAAGATTTGATGTCAGAGTAACATCAAGGTACCGGAACGAGGATACCTTGCTGGGAAGAATGTCGGGGAATTCAGGACTAGGAGAACATTGCAGTCAGAACACACACTGGACTGATTTCTAATAAATAAGTTAAAAACCATTTTCCAGCGCATGCTGAAACATGGTCCACACAAGAATCAGTAAGTCTGTACATGTATAAAGGCGTCTGAACCAAGAGCAAGCCACAGCTACCAGATTCTGCCTCACAGAGAACGAATAATATAGCACAGGCAAACAATAAATATAAATAAATAAATATATGAGATGGAGCCGACAAAGACAAGGGAGACCGGAATGGCCATTTCTGGCTTATTAGCCGTCATCAGCCAGTCATACCCAACCCCAAGTGTGGATCACTTGAGATTCGAACCCGGGATATTTGGTCATAGAGTTTGACGCTCTACCATTGAGCCACGGGCCCGTTGTCCTGCCATCTAGTAATTGCGGTGAGCTCTGCACATAAATCACCCCACTTCATGCACCCTACAGCTTTTGGTTGTAAAAACGGGTCGACTGCATACAGTTCTGCACATCTTTCGGGTCAGGTAAGTTATTATTTCCCTGGCGATGCTTGAATGCGCATAGGGCGAAGATCGATTGGCCCACCAACGGGCGCGAAAAGAAGTATTGTCTGGTTCTAAGGTTCAGACAAATACCATCCTGCCCGAGTGGTTGTTAACTCAGAGATGCATTGGAAGATGACTACCCCCTTCGATGAGAAAATAAAGTAAAAATTCGGAGAAGTTTGGTTCTGCAGCCCCACTTGATCGATACCATACGGTTTGCTAACTAAAGCAATTTTAGTAGGCGAGATTACTCCAACTTTGAATACATCACGTGTTTGCGCCTTCCTTACTATTTTAATTTAGAGAGTGACTGTGCCTGGGGGGAGTACTTATACGCCAGCCTCGGTTATGCAAGGTATTATTTCGCACCCGCTTCCATGCGATTGCGCCCTCCATATCCTACTAATCCACCGAGTGGCTGTGTCGCGGGGAGCGTGTACACGCCACCTTCGGTTACACCAAGCATCGGTTCACACGCGCTTCCCTGTGCATGCTTCGAGCTCTGCTTGCGCTCTCTTTCACTTCCCAATCCAGGGAGTGAGTAAGTTAGCTATGTTAACTAAAACTGTTATAGTTAGCCAACCATATGGTTATCAGTCAAGTGGGGCTACAGGACCAAGCCTCGCCGTAAATTCTTTTAAATAGGGATAGGACGCAGGAGGTCTGGAATGCGTGGACACCTGAGGACTTATTGGAGCTTCCTTAGAAGCGCCTGTGATGCAGTCGACCATACAATAGGCTGGGGCGTTCAGGACAGAAGGCAAATGCATACTAAGCAGCTAATTCTACTGACGAAGTATGTGTTGGGGCGTTGTGTCGGATCAAACCTAGAACCATATTCCCTGATTGCATACATTAGTCGGATGCCGCCTAGTTTTTGTGAGTTCTTAACTGTTGCGCGTTAAACGGAGACTCACAACACATGGACCACAGCGCCAAGTCTCACCGCCAGCCACTGGAATGTTTGAACCAGTCACCGACGCATACCCGAAGGATGAGCAAAGGAGGTCGACAGTGAGGCATCTCCCTTATGACAGTTAATCGCACTCCTCACTAAAGTGCTATGCCCTCCAGCCTCTATCGACACAGTTTTCGTTGTGGTTTGGAGGACTGTCAGCGAAGGAGTTGAGCCACTTCGCTTTAAAAAGATAATAAGACTAAAAAGGAATTCTTTTCACTGTCGTCCGTTTGGCACCTCTCTCTTCCATGTGGCGCCAGTCTGCTTAGGGAGCGTATTAGGTGCCAAATTCAAGGGAGGTCAGTCGTGATTCTCAATCACACTTCCGATGGGCTCGAGATGAACAAACCACTAAGACACAATAAGGGTGCGAATGGGGGCGAGGTCAAATCCTTTCATATTAACCGCTTAGACCCCATTAGCAAGCAAGCACGCTCCAAGACCATCAAAATACACCCAACGTCGTGGCTTGGAAAGTTGCCAACTGACAGGGTTAACTCGGTCTTACAAGGGACTGAGAGCGAGGCTGCTGCGACGTCCCTCAGTTATGGCCTCCAGAAAACTTACTCCCGCTTGAGATCTACCGTCCCCTCACCGAATCCCGACAATGGAGAAATATAGGGAGCAGACCGTGTGTGGCGCGTGTAGACAGCCACTGCGCACACACCCATTTCTGGCCGTTTCGATAACATTGGAGGACGATGGAAATGGAAAAGGAGAGAGAGATGGAAACTATGCAAGTCCGATTCGTCATAAAAAAGTCACCAGTGGATCCCCCCTGTGTGTCATTTGTGACCTCAGCGCTCCCGATTGGCAAACTCTTGACGGGACTATAGTGAGACGGTTCAGATTACACGTGTACTCATTTTACTGCTGACGTAGCGCAGTTCTTCCGCAGAAGCTGCCTGTGCTCGACTGAACTTTCATTGCGGTTCGGGGACTAATCCCCCAAGAGTTGTATCTGAAAGCATTCACTCTAGCTAGTACAGTTAAAAGACTTATTAGTCTAACAAGTTCAGATGCACTTGGAGCTCATAAAAACACCTGGCGAATCACCCGGTCTGTCTGAGCGCCTGTTCTGACCTGTTTACCCCCCCCCCACCCTCTGCCCCCCGCTCCCCCATGAGTCCAACTGGAAAGGTAATTAAGTTTTGTGGTCCGACCCACCGGCCGGATGCGACCGACGAACTTCTCTCGTGGCCATTCCCTCTCCACGCGCATGAGTTATATTCACCTGCCTGTTGAAACTACAAAGCAAGCGCTGTGTCGGTGGTGAGAGGCGGGGGGGGGACAGAAGGTCCCGGCATTCCCATGATGAACGGACATCGATACGGTGTCCTTGGTAGAGATTTTAACCCCTCAGCCCTCAGGTGGGCTACTTTTTGATCAACCGCAGATAGCAGGTAAGTAGGGGCTGACAATTTGCTGACAGGTATGCGCGCTTTGAGAGAGAGAGAGAGAGAGAGAGGGAGGACGAACGGACGTCCAAATTTGCTTCTCAACTGCGGATTCTAGCGCACCACTGTGTCGGGATGAATGGCTGCCTTAATAGTAACTTTCGCAGGAAGAAATTCAATGCGATGCAATTGCTGCCATCTTTTGCTGTCATTTTCGAACATAAGCATACTCACTGATCTTAGCTGGCAAGGCAGAAAGTTGGAGATGGAGTCTAAGTCTGCAGGGCGACGAAATTGTAGTAATGTATAGGCTTGGATAGTTCAATTCCCGGTGGGTTCACGAAAACAAAAGCAGGCTCAGCCGAGTCAACGCGAGACTCAAAGCTTCCGAAGCGGAGGAGGCTGGTAGAACCATCTGTGGTCGGAAGAAAGCCCTTTCCTAGCGCCCACTTCACATTTGCTTTCGTTACAGTGTATCCTCGATTGATTATCGAGGCGCGAATGCCTGTGGGACCCTGGCTATTAGCCACCGAGACAGTAAGAGCAGGGAGGTCAGGTTATGAAACCAGGCCTGATTTTTGAGCCCCGCTGTCAGACTCGCATGTCAATTATGCCGAAAAGTCACCAGCCGCCCCTTGTGAATCCACTGACATGGTATGAGTATAGTTCGTTAAGTAGTTAGAACAAAGCCCTGTAATGTTTGGGCGTCCAGATAATTATACAACGTCTGACATTTGCCCACTTGTCGATATGGTGTTTGAACTATACTGTTATAAAACGGATCCGCAACAGAGACGAACGACTTTAAGACTAAAAGGACGGTTATTTTGGATTTTACCAGAGATGTAGAAATTGACACTACCGAGAGGAGTGATTGACAACACCTGGGAGACGCATGGAAGGCACATGGTCCAGTAATGCTTTGTCTTTGCGTGTAAGACTTTGAAAATTGGTCAAAAAGCTCCAAAATCGGCATCCCATTTGAATTTAATTGGGTGCCAGTGAGATCCAGGTATCCAAAGTTGTCCATCAACACTGTATTCCTCATCTAACACTTTCATCCACCTAATGACCTTGTTTGCTTTGCCTACGCGTTTGCTATCCGTGCTGTAGATGTGGAATACCTCTAGCATAATTTTGCTTAGGTTCAACTCCAGCAGCATCTTCTGAATGACTGAGCCGCTCACAGGAAAGACCTGTATGGTGCGACGCACTTTGTGCAGACTATGGGGGGAAGGCGGGGCAGGGGACCGCGGCTGTAGTACGCGGGAATAGGACCCCGCAACACAGGTGGTCTTGCGCTAAATTCCAGCGAGATTAGGGTTAAGGTGTGTGTTAGGGTCAGGATATAGGATCGGGCACCCTTCCTGGAACTTGCCGCAAAGCAACTCGTAATACGGGAGGTTGAAGTGCTTTTCCTCTTATCTCAATTCCTCAGCCTCACAGAAAACGTCCTTGGTACGTCCGCATGACCTTCCGGCTTCTCACACGGGGTGGTCAGGGATGTTGAAGTCGACCTTCCCAACTTTGTACATCAACAGTTATTCTCTTCCTGCAGACGCGCAAGAATGGGGTATTGCAGTGTGTCCTGCCGATGCGACGTCGGACACTTATCGCGTGCGCCTGTGTACAGACCACTAACTATAGAAGCCTCACGCATTCTTACCTGCACTAATATTGTTCTTGCTGTTAAACATCCTAAACTACTGGAAGCACGCACGTTTTCCCGGTACAGCTCAGTTCATCGGTTAAAAGTACTGATTAATTCGTCCAGTTTGAAAATGAGGTTGTGAGAGCTCAGGGGTAGGTGACGCCACGTTGATACCGGAGATCGGTAGTTCAACGTCTTCTCGCTGCAACCACTTCCTGCCGGTGTAACTTCTTCATTCCCCTAAGTGACCTTTCTTTTCATTCAGACGTGCCTGTCTCAAGTCTTCATGCTGTTAGCGGAACTGTTTGGTACATTATGTGTCTCGCGCGGATAAGTCAGTCTGCTCACTGTCCCCATCTGGAATCCAAATTCCGGCGCTGTAACGAACCGTTCTGCAGAGACAAACGAACAGGGGCGAGAAAATTTCGTTTGTAACGGGCAGTCAGCAACTGACCTACAGCATCGCAAACCTGATTCTCCTTTAAAAAAACCAGCTTCCTTTGTTTGGTAGTAGGCAGGGGGGCGCGAGCCCAAGATTTTATGACTCAATCCCTCGAACCACAGTCAAAAAGGGGAACTTTTTAAATGAATTAGAGGCCTAGATGCACAAACGTTGCCCCGCCAACAAAAATAGCTATCCAGGGAGTAAATTCGCTCATTTAGGCAAAGGCGGAGGTCGTGAGCTGCCAGAGAATAAATAACAGACTGTGTACCCTTAAGTATACCGAACCAAACTGTTGTATAAAAAGCGGAAGCATTCAACTACCGAACCCTTGCTAGAGCTGCCGCCGTGCAGTCAAGCTGGGGGTGAAGATGTTCCGTGCAGTACTTAATACGCTACTTTGTTTACAAGTGGTGAACAGTTGTCATCCCCTTTGAGGTTAGGCACCCGGACAGTAGACCTGAAATCACTCAGAAAGGACAATTAATCAAAATTAGACCAGCCGTTCAGGAGTGGCTAAGCTCGAAGGCTTGCTTTATGATCGAGGTTTCGCTAGGCATTGCACTGCCGAGGGAAACCGACGACTCACTTGCCGAAATGTGCCCACAATGTTCAGCAACACGGTCTAATCCCAGGTTGTTAACTTAAATGTAAAAAAGAACACCTATCAGACGGGTGGAGAACTTCAATAATGCTAGAGTTTCTGTTAACTTTGTTTTTTTATCTACGGGCGTGCGCATTTACGGTATGTATTGGAGTTCCAAAGTCGGTTGCAATTCCTTTGATTAGGAACAGCTAACTAGGGAAGACTGTAACATCAGAAAGAGTGTCAAATAGTCGCGCGCTATGACATATGTATACAGTCGTATACTGATATGTTCTTTATAATCCTCCCTAACACCAGTGTCACAATAAGCCTCTAAACAATAAAAGAATCATTTTAATAATTTGCACTCAATAAAAGACTACTTTCTCATTTAGAAGCAGCGAAATAGTTGGATTTGCAAAAAGAGCATTCATAGGTGTTTTGGCAGATTTTGAACAATTCATATTTACCCAACTGTGAAAAACTCGGCTCCTCGGTGGAATTCGAACCCACGCAGTAAGGAGAAGGCTTTAGTACATCCAACGCTCTAACCACTTGAGCTACGAGGCCCCGCCGGACGAATCGAGTTTAATCACATTTGGGTCAAGTTACCCGCCCAACCTGCTGCAACGTCTGGAATCCACCAAATCTGATACAGCAGGTTAACTGCCCAAGCAGGATTTCCTAAGTAATTCACCTAGAATCCACCAGATGACTACCGGGCTCACGTAATTCATAGGTATTTTGGCAGATTTTGAATAATTCATAGCTTGACCCAAATGGATTAAAATGGCGTTTTCTGACGGGGCCTCGTAGCTCAAGTGGTTAGAGCGTTGGCTGTACTAAAGCCTTCTCCTTACTGCGTGGGTTCGAATTCCACCGAGACGTCGAGTTTTTCACAGTTGGATCAATATGAAAAACAGCATTACTTAGAGATATTCTAAGACCTGTCGGCAAGCCTCTAATGCCTGAATATGAAGCAAGTCTACTGTTCCTGGAATAGCCCACATGTTTTGGGGTGCCATGCTGTTTAGACGTAAAAAGAGATATAATTTTTCGAAAGAAATCATTCATATCAAGCATTTCGTAAACTGGGGAGGATCATGTGAACGCAGAAGTATTTAATAGTTCGAGACAAATGAATTTTGCATCAACTGACACCTAGATAACATATTTTGTACTGAGCCTTTTTATACAAAATGACAAAGTTTGCATAATCACCGAAAGAGCACATTCCCCTTATTTGCCGGGATGGCTTGAGAGCCCATCCGTTGAGATATGGCAAGCCACAGTGGTATCCTCGCACCCCAAATTTAGGGATTAGCCAACACATATCTAAGCCTGATATCGGATCCGCAATACTTCAAGTATTGGCACTTGTCAAAAACCTACTCATGTGCTTTTTTGATAGCTCAGCGACTAAGGAACGTAACTTTAGGGGAGTTTGGCTCTCCAGTAGATCTCCTGGTGCCCTTTGTGGGGTTTTAGTGAACGCTCTGCAGACATACATGTCAAAATATAAATATTATATGAAAATTCGTGTATACAATTAAATACATGACAGTAGAGGGGGTGGCGAGTTTGATGGGTTTCGGAAGTCAACGGGTGGGTGTGCATATACGTCTATGTGCATATGTGTATGCATACATTTGTTGCAACTCTGCTTAAGTAAACTTTCCCAGGTAAGATGTTGCTAGGTTGTCCCACCCGATAGACACAACACTGTTGGGGTTGGGGTTAGGGTTAGGGGTTAAGGGCTATGGTTAGGGGTTAGAGTTAGGGGTTAGGGTTGGGGTTAGGAAACAGGCAATTATTTCTCAACAACTCAAAGTATATCCCCGCATTCCCGATAGCTTTTCTTCGCATACAAATACTTGACCTCGTCGCTTATGCGTTCCCCCGTCCCACCTGTAAAAATCCCTGTTACCATCGGTCCCGTATTACAGGTGGCTGGCGTTTGTTTACTTCAGGTGGAGGTACGTAACCACATCTGACCGTTGCCCAGGTTAAACATACTAAGTGACTTGCTCGTCTGGATTTCTAACTTTTCATAGATTTCAGTGCATCTTGCGGTTTAGTAAACAAAGCTCCTCGATCAGATCATGCAACATATATTTAAGGAGAGTTAAAAAGTGCATTTAGGCTGTTTAACTAATGCAGAAGAAGTCTCACATGCGACGGTTGGTGTATAAACAAATTCAACTTTGCTGATGAAAATCTGAGGCTGCAACAAGTTTCGGGTTGTTTAGTCCCTCTAACCCCTTCGCTGATGTTTCAATTTTCTGCCTATCAAGTCTAGTCGCGCTCATCTCTCTATCCTGTGGGTGTGAATACGTCGCGGCAGTTGACTCACGACTAGTAAAAACCAAGGGTGTCTAAAATTATGATGTTGTCTGCGTATTCCGCCAAGGATTGCGAAGTAAAAAGTACTGCTAGGTGCCCTGTGAATCCGAATTACGAAACAGGAAGTGACGCACTAGAGTGGACTTTACTTTCACTTCTGAAGGCTGGAGCTTCCATATTTGGCTTTTGTCCAGACAGACAGCTAAAGTACTAATGGGCTTTTAGTTTGGCGCCTAAAGTGACCCAAAGTGCGTCAGACCTGAAATAGAGCCTGCATCCTGTATCGGATGAGTGCCTATGTGAAGACAGCTTCGTTTTCGTAGAGTAAACAACACGCCCTGAACAGGAGGCGATACCTCGTCAACCAGTGCGTCCGTCCATTGGCAACTTTGGTCGGGTGTGCCTAGTCGCGCCAACGTAAGGTGATAACAGTAGCGTAATTGCATCTGGTGCTGCGCAAGTCTTTCATACTAAGTTACTATTTATACGCAAGTCACTCAGGCTTCCCAGGTGACGGGGATCATAGTTAATTGCACTGAATAACCGGACGGGCTGCACTGATCGGCTTCTCTACTATATATAGTCATAACTACT
This sequence comes from Spirometra erinaceieuropaei, assembly GCA_902702965.1. Classification (NCBI taxonomy): domain Eukaryota; kingdom Metazoa; phylum Platyhelminthes; class Cestoda; order Diphyllobothriidea; family Diphyllobothriidae; genus Spirometra; species Spirometra erinaceieuropaei. The sequence goes on from CACRXP010000489.1 coordinate 311,839, forward strand.
GATTGTTTTGCAGAGTTTAAAATACCAAATGAATAGGTATCAATTAATTTCCTCAAATTCAGGGAACATTGCGCTAACTAGAACTTTCCTTTGGGTTAAACGCACGTCTTGGCAAACAACTGTTTATAATAAGGTGCTTTATGCACTACTCGGAAAGCCTTGGGGATATGATTTTGCCAGTCAATGTCAACTACATGGGCCAAAATCGTATTTAAGTTTGATACGTCCATGTTTTGACCAAATAAATCAGGGTGCTGCGTGTATATGTGTTCCGGTAGATAGCCGGGCGCTCAACAAGTGTACAGCGAGTGACCGAGCTCATTAAATCCTGGCTGAAATTCTGAAATGCGTTTTCGATTGGAAAGGATTACCAAGGCAGGGTTGTGACAGTGATTAAAATGCGGCATGGTCCTATAACATTTCGAACTCACCAGAATGTCAACGTTTTAATGCATTTCTTTTTGACCTCCCGTAGAAACGGCGTTCTGTAAAAAATGACTACTTAATTAGCATGCCTTTTTCACACTGGCTTTTGGCGATCTCATAAATTTAAATATATTTTATGGAAAAAGTATGCAAAAATATGCTTTATTATATTTAGCTGATAGACAGTCATGTGGTCACCGAATTTCATACTCAGAGACAGGGCATATTAAGGTTTTAAAATGTTTTTCAATTCCTGAATAATTTTGGGCTTGATCAGCCATTGCATTAGCGTTTTCAGTCTACAAGGTGCATACTTTTTGCGTAAGGAAAATGATTATTCCTCTACGTCTTTAGAAAGATACCATATAAGGTTCATAAAACGTTGCAAGAGATGCGGACTGCTTTGTAATTTCACGAGGGGCTTTATCAAACGGATGGGTACGATGCTGTATGAATTAACATCGTGCGGTCTTAAAAATCTCATTTTTAGAAGCTTTTTTAATACTAAATATACCATTTCTTCAGACATAAAATGTGAAGATGACGTGATTCTCTACCGAAAGAGTAAAAGAAACCATATTTGTGTGCGTGTTTTCCGTAAAATATATCTGAATTTATGAGATCATAGAACATCTGCGTGAGAAATGCATGCTAATTAAGTAGTCATTTTTACCGAGCGCGATTTATACAGGAGGTCGAAAAGAAGTACGTGCAAAAGCCGAAATATTATAGGATCATGCCTCATGGTAATTGGTATTACATTTCTACCTAGGCAAGCCTTCCTAAGCAAAAACACATTTCAGAATTTCGATCAAGATTTCATGAGATCAGTCACTCACTGTAGCTTGCCCACAGAAAAATCTAAAAGACCAGACACACGGTGGCGAGGTCCTGAATGTCAGTGTTCTTTGTCCGCCTGATGCGAAAATAGACCACCAGCGAAACCCATCCCAGTTCTGGTCCAATCCACATGGCCTTTTGGAGCTTGGTTTGTCGGCTCCCCGCGATTTGAATACCGGTGGACAAATTCCTCCTCGTACACCAAATGCAAAGCAGTTTTGTCTTTTTATACATCAATACCATCTACCAGGTTTTCCCTTCCCCCGCAAATATCACCAACAAAGTCAAGATTGCTTTGAGGTGTTCGCAGAGCATACGTGTATCTCATTGTCCGTCAAACAGCGAGCAAAGCCTTTCTCGGGGCTTAAGAGTAGACACATAAATATTGATGGTTGTCTAACGGCCTGGTAGGTCTTTATTGCCGTCCCCTAGGCTGAGCATCCCTAGTAATCGACACGATAATCGCGGGTAGTACTACAGCACATTTAAACAACCACAGTTAGGCCATAAATTTCAGGGCAAAATTGAGGACATCGAAGGAACCCTTGTGCCGGATCCGAAATCCCGCGAAAAGAGATCAAAGAACATGCCCCTAGCGTTGAGCAGTCGTGGGCTAGCAATGCCTGCCTGTCTGCCCACGCCGAGGAGAAAGGAAGGCCTGTATGCCGCTCCTTTTTTCGTGAGCGAGGAGACTCTGCTCGACAGAACAAAGGACTTGATGGAGAGGGGGTTGCTGGGCAGGTGCCGCCGACTGAGCACAAGGAAGACCGAGCCGGGAGAGGGAGGAGGGTGGTGTGCGCTCAGTCAATGCGTCTGGGAATCCTCAAAACAGTCGCTCGCGGTCGGCTAAGAAAAAGGTATCCGGTGGAGGTTTTTGCAAAAGCTGTCGAGGAGTGAGGATATTGAGCATCTTTTGTCGTCTCTAACGTTCTTATGGGGAAGTTAACGGACCTAGAGCTCAACCCGATGAAAGAGGGGGGGGCTGCCTACGAATCTATTTAGGAAACCTCTGATGTGCCCCGCGTAGGAAAGAAGATGGCACTTAGCGGAGGACGACTGTAAAGAACAAAGGGCCAAAACGTGAAGTCGCTGTCGAAGAAAAGGGTTTATGTTTGTTTGGCTGCAGTTCCCACAGGGATATCTTGTGTCGAAGCGTATTAAATGTCGACCTCCTCAAGTAAAAAGGAACACTTAAATGGAACAGGAACATTGCGCCGTACCCAACTCTGGGTTGAGTATCCTCCCAGCCACCTGGATTAATCTCACTCTCGAAGGCGATATCAGATGCGTAGTGCGTGCTTTTTGCTGACATAATTGTCACAAAAGTAGGATTCTCATAGCAAACTCGCGCAGAGATTATTCCTATTGACGTATGAGCACTGGATTTCGTAAAATGGTGCTAGTAGAAGCCGAATGAATGGCTTAGGATAGTTCGCTGGAAGGCCTCTTTGTGATCCGCACGACGACCAAAAATGTGTGCAAAAGTGGCGCTGATTATGCTTTTGATCTCGCCCCTTCTTAATCATGCCTGGAGGTGTTCCCGTATTCTTTTGGATGGGCGACTACATGTGCGACCAATAGAACATAATCTACAGGGGTAAGTTAAGGAGTAAATGTACATGTATGTGGTCTGAGCTGACAACCTATCCCTACCTTCTCCGTGTATAACGGCGTATGCCGAGTTTTGCAGCCGAACTCTTGCCGTCAGGGAGGGTTCGTGAAGTATTTTGGCCATGGCGTTTTCTCAGCTGTTGACACGCTGCGTCCCCTTGAAAAGGGACTTTGAGGAAGACAGGTTTCTCCTCTGCCGTCAGTGCGATGGGTTTTGCGTGTCCATCGGTAATATACTTTATAACAAACTCTGCCTAAATGCTACCTCCACGGGACATCTCGTGCCGACGGTCATTAAATTTCGACTCTTTCAAGTAGGAGAGATTCTTTAAATGGAGCACTGCCTCACCAACTTTGAATTGCACATCTTCTCAGCCACCCGGGTTGATCTCGTGCACGAAGGACAAATTATATGAGTAACATTTGCACGAATAATTTTCAGTGAGGCGGGATTCTCATGACAAGCTCCAGTAGGAGATTATTCCTTTTTATGTATAAATATATGGGCACCGATTTACATGCTGTTCCAGAGTTAAAAGTCTCGTAAATCTCACAGTATGGGCCGTAAAACGATGAGTACCTGTCAGATTCAGGCAAACAGTGCTGGCGCGACACAGACTGGCTGGATGAGGTGTTGTTCCCCCTCTCTTTATCCAGTCCCGCCCTACCTCACACCACACCTGAATCTTTTTGTGTCAGGATATTTCGGTCTCATATCTTGTCCATCCGAGATCTTGTCAGCGGTCATTGGAATATGGGTGCAGCCCCAAAAACCAGGCCGCAAAGAACGGCATTTATTCCGGAGATATTTCGGTGGGTGAGAAATATCAGGATGCCCCTCCAGGGCAACGTGAAGGACCGAAAGAAGTTGCTTTCTTCACTCCAGTTGGTTTTAAAACCCCAAGAACACGTTAACCAACATCATGTGCTTCGTCAGATATGGAAGCCAAATTTGTGTTATCAAAATATTGTTTGCTTTCAAACTCTCACCTTCAAGGAGACAGGCGCCTGAATGATTACACTACAAGAAGTTGGGTTTGTAGTGATCCCTTCTATGAAAGGCCATACACTTTCCATAAACAGCGGAATTAAATGAAATGAATATGTAATAATCTTACGGGCTTGTTTGCTTGCGAGATCGACCTAGGAGGATGTCAGCGCCCTCTCTACAAATATAATGTGTTATGCTGCATTATTTAGCTTAGCCCGTATTCGGGACAGCTATTCTCCTGCTCATTTGCTCATCACTTTAATACGATAGTGGGCCAAGGGACAGGGGAGCTTTGAAGTGACAAGCGTGTTTCTATAAGGATCAACCTAACCCAGACCAACTCTACCCAAGTTAGCTGTGAAAATCTCCCGATTCCCCAGTTTCCTTTAGGAGTTTAAGGTTATGGATCAACCAATGCACCTTGGACTGCGCGTGTCTGCCTAGAGTCACTAATACAGGAAGTGAATTACAGTTTGACATTAATTTCGACCGTTGGTATATGGCTGGGCCAAAGCGACGTAGGAGGATATTTGACTCCATGCTTCGTCTAGTGAAAAGCGAGACGCCTACCTTGCTTCCACGACTTGGGGGGTTTAAACCGATTCTCTTCTTGTGTCCGAGTGACAGTCGGGACTCATTACGAAGGCGAGAAGTTTTGGGGCGAGAAGAGGGGACGGAGACGGAGCCGAAGGCAGTGAGGATCGGAGGCAGAGGCCTCACAGACTTCTGCGTTCAGAGTGAACAGCTTGACGTCGGGACATCATCTGCCATATGGGGGAGGGGGGGCATCTTCTCTTCTACTGGAGTTAACTTCGTTGAAAAGACCATCGAGCCCACAGAAAGGGAGGTGGGCAGGGGGGAAGGATGGCGGGCCGGGGATGTAGGCGTGGGCGGGTACGGAACCAATCATGAGGGCAGTCCAGCCTGGAAGAGTTGAAAGGTGTAATTAAAACCCCATACTTACCCCATAAGTGCCTACTGGCCGGAACGAACGCTGGAACCTGATACGACGGTAAGTGGTTAACGAGCGCGATAATGACTCCTGGTGGGACAACGTGACTCCAGGTGGTCGCGATGGGGGGTGGATGGATACCGATCAGGGAGGGGGGAGGGAGGTAGACAGACTGGAAAAGCTTCGAGGAGACGTATAGTGCCCCTCTTTTAAAGTAGTAACCGGGGCTCCCAGCTGTTGTGCCGTTGGGATGTATGGAGCCATCTACTAATTCGAAAGTCAGATGAGTAGACTTCAGGAAAAGTTCAGGGAGGCTGATCTGTTTACTTCCAGCAAGTCACTCTAGAGCCCTAAGCTTATGCAAATGGTCTCGAAACATGCCGGTTTGAACGGAACAGAGACGAAGTTAAGGCACATTTTATTTCTAAACAAAAAAGATTTTGGTGATTAGTACTTGACCGAACATACTACATTTACTAGTTATACTAGTAAAGGGGGACCATATAGGGTTCATAAAATTTAACGGTGGATCTGATCCATATTGTTAGCTTTACAAGCCATATTGGTAAATGCAGTGATATGACGATTTATGGACGGCCTTTTCACGTTATTTAAAAGTTACACAATTAGAAACTTTTTTAAAACCGAATAATCTCCCTCCTTCGGGTACAAAATTAGAAGAAGACGTAATTATCTACCGAATGAGCAAAAGAATGAATATTTTTATGCATGTTTTCCATGAAATATAATTGGACTTTTGGGGACATCGAAAATCAATACGAAAAAGTCCTGCTACATAAGTAGTAATTTTTTACAGAACGTAGTTTTTGCATGCAGCCGGAAGGAAGTTCATTCGAAAGCCGGTATCCTGAGGTAACTGAAATATTATAGAATTATGTTGCAAGCTGACTAGTTTTACAACCCTACTTAATTAATCCTTTCGAAACGAAAATGCATTTCGAAATTTCGATTGACATTTCATGAGTTAGCCCACCTACTGTAGGTCTACTGATGGGATATGTGCGGAAGAACACAGTAAGCGAACTTTGGTCTCACTCCTTATCGACAATCCTCTCTCCTGTCAAGCACTTTATTATAAGTGGTTAATATGCCTGCATGTCTTTGCTCAGTGTGATTGCGCCCAGCGAGTGTTTCTCAACAGGGTAAAACTTGCAACTTAATCCAAGTCGCGTGCGTGTTTTACAACCAGCTCCCTGAACTAACTGTGACGAGTTGGAAAACCTACGGACAGTGCTAAATGGCCTATGCTAAAGCCACCATTTTCGATTGAACGAATTTTTCTTTTACGCAATTTAGGAGGAAAGTACACCAATCGATGAACGCAGCCGGTAAGGAATGATCAGAGATACACTGGCCCAAGCTATTTTCGGATGTCAGCCGTCTGAGTTTTCCCCATTCCCCCGGCAGAACTGATTCCAGCTGTCTTGATCCACTGGTTCTCCTAGTTTAAATAATTCACTGTCTTCAGTATTAATTGTTCCCCACACGGAAAGATTTTCACACTAGGGTCTACCAAAAAACGCCAGAAAACTTAAAAACAAAAACATAGAAAACATTTGGGGCCTGTTTTAGACAGTCTCATTGTCTCACAGTTTACTTAGAACCATTATGGTTTCAGTGTTAAGGGGATGGTGCGTTTGTTTACTGTCTTTGCACAAAACATTGGCTAAAAGTAAAGTTGTTTCAGGGGGACGATTGTTCGAGATTACAGTTAATACAGTAGTGTGAATTGACATTAGGCATAAGGTTAAAACTACACCATTTCACTCTTTGATCCTCAAGGCAAACAAAGACATTTGGTTAATTCTGTGACCAAGTTAATGAGTATACTAAAAATAATAAAAATAAACACACCCCTATAGCAGGCGGCTCCTGCTCTCATGCCCTGATTAGGGGGCCATATAAGTCAGTCCTACCGACAGACCCAACAGATGCCGACCTTCATTGCTGGCAAGACTCTCGACTTGTTTAGATCGGCTGTAAGCAATCGTGGGAGATGCTTCCGATTTACAACTCCTTGTCAAACGAAAGGATCCTTACTCCATTCTGCAGCCAGTTTGGACCTTCCCAATTCGGGCTGGGTATCCCTGGCTGCCGAAAAACTAATAAAACAGGACTGGCGACCTTTGCGGAAAAACCTCTCGCTTATTAACTACCCAACCCCATGTACATAAACCTATGCTGGAAGAAAGAGTGATATTTAGTGGTAGGGGGCGCTCACCGATCGTTCATACGGAACTCACTCGTTCCGTTGTGCCTTATAGACTCTCTCTCGAGCCCAACCAGCAGCCGCACAGCGGCGCATGATATATAGGCAGAATAGCCGGTGGGTAGAGGCGTGGACATCTAAACCAACAGGTCGCGAGTTCGAGGCTCGGGTGTTGCACACTTCGGGCTTGGGTATGGCTGGCTGACGACGGCTAATAAGCCAGAAATGGCCATTCCAGTCTCCCTTGTCTTTGTCGGTAATATCATTCTGCCTATATATCATGCGCCGCTGTGCGGCTGCTGGTTGGGCTCGAGAGAGAGTCTATAAGGCACAACGGAACGAGTGAGTTCCGTATGAACGATCGGTGAGCGCCCCCTACCACTGTATATTCCCGATCGAAAACCGACAGGGCAACGGGCTCGTGGCCCGGTGGGTAGAGGCGTGGACTTCTAAACCAGCAGGTCGCGAGTTCGAGGCTCGGATGTTCCACACTTCGGGCTTGGGTATGGCTGGCTGACGACGGCTAATAAGCCAGAAATGGCCATTCCAGTCTCCCTCGTCTTTGTCGGTAATGCTATTCTGCCTAGAGTGATATTTTCCGGAAAATTTATTCGGTCCGGAAATTGTGAGATATTTAAAGATGGTCCCTCACACACACCCGCAACGTTTTCCTTCTATGCGCCCAGGCGTATCGGCTATTCACTCATGGGTCTTGACTGAAGGGTTATTTTAGTAATGTGCGGATTTTATTTTACTAATAGGACTATTTCTATTTCGACCAAAATGACAGGGGCGCCATTAAACACTGTATTTGGCTTCCGCTTTGTGGTGGAGCTCTGAAATGGCGATCAGGCAGGCGACGATTGGTGCACCATATCTGATCTGCGCTCGAACTAGTTCGTGGTGGGACGGACTTGCAAAGCATCTATCGCGCTCTCTCCTCCCTCACACACCTCACTCAGGTAGCATGACCATGTCAGTACGACTGGAGTCGGGTTCGGATGCGGAGGTTATTAAAGTTAAACGGCCCGCCTACGCGTGCCACACACACGACCCGCCCCCCTGGTTTTCTGTACGGTCGGTCGCGAACCCGCGTTTGTGAGGCTGTCACGAGGTTGTTATCCCGTCAGTTGGCAAATTTCCATACCACTACTCTTAGCATGTCAAGTTTATTATAATGAGATGTGCGCTGATGTGTCTTGAGGACTGTACGCCTAGTGCCAGCCTCACTTCTTCTCCCTATCTTCATGCTCCAATCGACCGTCCGAGTCTTTCAACTTGCAGGTGGTGGGATTTGGCTCACAGGTGGGCATAGCTAGACGCTCCGTTTACGCGTGCCACACACACGACCTGGTCCCCAGTTAATGCGCCAGGATACGTAAGAGGTGACGCTTCCCGCCTACACGAGATGTGGATGGTCCGCAACAGAACTTTTCACCCACCGTATCGGTGATGGTAAGGCAGATCGCATGCGTGCTATAGGAAATGATCACAGTGTTACGCGGTGAACAGTAATCAGCAATCGAGAAGAATTGCCGATGACGCATGGAAGAGTAAAATGGCACCCCCACAGCTTGAATCTGGGTCTTCTGGTCACTGTGAATTGAGATCGCCACTATAACACTATCCACGAGCCAGTTTTCATGCCGGCTGCGGCCAGACCAGGTTACGGGGCATGCTCGTCCTATCGAGTCTTGCAGCTCAGGCTAGGGCTAACGCAGGTAGTCGCATAGCGAATAGTAGCATATGCAGAGAAAGCAGTGTAGAAACGGACAGGTGAGAATCGGATGGCCCTTTCGGGCTGGCTAGCCATCGTCAGCCAGTCATGCCAAACCCCACCTATGGACACCCGGGAATTCGGAGCTGGATCGTTTTGCCGTTGATCGATTTTAAGCCTAGTGCTCTGCTGTCGTGCCATGGGTACGTGAACAAGTGACAGACAGAGGGGAGTGCGTCGAAGGAGTTGACTGAAGCCAGCACCGTTTTTTGTAGGTAACACTTCTTCAGTCCATGGTGCATTTTGGGTAATTATAATAGTATTTTGTAGAGAGGAGACCATTTCCCGAATTCGGATTTCAAAAACTTGCTAGAACAAATATAAATTTAAGTTTACTATGCCGGCAGGACAACCAGCCCGCATACACAGCGGTAGTAGACGCTCACCGATTACGTTAAGAGACACCAATCTCTCTTGCCTTTGTCGGCAGTGTTATTCTGCCTCTACTACTAGCCGCAATGCGGCTGCTGGTGGGACTCAAGATTGGCCCCCTAAGGCACAAAGCAGGACGAGTGTGTTCCGTAACGCGATTGGTGAGTGTCCTTCCAGAATTGCATATACCCGATCGCAACCTCCGGAGAAACCAGCCCGGACCAACCAATAGACCGCGAGTTCGAACCTCAGGTGACCTGGGGATGGGTAAGGCCGGCTGACGACTGTTACTAAGCTAAAAATAGTCAGCTTAATCCCCCTTGTTTTTGTCGGCAGTATACCTATGTATATTTGCATGCTACAAATTTGCCATGGAGGGGGGCCGTCATACAATGACCGGTAAGAAATGCGGAGTCAGCGTGAATGAGGACAAGCAGAAATGGGGTGGAACGTTATTACCGACAAAGGCAAGGGCAACTGAAGTGGCCATTTCTGGCTTATTAGCCGCCGTCAGCCACCCATACCCAACCCCGAAGTGTGGAACACCTGGGGCTCGATCCGGCGAACTGTTAGTTGAAAGTCCAGCGCCTCCAACCACTGAGCCCAGGGAACGTTGTCTTGTCGGGTTCGATCGGGAATGTACAATGGTAGAGGGGCGCTTGACGACCGTTCTTACGAAACTCACTCGTTCCGTTGTGCCTTACGAGCCCAACTTATAGTCGTCTTCCCTCAGAAGGTTATCTACATTTCTCTGTTAACCACTCAAAGAACTTCAAGGACCCTAACATCGGACGGTACACCAATGTCATTGAGGCATACTGGAGTAGACTGAAAAGGAAACTCCACGAGGGAGACCTTGTATGTGGTTGGGCTGTGTGGGCTCACATGGACGCAGTACAGTACCGTCTTTGGTTTGGCCTCAATGCCATGTCTCTGACGGATGCCTGGGAAACGTTTCCTGTCCCATGTTTTGCAGACTTATCCTATTTAAAAGTAGTTTTGCTTTGTAATAAACTGCCATAATGCGAATGTATGCCGTATATTCAGTTGTACGTGTGTAACGATGGGGAAGGTTGGGTAACAGCGACCATCGTCCATGTAACCTCCTGCGATGTTCGTTCGACCAGCCCATGCTAGGCCGTCGGGAAAGACCAAGTAGTGCGTGAAAGTAGGCCTGCAAGCGCTGATATAGCCTGAAGGCGTTTGGGTCCACTGTTAAACGTATTATTTCTAGGTAACGGATTTTTTGGGGTGCCATCTCCCCATTGTTACCCAAGGTTTCAGCCTATAGTTAGCGTCTCTTCTGCTTCTTTTTCCCTTAAGTGAAAAGAGCACAGGGATAAGTGTCCCCGATATTACAGATTGACTTGCACTACATTGAAGCAATATTTTCCCGGAATCAATTTAAAGCAGGCATGGACAGCAGAATTTATTGGTACCAGTAAATTTCGCCATGGCTTCGCAACTGCAGCCTGTCGTTGCATAACACAAATAATAAGTGATAAAGGTACAGAGGTTTGGATTTCGACAGAGAAAATCAATGTAAAACAGCAAGTTCAACGTATACTGCTCGTAGACTAATCAATAAAGTGGTAACTTCAAACCGCAACATAGGAAAGAAAATGGGGATGTAAACGTGCCGCGGGGATTTCAAAAGTCAAAAGGGCTCAGGTCTACCAGGGCAAGCTGAGGTTGACTACGTGGTCTAACTGTTTACATAGGTCGGATTTCTCCCGCCGTATGCAGGCTGCCTCCAGGTGGCGCAATAACCGAGTAGTTCGTGCTCGAACTAATACTCGAAAAGACGTTTTGAGGTCAACCGAATGGCCACTGTCAAGGACAAAAAGACCGTGGAATCTTATTCTCCTGCTTTAGGCAGGTGCTCAATTGCCCTAGCTGCCAGTTGCCTTTGCGTTCACCCAATGTACTTGCATCCACAAGTGCATGTAAATTCCAGTGGAGTTAGGATCAGAGTTGGAGTTAGTGTTAGAGTTGGCATTAGAATCGTGGTCTGGATTAGATCTGCAGCGATTAAAGTGGGGGGGTTACTTTTAGGGTTAGAGTTAGGAGGGTCGGGGGGGGGGTAGGTAATGCTAGAACACAGGAATAGGTACCCCCTTCGGCGTCTAAAGCAAGGTCGCTTGCAGTACAGGTGTATCTATTCCCCAGAGCATGATGCAACCCCAATCCGAATCTGTAACTTTTGTCTCAACGTAAAAAGTGCAAACTGCGCTTCGCTGCCATGTTAAGAAATGCCTGTAATGGCTTACGCAATGTGGAGCAGATGAGAGCAAGGCAATTGTATCAGATGAAAGAACTACCAAATTACTCCGGACGTATGACGCAACTGGTAATGTTCTCACGAACTAACGAGTTACATTGACGTAAATGGTAATGTTCTCACGAACTAACGCGTTATATCCCACGAATTCCTAGCCTTAAAGGCAGCAGGCCAGCAAGGTGGGTTTACAGGTGTGTTATTTTTCGTCACATTCAAACAAGCAACCCGGGCAAAGAGAACGGAACTAGTCAAAGGTAAATTGATTCGGTACCTCACCACACGCAGATGACCGAAAGAGGCATCAGAAACATGGTGGAATGACCCCAAAGTTCAAGTTTTGGTTCGCTTAATGGGACCCGGACGCATACTCAAGACCGGCAAGGCCGAACTGCTTGATCAACGGGTCTTTTGATTGGCAGTTCAGTAACAAACGCGTTAATTGTGCGATTATTTAACGCAATAACAGCACAGGTGGAAGCTAAAGGCCAAAAAACGCGTGTTTCACGCATCTCGTGCCATGCCTGACGCAGCTGTGAGGGGTTGGACTCATCAGTGGGTCCCCCAGCCTGCCCCGTGTGTTTTCTGGTAATATGAACTCCAGTTTCACCTTGCCTTTTTTGATTTCCAAGGAAATGAATGCCTGAACTCGGAGTAAATCTCTCAGAACAGATCTTTTTAGGCACGGTCGAAGATTGGATATGAATATTTGAGCTGAAATTTATCAGCTACTACGGAATAACCGCGTACTATACATAAGCCGCCAAAAGGCCACCAGTAGTATATAATTGTGCAATCATTTTACCGTACTAGCAGCACAGATTTAGTTTAATATTAGTATTAGCAAAAAACCGTTATCTGGGGACCCACTTGTGGGCCGAACCCCTCGCAGCTGCGTCAGGCAGCGGAACAGGATCTGCGATGAACGCGTTTCTGTGCTTTTAGCTAACACCTGTATTGTTAGTACAGTAAAATGATTACACAATTATATACTACTGGTTGTGTGTTGGCCGATTGTGAATATTACGCAGTTATTCCGCAGTAGTTGATGGATTTCAGGTCAAATATTCCTATCACATTTCGGACTGTGCTTAGAAAGGACTGTTCTGAGAGATTTAATCAAAGCTAACGCACTAACTTCCTCGGAAATTAAACAAGGCCGACGCATTCTACCCCACCCTCCCTCCATTCAGTGCTGAAATATCTTCTGAGTAGGGTACTTGGTCACGCGGGAAGGCTAGGAGGTAACATTCAATGGCAGTACTGGTGGGTCAAATGGTCGAGTTATTGTCACATCAGCTATCAATGATGGTGACAAAACCGCGACAACTAAGGACTCTGCTGTGTGCAAACGCTTGCGATGAATGAGGAAGCAGTCAATTTTAGCTGGTGTATGGTTGCCCATCAGTGACATCCCATAAGTACTGTGTCTACCGTAGGTCCTCCAGCTCTATATGTTGCTCCATCTGATGATATGCTGGGAATTGAAATCGAAACATTAGACGAATAAAACGATTGTTCTATCAATTGAATTGCCTTATCAGTTACTTTCCGGTTTTGGTCTTTTCGCGCCTACCTGCGAATATCCACCACGTAACGCCTTGCTGTCCGCATACGAGTCCCATCTGTAATTGAGATCTTTTGTATGTGCTCTTGTGGAGGTTCTGAGCAAAATATCCGATTCCATACTACGGAAATTAAGTACTACCAATACGCCAAACTATTTGCAGAACAGAGAACTTGAGGAGGAGAGTAAAGTCAAATGTATACGTAATTGCTGTTTCAAGGCCATCAGTCTGTTGCCCTGAGAAGAATCTGATATTATTTTACAGCAACTTTATCAAATTTATCACAAATAGAAGGGTATCAAAAATGCACGACTTTGGCTGAAGAGCTGACGGATACGCAAAGTCATTAAATACGTGATCTTAACTCGTAACTGGTAAAACGGGCTTGTGAATAGTTTCCGGAGGGACTACTCAAGGGGAATAAGGGATCGGTTCTTTACAACAGGTTTTGAAGTCGAGGATACTGCCTAGGTCTTTCCCAGAATCGTCTATCTGTACATTGAAGTCATTCGACTGGACTTTGGCTGGGATACTGCTAGCATAAACTGGGGGGAAGTTGAGCTATCAATTAACAATCATAATAGGGAACGGCAAAGGCGGAAGGATTGGACTGAATCGATTTTCTTTTCTACACTGATTGTAAGTGGCTAAAAGTACTCAAGAATCCTCTAAAAAATAATGTTTGATCGGTTATTCACTGTTCTAAGTGCTTACAAAATTAGTTGAAGGGGAAGCAAATCATTGATTGCAAAGCCACACTGGGGATTTTTTCGACAGGAGTATGTTTTATGGCCGGGGTAACTTACTCGAGGAGCAACTGTACTAGAGGAAAATAACTGGTGATATGTATTTGTACGTGCCAAAGAAAGAAGTGAAAAGACGTCGCGATGGCTGTTGCGTGTGGGTAGACATCGGAGTAAAAATACGATACCGCAATACCTTTTTGCAATGCCTGCAAGGGGACATTGAGTTCATTTGTCATTTTCATTAAATTGTAAAAATAGTGTCCTCTTTTAACTAGTGGCAATATGGACAATAAAAACTTGTGATATAACAGAGTTCCCAGGTGTTCAGCTCTTTTGGCCAACGCAAATTCTCCCCGGAGTAAGTAACCGCGGCCATAAATCATACCCCTGTCATTTTTCGATACAAACTTACTCACCTGTTTTTAAGAGCGTCAAAGAAGTGTCTTCGATAAAAAAAAACATGCATGAATATAACACTGACTCATTTGGGCGTAAATTGTAAGACTTCTCATCGTGACGTAAAGTAGTCGATAAATTATTACATCCGAGCATGTTCATCAAAAAGGTATTGGAAAGCATTACGGAGGCATATGATCGTGATGGCCTCGCGTTTTCTGTTCTTTTGAGGGCATTCTCGTGGATGAGTCAGGTGCAGTCACCCGGCTATTTGGCGTGCGCTTTCGTGCTAAAAGCCATGTAAGTTTGTGGATGGCGGTCGCTTCGGGCAACGGGGAGAAACATGCCTTCACTTGTGCAATGGTTTTTAGAAGTCCAAACCATATTTTCGGAAGGATGTCGCGAAGAAGGTTTTGGCTCGAAACAGAAAGCACAAAAGGGGTTAGACACAGTGCTATAAGTTGTCCAATTTTAAATTCAGATATCGGCCTATGACGCTGTGGAAATGTGCAGTTGACGTGTTGAAGACTGTCGCTCTCACTAAACAAACCGTCTCAAGAGATTACTTATTAAGCCTTCATGTCCTTTATATCCAGCATGTTTACAAAAACTTGTCATTATCACCAGAAAAATTCTTCTGACTAGAATGTGACCACTTTTATAAAGATGAAATCCAAGCTCTTTAGGGTGGACTTAAATTTAGATATCGGAAACCATATGGTAAGCGACCTATCCCAGCGCAATATATAAAAGGAAACTTTGCACCTTTCAGTTTGTTCGATTGTTTAGGTAATTAGGCTAGGGATGCTTCTCTACACACCATCTGACGAAAGCATATATCAGCAAATGACGACACGATAGGCACCGAAAAGCCCGAATCAGTGTGGGCGGCTTCGTTGCGCATGAGATTTAGAGTTGAGTGGCTCAGAAACAAATCATAGGACGCCGATCAGCTACTGTCCCGAGGTCACACTCTGAACTGGGCCGACTGACAACTTAAACAATATATTAGAAGCACGGTCCTTCCTGCCGGGTAGTGATTGCTTGTCGTTATGTCATCATTCGTGGATTCCAGAGCCCGAAGCCCCATGTAGACTGAAACAGAGCATTTAAGTCTGCAATCTGATCGGATCGTCAAAGCTTCCATCCATGTAGCACAGACTGTGATCTTGAAGTGAACTTTCAAAAACAGAAGGAACTATCAGTAACGTATGACCGAATAACTTCATGTTTGAAGCGATAGTGTGGTAAACCATTTAGCAGTTCGATATTCGTTAACGCCAATTTCCATCGTGTGCTCCACAGCATGGTGAAGCAGGCACGGTGATTTGCACGTGATAGTAGACTTTCGCTGCATCTATCGCCCTCTTCCTTCCTCCCCACCTGGATGCAGTGTCAAGAAGGAGTCAGTAAGACCGAAAGCAGGAGATGACGCAGGTGACTGTCAGGGCGAAAAGCCACACTTAGTTGTACCGCCACATACCCTGGTCCACCACATACACCGGCGAGGATTTTATGCAACGAGGAAAGAAGAAAGAGCCGTTCGGATCCCAACTGGCGCGGCGTGAACCTGCAACTAGGCCTGCCACCACAGCCCCCGTGTTTGCAGTCGTTTTGGATGCTCATTCCTGATGATGCCTGCCGGACTGCGATCTAGCCTCTGTGTTGTTTCAGGGCATCTACCGCGTGGCCCGTTTTAAGGGCCCAGACAGACAATGTACAGACCTACAGTGAGTGACCTATCTCATGAAATGTTGGCTGAAATTCTAAAATGCGTTTTCCATTAGGAAGGATTACTTAGGTGCATTTGTAATATTGATTATCTTGTGGCATACTCTTATAACATTTCGGACTCGGCAGGATGTCGGCTTTTAAATGCACTTCTTTTTAATCTCCTGTAGATAGCGTGCTCGGTAAAAAAATGACTACTTAAGTAGCATGCATTTTTCCCATTGATTTTCGATGGTCTTGCAAATTCAAATATATTTTATAGAAACCACAAACAAAAATGTGCTTTCTTTTAATCAATCAATAGAGAATCACGTCTTCTTTATATTTTATACTTAAGGAAGGAATATAATTAGGTTTTAAAAAAGTTTCTAGTTATGAGACTTTTTAAGACCGCGAAATGTCCATTCACATAACATCGTACCTGGCCGTTTACCACTGCTCCTCATGAAATGTACAACATGGTTCGCATCCACTGCAAAGGTTAATGGACTCTGTATGATATCTCTTTAATGGCATAGAAAAATATGTGATTTTCTTTACGCTGAACCTTGTACAGCGAAATCACTAAGCGCTAATGCAACGAATGATCAGGCTCCAAATTATTCGGCAATTAGAAAACTTTTTTAAAACCTAATTTTACTCCTTCCTTAAGCCTAAAATATAAAGAAGACGTAATTCTCTATTGATTGACTGAAAGAAAGCATATTTTTGTGTATGGTTTCTATAAGATATATTTGAATTTCCAAGACCATCGAAAATCAATGGGAAAAATGCATGCTACTTAAGTAGTCATTTGTACCGAGTACGCTATCTACAGGAGATTGAAAAGAAGTGCCTTTAAAAGCCGACATTCTGCCGAGTCCGAAATGTTATAAGAGTATGCCATAAGATAATCAGTATTACAACCGCGACCAAGTAATCCTTCCTAATCGAAAACGCATTTCAGAATTTCAGCCAACATTTCCTGAGATCGGTCATTCTCTGTAAGTTGGGTTTTAAACTTCTGTTACCTTATCGGTATCTAACAGTAGACAACCTGAAGCCCGAAAAGCATCAAGTAACCTGCAATGGGGTCAGAAAAACCTGAAGCCCGAAAAGCCCAAGAAAACGGCCTCCAGAAGCCCTATCTCTCGTAAATTTGCATACTGCGCATCAAATAACCTGTAATGGGGTCAGACAAACATTTGCCAGATTATTCCCGCAGTAACCAATCGACAGGGTTTGTTTTTATCGCGCAAGTGATTAACTAAGGCAGGAAATAATTGATCGACTTTGCCCATCGCGAGCATCTGGCTAAATAATTTAATAAAGTTTTAGTCGAATTTGTCGGACCAGACGATGGCGGAGTTCGATAACTAACCCTCCACCATACGTACAATATGAAATGAATGATCGTGAATAACCCAGAAGCTGGCCCTATCATACCAAACAAATGCCATATCCATTAAGCAGATGTTTATGCTTACAACAGCACGGAAAAACTCTGAATATGTTGGTGAAAAATGCAAATGTCGAAACGCAGTAGATGGTTTTGTTGATACCAAACCCAACTTTTCGCCTTATTCCCGTAAAAGTTGACTCGACAAAAAGAATAACTGGATGAAATATATAGAATAATTCACGGAAGCGGTTCGTATTGTATCGGGATTTATAACTTCCCAAAGGAAGATGCGATACACAATACGGAAGAGATTCGATCGCAGAAGGAGTATCCCGAGGGGACACAACGGAACTGGCCGTTTCCCTAACGTGATAAGTAAACGTGTTTCCGACACAGACAGTGGACTGTTCAGTGCTGAGCAAGGCCTATGAATTATACATGAAAGCCCGATCGTCTTTGCCGATTATGTTTACCGTGCGTTCCACAGCAGGGTGGGATCAGAGACGGTGACTTGCGCGCGAATTAGTTCACGGTAATGGCATATTTACGCAACAGCTACCACACACTCCCATCCTCCTTCACCCTGGCCCGGTGTCAAAACAGTCAAGAAGATGGGCGGCGAGAGAGAGGGCTATATACAGTATGTGGGCTAACTCATGAAATGTCAGCTGAAATTTCGAAATGAGTTCCCGTTTCCAAAAGATTAACTGAGTAGAGCAATAAAACTAATCATTTTGCAGCATTATTCTATGACAATCCAGTTACCTCAAGGTGTCGGCTTTTGAGTGAACTTCTCTCCAACTGCGTACCATACGTTTACGGTTAAAGACACGGCGATAGGAGCCCTCCGCCACTGTAATGCAAGTTGCCTTACGCTACCTTCTAGGAAGGCAAATGTTCCTGTGTTCTAACACTAACTCCAAACCCAACCTAACCGCTACCGTAACCCTCATCGCCCAAAGGAGCGAACTTCCACAGTGATATCTCGCGATGACTATGCTATTGATCAAATGAGCAACGTTCTGCAATAAGGTTTTGCCTTCAGAAAATGCTTTTTAACGACATTTGGCTGAAAAAGTGCCATATCTATTATTTTTTTCCAGAGCGAGATCAGACAGAAACCGTAAAACATTCCTTCGATACTGAAGCATCCTCTTCATCGTACGGAAAATTGGTTGTCCTGTTTATCTTGAATTGTTGCCATTATTTTTGCTGCACTAGAAATCCGAATTTTTTTTATCATAAAAGCACTACAGAGTGACGAAATTAGGCGCCTTAGATGAATACTGCGGTACTCATTTCATTTCTAAATTGATTTAATAGAAGGAAGAAAATTGCGCATAAACGATCATATAAAACACGCAGAAATAACGTGGTTGGTCGCTTAAATGATCTCCTCCGGTATATTCAACCAAGTAAGTAAAATGAATTATTCTCACTTGCCAAGAACACCTAGTATATCGATCATGAATGGGGGCAAGCTGATCTATTGTCTGCTCGAAACAAACAAGCCCAGCATGTTTGCGAAAGGTCACAAACGGCCTGTTAACCGTCAGGCCGAAGTGGGCCAAGTTGTAATACCAGCGGCTAGGGGCTACTGAGAATGCGGGTAGACTAATGCAGCACCGTTTAGGGCTCATTCGGTCTTCACCCACTCAATCAGTGAATGAATTAATGAATGACTGAGTAAATACCCGTCTCCAGTCTCGCGCCATCGATTGACGATTGTCTAGCATGCCCTATGACTCTCGCTCTGTCTGTTGCTGCTAATATCTCAGAAGTTGGACTCCTGTACGTGTTCAAAAGCTCCGAACAATAGACAGACTGTTCCGCTGCTCGAAAATCCTTCTTCTTCTTCTTCTTCGTCTTCTTCTTCACTTCTACGTATATCTGGAACTCGAACTCTTCCCTTCATTGCAGTCTTTTGTTTATATTGACAACATCTACCGATTAACACTTGCCTGTCTCTGCGTAGCCTTCTATAGGAGCTCTAGATTCAGAGCTCAAAAGTACAGCGGAGATGACCCACTTCTGTCCGGATAGATCTGCGAACGCTGCTTCCATATAATGCTAGAGTACAGTCAGTGACTAACCCCATGAAATGTTGAACAAAATTCTGAAATGAGTTCCGCCTGAGTAGCATTACGCAAATGGGATTGAAATATTGCGCAGCATAATCCTCAGATATTTCAGTCACATCAAGATGTCGACGTCAAAATGTCCCTTTTTCGGCCGCCTGCGAAAGCGACGCTCGATAAAAGGACTATTAAGTAGCGCGTATTTTTTTCTAAATGAATTTCCGGTGTCCTATTAAACTTAAATATATTTCAAAGAAAACACATACAAAAATATCCTTTTGCATTCATTTAGTAGCAGACCACGTCTTTATTAAATTTGATGTTCGATGAAATAATATATATCAATTTTAAAAGGCGTGCACCTGTGAGATTTTCAAGACCTTGGCATTTGCATTCGAATATCGTCGTACCATACGTTTATTTATGCCCGGTGCTGAGTGTACGACATAAAACACACCCATTACAATATTTTATGAACCTCGTGTGGTATCTTCTTAACAGGGCACAGCAATTCATGATTTCTCATACAGGGAAACAAAAGTTTGTAGAATATAACCCAAACGAACATGCAACGTAAGATCGGGCTAAAAAATAGTCGGGAATCATAAAGCTTTAAAAACTCAAATATATGCATTCTTCGGGTGTGTAATTCGAAGATTTGGTTTGTTACCAAGGGAGTATTGGGAAAGTTATTGTTGACCACATATCCAAATACTTCAAGTGAACTTTATAAGGGTATCGAAAATTGATAAAAAGATCAAAGTGCATATGCATTCATTTTTTACGGAGAGAAGCTTTTTTCCGACCTTCGAAGAGACGTATTCTTGAAAGTTAGCATCTTGGCATGACAGAAACGTCATGCAATTATGCTACACGACAATAAATATTATAAACTCGCATAAATTATCGTTCCTCATTAAAAACGGAATTCGGAATCTCGATTACCATTTCATGAATTTGGTTACTGACTATATTTGCGGCATAAAAGTCATCCCATGGTGGCGGGATCAATACATCGACGAACAGAAGACTGAAAGTATACCGGAACTGACCTAATTACATGTAAAATTAATGCACGTGATCAGTTTTTATTCATCTTTTCTAAATTGAATGGACTAATTACTTTGAAAAAGAAGCAAAAAAGATGTACTCTGCGTATACGGTGTTTTCCTCTGTACAAGACCTGAAAAACTAGTAATGGTACGGGGCACTCCTTATTTCGCAAAAGATTTTTATGCAATGATCCATGCTGATTTATATTATAACCCTACTAACAGTCTTCTCCATACTATTTGATGTTCTGTAAGTGGTTGTAGTTAAAGTGCATCGGATTTCCTTTTGCTAGTTGCCAAAGCTTGTTTATTTTGGCCGTTGATTAGAAACTAGAAACAACATCTTTATTAACCCACGATTGTTTGGGTCATTAGGGTACTGGTTGCATCAACTGAGATGAAGGGAATGCTATGCAATTCAAAAAATCCCCTCGCATCAGACAGAATGAACAGTCAGAACAACTGCTATCAGCTCATCAGTGCGAATGTCAAAAACTCGTCTACTTCCTTCACGTTTTCTCCCACGGTGCGTGTGTATGTGCTATTCTAAGTCCAGATACAGAAAGTAGTATAACACCCTCTCCCGTTGCTGTCTTCGCCATTTTCTAAAAAACCGGCGTGCACCCTCTTTAGGGCGAACGAAATCCCATGGACGACTACAGGATCGCCCATTTGCGTTCCACCAAAAAAGTCGCTGCACCGTCTGCAAAGAAAGATGACTCCTTAGAAATCTAACTACCGCCGCATTCCCACAAGTAGTTGTAAGAAAAACGGGAAATAGTGCACGAAAATGTCTTATCGCCTGCCTGACCTCATTCAGGCAGACTGGAAGTCGAGCTGCCGCCAACAGTAAGTGCTTCCCTCTACAGATGAAGGTTCTCCTCCACAGGACGTGGATGAAAATGTGGGCTAAAACTGCCGAATACGGATCCATCAGTCTTTCATTTTTCTTTTAACGAGGTAGTTGCATGACTTGGATCTCGTAATACTGAAGCAGATGTGGGAAGGGTTGTGTGATACTGGATGACGACTAGTTTAAATGGACGTTTTTAAGATCCGACTTCTTGAATAGCTTCACCAGCTATCCCTTATGAACGCGTTTGTTATGCACAAAAATCGATCCGAAACGAATATTGATTTTCCGAGTTAGGTGATCCCCGAAGGGCGCATTGACCGTCCTCCGGCTTGCCGGCTTCCATGCCGGAGAACAGGATGGGGTGAGAACAGGTGGATATTGCGAAGTTCAACTACCCTCAGGAGGGGTTAATAACTGACTACTTTGGTACGTCACCAACGGTAGCTTCCAACTCACCCAACAGGGATCACACGTAGAGGCAAGAAAAGTAGAAAAGACATCCATCAGTCCAAAGCTAAATAAGTTGGCAAACAGTTTGAGTTTCTGTCCAATTTTGTGTTCCGCACAGATTTTGAGGACGGACAACCGGCCAAGGTCTTCGAAAAGACATCTCTTTCAAAATTTGTCGCAATGAGCTCTATTACCTTCACAAATTGTTGTCTGAATACCAGCCTTGCCTATACCGAGATTTGATTTCCCAGTTTTTAGCGGTGTTCGATTGGCGCGATTGAAAATCTAAGTTCACAGTCAAAAGGGGAAATTTAAATAAAACTCTTTTTGCCAACAAAACTAGAAATATGTCGCATTATTTAATCGGGGATTCTATCTACTCCGGATAAGGAGATCGCGCCATCAAGCTACTGAATTTTCATAAACCCCGGAACACGATATATTCGAAATTACTAGGCACAAGATTACTTAGAGCAAAGCTGTCCTGATTACATTCAAACACATCTCCTGAAGGGTTTTAATACTAGCTCTTAAAATAAGGCGAAAAGCATTGAAATGGCAGAGCATGATCTAGTCAGTGTTGTGTGAGGTTTTCTTGCTTGGAACTGTCAAACACTCTTAAAATTCCCAGCGCGTAGGCTCGTTTTTCGCGTTTTTTTGCTTGTCATATTCTCCCTGTCGAAGATCGCAAACGACTAGACGTGACCGCTGACAAGCAGAACTCCGCCGCGGTTTAACCGTGCCGTCTACCATGACTCAGCCAACCTTCTACACCGAGGACTTGTCACGCAAAAAAACTCGGAAGTTGTTTTCGACTGCCAGGCACGTCAGCAGTGAAAGGTTTTGGCCGGATTACACGACCGACATCCTGTAATTGGCGGCTCGACTAACTTTCGGGTCACTGGATGCGCTGGACTTTTCACGTTTCTGCTTTGCATTTAAGGCGATGCCGGGAGGTGTATTTTGTGAACCGTAGGTCTTAGTTGTAAATTGCGGATTGCCACAGAACCGACAATATGAGTGAAATCTCTTCGGCAGTTTCTGAAACCGCAATTTATCAAATAGCCGGATTAGTTCCACTCGAGTGAGTTCTCACGATTGAAAGAATTGGGAGAAATAGGTTTTCACCAATCAATATATCTCTGATTTTGATGTGCTATGTTTCCTTTTCTGGTGACCGCTCAGTATTCTTATAAAGTCCTCGTTCAACTGTCGATAAAGTCTACACTCACTGTCTGAACACCAGACGAAGCCTTATTCATCTTCCTCACTTACGTCTTTGCGGTCAAGCGGACATTCTTCTATGGATCTTGGGTTGCCTCGAGTCATAGCTGAGAGGGCAGTGACATTTTATGTCGGCCTCACATTGCGTGACTTCTCACGCAGATAGCAGCCACTCACTCGTAGAGAATGTGCGGCTGGTAGGTGAGAGTTGTTTTAAATTGTACGGAATACCAGTGAGGCTGGCAGTAGTTATGGCAGGAGGAGGTGAACCGGCATGAAGTGGAGGTGAAGAGGGAACTGACGGTGTGCGGGGGAGGATGGTGGGTGCAGATAAACTGGGGGGGGGGGGGCAGACAATGGTAGCTGGCGGTTAGTCTGGCAGACAACTTGCCAAGGCGACTGTTGAGAGTAAACAGAAAGGCGCCAAGTAGACAGTCCACAAAGAATTACACTGGGCATCAACCATGATACACATGTGAGACCTTTGTTTAAGATACTATCCCTCGCAAGGGTGCGAGTGGTCGCGTCGACAAACATAGAAGACGACAGGGGAGGGAGGACTGGATTTTTTTGTCATGCAAACAACTGGATCAGGGGCTTAAATTCCCATTGTTCCGGTGGCTCTGACGTTTACGCATACACATTCAGCTTTATTGTTCCATGCTCTCTTCAATTGTCACGCCCACTGTGGTCCAGCTAACCCTTCTGACCCAGTTGTACAAAACCCGGCAGCCTCGGTGATATTCCAACCCACACGACAACAGGCGTAAGTCGTGAGTACAGCCAGCACTCTAAGTAACTAAAATACGGGACGAGGTTTGGTTCTGCAGCCCAATTTGATTGATACTGTATGGTTAGCTTATAAAAAGAACTTTAATTAACATACCTAAATTAACCATACGTTAGATTAGGAAGGGAAGGAGAGCGCGAGCAGAGTTCGAAGCAGGCACAGGGAAGCGAGTGAAGGTGGAGTGTACACTCTCCAGCCCCCCCCCGTCGCAGTCACTCGTTGGATTAAGGGGATATGGGGGGGGGACGAAATCGCAACTGCGAGGCCACTGAGGGTACCGCGTGGTAATTCGCAACACATGGCCACTTCAATGGAGTTCCGCAGCGTCGGAATAATTCCATTAGCAAGTCCATTCGACCACTCGCTGGATTAGGATAATGAAGAGAGCCCAAACAGGGCTCGAACCACGTGGAAGGAAGCGCGTGTGAACTACTACCTGGAAGTAAGCGAGGAGGGCGTATAAGTACTCTCCCCCGTGGCACAGTCTCCTTCTGGGTTAAAATGGCAAGGACGATGCAGATGCGTAATATGTGTACAGAAGATGTGCTAACTCATGAAATGTCAACCAAAATTTCGAAATGCGTTCTCGTTTCGAAAAGATAAATTAACTAACGTTCTAAAACTAATCATGATGCAGCATAAGTCTATAATGATCCAGGTACCTCAGGGTGTCGGCTTTCGAAAGAACTTATTTTCGGCTGCATGCAAGATCTATACACTGCAAAAAATGACTACTTAATTAGCATGCAATTTTCTCATTGATTTTCGATGCCCTTGAAACTTCAATTATATTTCATGGAAAACATGCATAAAAATATTCATTCTTTTACTTATTCGGTAGAAAATCACGTCTTCTTCCAATTTCATACACAAAAGAAGAGTATAATTCGGTTTTAAAAAAGTTTCTAATTGTGAGATTTTTTGTTGCCGTTAAATGGCCGTTCATTAAACGTCATGTATCTGCATTTACGAGTGTGGCTTGTAAAGTTAACAATATTGCTCAACTCCACTGCTTAATTTTATGAACCCCATATGATCTCCTGTTAACACCGTGGAGAAATGCATGGTTTTCCGTACACGGAAAATATACAGCTTGTAGTTTTGAAACCCTGAATGCAAGTGTAACAGCAGGTCGGGTTCAAAATTATTCGGGAATTAGAAAAGTTTTCTAAAACCGAATTATACTCTTCTTTTGAGCATGAAATTGGAAGAAGACGTGATTTTCTACCGAATAAGTAAAAGAATGAATATTTTTATGCATGTTTTCCATGAAATATAATTGAAGTTTCAAGGGCATCGAAAATCAATGAGAAAATTGCATGCTAATTAAGTAGCCATTTTTTGCAGAGTATATATCTTGCATGCAGCCAAAAATAAGTTCTTTCGAAAGCCGACACCCTGAGATACCTGGATCATTATAGACTTATGCTGCATCATGATTAGTTTTAGAACGCTAGTTAATTTATCTTTTCGAAACGAGAACGCATTTCGAAATTTTGGTTGACATTTCATGAGTTAGCACATCTACTGTAAATCCAGCGTATTCGCGTCTACCAAGGTTTTTTAGAAAGCCAACCATATGATATCACTCATGTGGGCTGCAGAACTAAACCTAGCCAATACGGGCCCCGGGCCATGAGTCATGAAGTTATCCGCCTAACCTACTGCAAGATATGGAGTCCACCAATTCCGACAGAGTAAACTAACTGTCCAAGCAGGATTTCCTAAGCAATCAATCTGAAATCCACCACGTAGTCACCAGGCTCACTTTTTAATAGGTGTTTTTCTTAATGGATTTGATTATTTCAAATTATTAAATTGCTCTCCCTGCCGTGAGCTCGGATGCAATCAAGGCAGCCGGAGTTTCTCACATCTGAGTTAGCTGAATTATTCTAATCTGCTGAAACACCCAATTAACACTGCAGATGTCATTTTATCGGACAGGAATATAAGGACCCCCACACTACAGGTGGCCTCGAGCTAAATTTCAAGATGATACCTAGTTCCGTGTTTTTACTTTAATCATAACCCTGACACTAACTCCAACCCCAATTCGAGGTCTTCTAACTCCAATCCTGACAATAATCAAACACGCCGCAAGGCCGCACGGGTAGTCCATATCCCCTTGTCTAATAATTATTTGTAAAGGCACTCAGCGATCCTGACAGAGCTTTTTCGAGGACTGTGAACTTTTTTTCAAAAGATGGGTCACAAAAAGCCGGCGGTGATATGAAGGCCTAAAATTTACTATCACAGGGTCATAGTTCTTAGCCTTCTCCATGCCTGCATTCCAAATTAAATTAGCGTTTCAATTTGCACAGGAGTATCAGGCCAAACTTTTTTTGTCTATGCGGATTCCGCCAATCCCGATTTTTCCCCATTGATGCACAGTGCCACTCCTGTACGATGACGTTGGGCCGGTAGCTGCCAAGACCCTGTAGCTGCCTGGTCTGCTCGTAAAGAACAAAATTAGCTCGCCCTGTTACGTTCCAGTCCTACCTTCCCCCCCCCCTCCCTCCTCCTACAGGAATTCAGCCTATGATGGCATTCTAAACAAAACCACCAAGAATGCAACAGCTACCGCAGGCAGCATTCAGAAAAGATACAAGTTTCGAAATTTTGGCTGCATGCAGGTCTAAATAACACAAAGACCGGTGGGGAGGGGAGAAGATTCGGCAGAGGATACACCAGTCCTGCACCGTGGGTGGGTATGACCAGCTCTCCGAGGATGAAGTCAGACCGCTGTGCGACCTTTCGCTGGGAAATTTGTTTCCATATCAGACGCCTGGATTCCAGACGTTTTATGCCTGACTGGAATTCCATGAGGGGAGGGGGGAGCTATTCCACCTATTCTAGCATGATTTCGCTGGCTAAAAACCGCACGATAATACAGACTTTTGGCAGGAAAAAGCAGCAAATGATAGGAGGAAGGAATAGGTGGTCAGGGAAATGCCTTCGTGGTGTTAAGGGGATTGCAGACGAAGAAACAGAGATCAAACCCAGATCAAACTAGATTCGAGGCTTTCGCTAGTTGGGTCGGAGCTTGAGGGAAAATGGGAATATGCATGCCTGTTATGAGTGTACATTTGACTAAGGGACAGATCGGTGCCTGTTTTTTGCTTTTTCAATAAATAATGTGCGAACTTGGTGTGTATTCTCCAATAAATATATTTTCGGGTCCGGTTAGAAGTTCAATACGTGTATTTGAGCCGAGTGTGTGACTTAATGGCGGAGCGTTAGATTTAAGGCTCATTAACCAAAGAAACCTGGTTCAAATCCCTTCTTATCCAAGCCTGCATTTGAATAGGGCTTTCTGACGATGATTGATGAGCCCAAAATGGTTACTGCGGTCTCCGCCGATTTGTCGGTATTTCTCCCTATATATTTACGCTAAACGTATTATACCGTACTCCCAACATAGGTACAAATTGAAAGCTCAGATAAGTATTTCGCTGGTATTCTGCCGCTGCGTGACACGGCTGCGAGGGATTCGACTCCTCAATGGGTCCCCCAGCGTTTCCTATGCGGTTTCTGGTATATGAATTATGGCAGACAGTCATGACAAATTTTTCAGAACGATACAGATGAGCGAAAGCCAAGGTACTTTTTCGTGTTGTTCGAGACGCAGGCGGTACGGACAGAGATTGCTTTGTTTGATTTTCACGGTGACGATGTCTCAGAAATGAAGGATTTTGGGAAAGTGTGAGTCAAGAAGCCGGCCAAAGGCTAAATTGTCTGAATATATCCGGAAAGCGCAATCAGAAGCCTACTATCTGCTGTGCACTAGGGGAATCTTTCTTTCACACAATTCCTTCGTGTCTTCATTGGGACACTGGAGACCGCTGAGTCCCAGACTGCTTTTAAAATGTCAGAGAATAATTTTGAATTGTCATCTCCCCGGCATATTGCCGGAGACGATTGCTCCTGTAGTTAATGTGTTTCAAAACCGTCCATATAATGCGCAAGTTTCTATATACGCAATGAATCCTCTGACGTTCTTTTTCTGCAGACTCCAGGCTGGGTCATACCCGCAGACGTGCATAAACAGGAATCCTAATTGCTGAGGCAATTGGATGTCACTGCAATGGTCTGAGATGAATATGCTCTTGACTGGAGGGAAAGTGTTCTCAAAAAATTTACTATTTAAAAGTATCTTGCTGGATTATTGCATGGGTGATTGCCGCATCTTTTGTTCTTTCAAAGCAGACAGGGGGAGAAGTTAGCCATTTTGTCCGTTTATTCGCTCATCTTAGAGAACAGTTCCACCGCTTCTTTCCCAAATGAAAACGTCTCCTTCTGTTGAGGGGTGGGAGCGTTTTTATTGTTTTTACTCTGTAAATTAGTTCTAAAACGACTGAACGGGTACCCACTCCTTCTAAATTGTGCAGCAGATGCAGAAACATTGCTCAAAAACAAATTGCCTTATTTTCGAGTTTGAAATTGGTTATTTAGTGTGAGATCTTTATGCGGTTACATCAACAATAGTTGGTTAGCCCTAGAAACTAACAATGTAAAGTAAAGAAGTGTTTAAAGATTATTGGGCACACTTTTACAGGTCTGCAAATCTGTATTTTCAAAAGAGAATGAGCTTTGGGGGGCTGAAAACTACGTAGTTTTCACAGTTTACCTCATATGTAGTCTGAAAAATGCAATTCCAAGTTAGCCAAGTTCATTTTGTCAAACCAGTCTTTTTAGATTTATGTCCTCGTATCTGAGGCGTGCGTCAATGCGTTGTATTAACATGGAAATTTTTTCGGATACAAACAAAAGCTAGTTTCCACACACATTTTTGTACTTTCTGCACTTTAAGTAACTTAAAAACATATTCTGCGCCAAAAAGTTCTGTTTAGAGCGTTTATCTAATAAGAATCATTTACTATGCCCGTGACATCCATAGTTATTTGTCCAAATTGGGGGATTCACGATGTCTCCACATGTGGAATTGTTTGTGGGATTGCCAACTGACATTCAAATGACCAACAGACATACTGCGGACGACGTGCATTTGATTCATGAGTTTAATGACTTGTGCAAGAGTAAAAACTGAACCTTTCGGCGGATATCGACGGTCCTTCGTGTCCAGGCGATTGCCCATGCTAATTATAGTAATCAAACAACAACCCTGTGTCCCCGAGCATGTCACTCCCGGAGTGAACATCGGTTTGTGTGAAAGGTTTACTAAACAGTCCGGCAGATTGTGGGATCCCACTGGGTTTAGAACGTATAGTTAACTACCATATTTGTCTCAGAAGGCCTTGCTTATTAATCCGTCGCTACAGGTAGTCCCCCTCCGTGTTTTATCTAACACTGTGATATGACCTCATGTATCGGATTGTCGCAGTTTGATTTTTTAGTGATAAATTATTTGGCGTGATGTCCTCGCTTCCCCTTTCAGTAAGCCCTTTGTCTTACCTTGATTTCCTGGTTACCTCTGTGTACTTGCATTGCCTTCCGTTGTCGATTCCGTACGCTGTGACTTTCTTATTTCTTCCGGAAGAGTAATTAAATCGTTTTGTGCCATGTCGGTACTCACTATACTAAGCGTGCTGCAAGGATCACCGGTCGCCTTTTGGTTTACTTTGCCTCGGCTAGAACAAAAACACTCTGCATTCTCGGTATCTCTGACCTGTTTCTGTTGTCAAACGACTACGCCTGACTTGTGCATAGTCCCTCTCATAAACAATAATAAGACAGGTACAGTAGGTGGGCTAACTCACGAAATGTCAACCAAAATTCCGAAATGCGTTTTTGTTTCGAAAAGATTAATTAAGTAGGGTTGTAAAACCAATAATCATCAAGCAGCATAATTCTATAATAATTCAGTTACCTCAGCATGCCGGCTTTCGAACGAACTTCTCTACGGCTGCATACAAGAACTATACACTGTAAAATACGACAACTTAATTAGCATGAATGTTTCTCATTGATTTTCGATGCCCCTAAAAGTCCAATTATATTTCATGGAAAACATGCATAAAACCGTTCATTCTTTTACTCATTCGGTAGATAATCATGTCTTCTTTTAATTTTATGCTCGAAGGAGGGACATAATTAAGTTATAAAAAAGTTTCTAATTAGGGGACTTTTAAATACCGTGGAATGGCCGTTTCTAAAGTGTCGTGTCTCTGCCTTTGCCAATGTGGCTTGTAAAGTTAACAATATGACAGAAATCCACTGCTAAATTTTATGAACCCCATATAATCTTTTATCACCGTAGAGAAATGTGTGGTTTTTCGTACGCGGAAAATATACGGATTGTAGTTTTGAAACCCCGAATCAAAATGTGACGGCAGAGCGGCTTCAAAATTATTCGGGAATCGGAAAACTTTTTTAAAACCGAATTATGTCCCTCCTTTGAGCATCCCTGTAGAAGATGACGTAATTATCTACTGAATAAGAAAAGGACTGACTATTTTTATCCATGTTTTCAGGAAATATAATTGGACATTTAGGGCGTCGAAAATCGATGAGAACAATTCACGCTATATAAGCAATCATTTTTTAAAGGGCGTAGTTTTTTTCCTGCAGCCAAAGAGAAGTTCGTTCGAAAGCCGGCATCCTTGAGGTGACTGAATTATTATAGAAGTATGTTGCAGGGTGACTAGTTTTACAACCCTACTTAATTAATCTTTTCGAAATGAAAACGCATTTCGGAATTTCGGTTGACATTTCATGAGTTAGCCCACCTATTGCGAATTAAGTTAAGAGGTGTGGTTACACAACCTACCCTTCTCAGCAGTCCTAACGAGATTGCGAATGGACAGTTCTGTCCACCCAAATTAATTGAGGTAAGATGCATATAATCATGCCATTCCAAAGAAGGCAGGAGCAATTTCGACTTCAAAGAAGACCAAATTAACAGGTCTGTTCAATTTTATATCTCAAAGCACCTGAATAACACTGTCAAGCATGCTATTGCTTAAACATACAGATGACGGCTAGACATAGGACAGTCTTTTTGAGGGGAAGTGAGGCATGATTAGCCATATATTTGCCTAACTAAGTTACGCGCGTGCGATAAAGTGGGTTTTGTGCGAGTGGGGTCACCACTGGGCGAGCACTCCTCACTACACATCAGTAACAGTAAACTTGTCGCGCTTGAATCTATCACGACGCTCTAAAGATCGTGGTTTGAAAGGTTATCAACTGGCAGGATAGCCTGGTCCCTCTCGGGTCTGAGAGTCAGGCTGCAAAGAATCCTTCTTAATGTGCGCGAAGATGGGATCCGAGCCGCCCTCGTAAAGGCTCAGTTCATGAAATGGGGACCAGACTGAGTGAGACACGCGTAAACGAACTGTCAGTCGCTGCACGCGAACTCAGCTCCGGTCTTCTTGCCTCGGTCCTGACATCAAAGCAAGGGGTGTAAGGGAGGATAGAGTGCGGTAGGTGCTGCACAAGTCTGCTCCACTATAAACTAATTAACCGGCAAATCATAGATGCTGCCGCCATCCGGCGGGAATGTGTAAACTTAGTCTAGGACGGTTATATGCGTAAGAAACTGCCCGGACACATAGTAGCATAGATTTTCGCCGAATTTTTAAATATTCTGACTTATAAAATTATTTATAGATACATCCTTAACGCAAAAAAAGTATTTTCGGAGCAAGTTTCGCAAATAAATGAAGGGTACATTTTAGGCACCTAAAATCGGTCTTCTTAGCTTACATCATCATATTTCATGAATGAGGTCGCCTACTTTAATTTTCTGAACTATATTCTAATTCCGCGTTTGCTCTCAGGATAGCCGTTCACAAGGGCATGAAAATGCATGGAAAGACGTCCTACAGTGCGTGACCTATCTCATGAAATGTTGACTGAAATTCTGAAATGCGTTTTCGATTAGGAAGGATTAATTGGTCGCGGTTGTGATACTGATTACCTTAAGGCATACTCTTATAACATTTTGGACTCGGCAGGATGTCGGCTTTAAAATGCACTTCTTTTTAATCTCCTGTAGAAAGCGTGCTCGGTAAAAAATGACTACTTAATTAGCATGCATTTTTCCCATTGATTTTCGATGGTCTTTGAAATTCAAAAATATTTTATAGAAACCACAAACAAAAATGTGCTTTCTTTTAATCAATCACTAGAGAATCACGTCTTTTTTATATTTTATACTTAAGGAAGGAGTATAATTAGGTTTTAAAAAAAGTTTTCTAATTGCCGAATAATTTGGAGCCTGATCATTCGTTGCATTAGCACTTAGTGATTTCGCTCTACAAGGTGCATTCGTTCAGCGTAAAGAAAATCACATATTTTTCTATGCCACTAAAGAGATATCATACAGAGTCCATAAAATTTTGCAATGGATGCTGACCATGTTGTACATTCCATGAGGAGCAGTGGTGAACGGACAGGTACGATGCTATGTGAATGGACATTTCGCGGTCTTAAAAAGTCTCATAATTAGAAACTTTTTTAAAACCTAATTATGCTCCCTCCTTAGGTATAAAATATAAAGAAGACGTGATTCTCTAGTGATTGATTAAAAGAAAGCATATTTTTATTTGTGGTTTCTATAAAATATATTTGAATTTCAAAGACCATCGAAAATCAATGAGAAAAATGCATGCTACTTATGTAGTCATTTTTTACCGAGCACGCTTTCTACAGGAGATTGAAAAGAAGTGCATTTAAAAGCCGACATCCTGCCGAGTCGAAAATGTTATAAGAGTATGCCAAAAGATAATCAGTATCACAACCGCGACCAATTAATCCTTCCTAATCGAAAACGTATTTCAGAATTGCAGCCAACATTTCATGAGATAGGTTACGCACTGTAATAGCATAGATTCCATGTAGACCAGGAATTACAATTACGGGGACAAAAGAGTATTCGCTTCAGGGATGTATTCATTTGGGATATAATAATGTTAAACCTTATTTCGTCTGAAAACACAAATTACTGCAAAATGATTTCTCCCCATCACCCCACTTCATTTAGCATTCTGGAAAACGTTAAATTTTGCAGAAGACTCCAGAATCCGTTGTGCAAAGGAAGTGAATGTAGACAGTCAGCATTATACTGTGGTCTTTTCCCTCGTCAAAGGTCCCAGTCGTGGAACCTGGGGTTTGAGCATCCCACTTAAAAGTCAGAGTTTAACACCACACGGAGTTCACAGCCTGGGGACCCATCTCACTTCGCACACACCAAAGCACAGGCGTAAATTCGGAACATGATCGAGGCGTTCACTTAAGCAACCAGAATCTCACTTGTCTTCAGCCAGGTCCCGTTCAACCCAAAGGACTCAGTGATAATTGACTTCATGCTGGGGAAGCGGGGACTTTTTAAAAAGAATATCGTTATAAGAGGCCTGATAAAGTTCTCAGTTGAATGACAGTCTGCACGAGTTAGCTTGAGTGTGTAATCCATTCACACTTAGGTAGTTCTTCTTATTTTGAAAGTTTTTTAATTCTGAAAGCAGGGATTAGCGGTCGTTGAAGCAGACTGCGCCTGCGCAGCTGATCAAATGAACGTAGTTGACACATTGAAACGGCTGGAGGCGAGCTAACTTTATGAGAAAGTAAAGAGGATAACTCAGGACGAAGGGCCAATACTAAGGAAAGCAGTAACAATCGGGAGATGGCACCCAAAAAAATCTGCCTAACCAAAGCAGCCTGTCTTACGGGACAGGTGGTAATAGGGGTTTTATGGGTGGTGGCTGGTCGGTATGTACGATACTAGCCGACGGAAAGCCGAGGTTGGTCGGGTACCGTCTCCCGATTGTTACCCGATCATACGCCTTCCACTCGTCCGTTACCACTACACTGCCTTTAGCGACCCATTTTGTAATAACGGAACGGAGAGCGGGCCAACCTCGGCCTTCCGTCGGCTAGTATCGTACATCTCGACCAACCACCACCCATAAAACCCCTATCACCACCTGTCCCGTAAGACAGGCTGCTTTAGTTAGGCAGATTTTTTTGGGTGCCATCTCCCGATTGTTACCACCATGAGGTGTAAGGAACGCGCGCCCTATCTTCAAACATGTACCGAAAAACTGATTAGAACCGCCAACGTTCCGAGTGTGAACGCTGTGGCTTACTGTGAGAACTGCCGTTCGCATCCCACAACGATGCGTGCCAACTATTCGAACCAGTCGATACTCCCCCTCTCCCTGACTGGCCAGACGGCTGTTTCGCCGGGCCCCGCAGAAGCTGAGACTCTTACTCTGCGAAAGCAGTAAGTTACTCGCACAGGAGTAGATTTAAGAGTCGGGCCAGATGTAGTTATGCAGCCGCACCTGAAGTAAACAAACCTCAGCCACCTGAAATACGCAACCAGTGGTAATAGGGGTTTTTACAGGTGGGGTCGGGGAACGCACAGGCGACGAGATCAAGTAGTTGCATGCCAAAGAAAAGCTATTGGGAATGCGCGGTTGTACTTTGAGTGGTTGAGAAGTAGTTGATCTAACCCCTAACCCTAACTACAATCCCTAACCCCAACCGCAACAGTCCATCAGGTGGGGCTACATAACCACATTTTGCCCTAAGTCAAACTGCTTGGCATCTCAAAACGAATAAGCTCACAAGCCGTTGGGACTCCTCTGCGGTCTGGCAAGTTGCCGCTCTTCGGGTGACCCCCAGCAACATATCCTAGGTATGTTCCTCTGGAATGACAAACTCATCCGTGTTCACCTATGTCTGTATTAGTAAATACTCTGCCCATCTCGACTGATGATAATTACTGTACAAGGCATTGGTGGAACTTCGAGTCACTTATGTTGTTGACCCGTTGGTTAAACCTCTGCGGTCGACCAAAGTTGAGCGCCGTGTTTCAGTCTATGATTCCGGCTGTAAGTTTTGGTGGGAGGGGGGGTGGGTTACAGCTGGTTTAATAAACCCGTGAACAAATTTAAGAGAGATGATATAACGGTCCTTCATGCTTTCTTAGATTTAAATCTGCTGTCATTTGCAACATTACGACCTCCAAATTTTGAAATTGTCCATAGTCTCCATAATCATTCTTCTAAGACGACCATCTCCCCTTCCCCAGTACTTTGCCTTCACTTCCAATAAAGTATCATCTTTCCGCTACCTGGATGTTACTCTGTTCTCAAGTCTCCTAAGTCCCTTCATACTGAAGACCTTTTTACTAGAGTTCATAAACTTCTTTATTAAATTTGTCGTTTACTTTTCTCTCACACCTCCCCCAGTCCTTAATCGGGCACTTTATACCTGAATGCATTCTCCCTCCCACTTTTTATTGTTCCCGGTCATTTTTCTGTGTAGCAAAAACCCCCTCTGAATAAGGGGATCCACTTCGTCCCACTCAGATAGACCTGGTCCTCGTCTGCCCGACAGACGCAGAGTCATGTGACCTTTAATTATTATTCGAGACACTTATGGGTCGTTTTGGGCTAAAAAAGTTGGTTGTCACGGCAGGTGTTGTTTGACTCCCATCTGATCTGGCGGCCAGCATGCGGGCTTGGTGAACACATGCAGGCTCCGGGGTCCAACGGCAGCTGGTGTTCCGGCCACCGGATTCGTGGTCGCGAGGGCGGAAGAGACGAGCGCAGCCGGCGATGTCCTCACACACACACCAAGCACCTGCTGCTGCCGCCACCCCTCCCCCCATTCCGCAAAAAACGCAACATCACGTAAGCTTGACGCCGATTGGCCGACTTTGACGCAGCCACCAGTCCGGACTGTGGCTTTGAGGCTGCTTTACTGTGGCCCTTTTCCCCGGATCTCTCCTGTGCGAACAAGAGGTTGTTCGAGTCTGGCAGTTCCTGAGTTTTCATTAGTGGTCTGTAGGTCAGAGGGCAGGCACCGGCTTGCATCCTGCGCAAAAAAATCCGTTTAATGACCCTGAAAGACCGATACTGTGAAACTGACAGTTTTACTTAAATAACTTTAGCACTGCTAGGCGGGGTACGCATTCATCACCCAATCTGTCGCCGTGGTGGGCTAGATTCCGACGGAACTTCTGCCCTATCATCCATATAAATATGTCACCCGCATAGTAAATTATTTTTTTAATCTACTTTCGAAGAGAGTGTACAGGTAACTATTTCTTTCTTGGGAGGACTAATAAAACTCTATTCCTTGATGTCAGTATTGTCAAAAATTTTGTCCTACTGAAAAGACGAAGCTAAAAGGTTTTCGTAGTTTGGGAGTTTTGTAATCCTGATTTTTCTGAAAGAGCTTGCCCTTGTTTGTATTTATTTTGTACCCCCAGGACAGTCCGCAGAGCAGGTGCTCTGGCTCAAAGTGAATACTGCAGTAGCTCACGCTGTGCATGTTATTGGGCTGCACCGAGTCTGTCCGAGCAGGCTTGCGTCACGCCTTAGACGGCCGGACTTCACTTTAGCCCATTCCTCGCGTACAGACTCATGCACCATGGCTATCTAGTGCATGGGAGAGAGGCCCGGTAAGGGTTAAGTATATGCTCAGGGCAAGGGAAGACTACGGAGAACTGCCTGCTATATTGTCCAGAGGTGTTTTTCTGAGGAGTTTTAGGTCGGCCCTTTGTCGGCAGGATGACATTCGCTGACCTTTACCGCCCCGAGGAACCGGTACTGCTGAAATGTCTACACTGGTTCATTGTTCTGCACATCCCACACGTAATTCTTCAGGAAGAGGAAATCTCGCTGAAAATAAGGTCAGCATGAAGAGCAGTCAGGTAGTAGCAGAAATATTCGGAATAACGGTAGATGGAGTATATATGTTAGCGGGTAAGGCGGGAGTGTTAAAACGCTGGTGAATTTGTTGAACAGCTAACACTTTCTTGCCGGAATATCCCTACTCATGAAAAGTCGGCGTACTCCTTATCATAATAAATTTGACATGTTTGCAGCCTATCACGTGGCGTTAGAGTTTATGGCATGGAAGGTCAACACGTAGGGGGATAATTCACTCGTCAACTGGAACGAGGGTCAGACTACAATGCCTCCTTCAGTATGTGGTCCCTATGACATTCTCGTTTGTGTGAAATCCAAGATCCTCTTGACTGAAATCTGGCAAGAAGTTAGTTGAGGTGGGGCAGGTGAATATGGACCCCTCGTTCTGCGCTAAGTTCTGCCGGAGCGGGGGTCAGGGTTAGGTTTAGGAGGGCTAGGAATAGGGTTAAAGTTATGACACAGGAATAGGGGGCCCGTGAAATTAAGCATAAGGCCACCTGTAATATGGCGGATCCCATTCCCGTGTCGAACCGGCATTTGGGAATCAGGCCGTGTGGAGTGCTCAGATGGCCTATTTGCGTTTCTTTCATTGGGCTGTCTGGTAAGGATCGGGTGAAGAACCTCAAGCATCTGTGGCATACAAAGAATACCTACTATACTTATTTAGGTGGGTTTTAGTCCATCACAATTATTTCGGTTTGGTGTTTCATCGTACAAGGTTAGGTCGTCTGTTGTAGACAGTCTGGTGCCTTATCTACCATGACCGCAGCTCAAAGAGTTGAGAAGCGATCGTTGTAGACGGTCTGGTGGATTATCTGCAATGACCTCCGCTCAGAGATCCGAGGAGCGATCGTTGTAGGCACTTAAAATTTATCTTTTTAATTGCCCTGCTTATTTTCGGTTGCTGTATGTCAATGCATTAAAACTTTTCCGCCCGAAAAACGAATTTATCAATTATCTATACCTATTCTGCCATTCCTCTATGCATACATAGGCACCACCCTTAAACCCCCCATTACCACCTTTCCCGTAAGAGAGTCACCTTTGACTGGTCATGTGTGTGCGTGCGTGTTTGGGGTCCTTTACTCGATCGTTGCCGTCTGTTTCACTGAAAGCGCACATATGCGTACGTCACCTCTGTGTGGAGCAGTAATCGGGTCATGTGTTCCCTCGAATTAGTTTTACATTTTTCCGGCGGCTAGTTCGCATGCAAAAAGCACTGGGGTTGGTTTGGAATAGTAAGAGTTCTTTAAACATTTGCCTACCTAGCCAGAACCGTTTATTCGGAGCATGCACTTATTCGAGTTCAAAAAAGCCCGTCAAATCGAATTATCCTTTTTTCAAATACTGAGTGCTTTTAATTTTGTTCGAGGAGAGCTTGACTTCACGTGTTGTCGTGGCTTTGAAGCAGCCCTGCAGGCGCAAATCCCGGACGCGGTTTCAGATTTATGACGACGTTGCACTGAGGTGATATCAAGCCTACTCCAGGTGCTGGTGAGGGGTTTTGAAACACGGTCAAATAGTTTGAAAACCAAATGCTACTTAGTTCGGCAGGATAGGTCGGTGAACGGCACTGTCGCGTAATAATGCATATTACAGACAACATTTAACAGAATCGGAGTCCTCAGTGGAAATTGCAGATGTCTGACTTAAATGTCCATTGATCCGCTAAGTAAACTTTTAAACCTTCGGCGCGGCAACAGATTAAATTAATCGCAGAAAGAAGAAGCAATCGCTCGAACAAGAAATTTACTGGCACGACGTTTCCCACTCTCACATCGTAGAAAAGGGTGCATATGGTGCGCAATATTTATAGGACGCGATTGACAGACATCCACACGCCTACCATACTTGGAAGTACTCGTGTTCGTCGCTGGAGGTTGTAGTTGGTACATGATTGCTTGTCAGTCATTACCTTAGTTGTTAATGCCCGTTATTTTATTCCCCGCTGTCGATTCTTGGCATGACGACTAATTGGGAATTTGACTCGTTGCCACCGTGATTGCCAGCCACCCGCATCCTCCCTCATGGTTAGTAATTTTGCCTAGGCGAAATCACATCATATAATATGGAGGCAGAAGGTCACTGCGCTTGTTAATTGAATGCGGGCCGGAGAACCATGATTCAAGCAGCTCACGGCTCACGTGGTTGTCACCCCTTGCGACGGTTTCGGCCTCACCAAACTTGTAGGCGTGGCCGGGTCCCGTCGAATGAGCCGCGATTAGGGAGTTGGTGTCACTCTTCCTCATTGCTGCTGCTGCTGCATGCTCGGTCATTCGCGTTTAGAGTAATCACCCTGTTTCTCCGTAGTAGTTCCTTTGTCCGCAGCTGCACCAGATCCCGTAAGCGCCTCCAGACGTTTCTCGCCGGGGCAGTGGGTCTTTCGGCCTCGTGTGCACATTTGGGCCAAGTTACCCGCCAGACCTACAGCATCGCCTTTTTCGACACAGTAAGATGACTGTCCAGGTTGGTTTTCTGGAGCAATCTGCCATCCGCTAGATGACTGTTGGGCTCACAGGAAAACGTGAATAAACTCGGGGCTATTGGTTGGGGCCTCGCAGCTCAGGTGCCCTGAACACTGGTTGTCCTCAAGCCTTGCCCTTGCTTTTGTGGGTTTTACTCACGCCACAAGCGCCGATATTTTCACAAATGGGTCAGTTAACTTGTGAATTGCATAGCTAATTTCCATTGCTTTTGAAAGTCACCGTCACGGTCAAAAAGACTCGGAACATGTCGAACAAATGATTGACTTTATAAGCTCTTGTAATAACCGTACAACTTAAGATGTTTTCAAATTAACCTTTAACACTCGAAATGGGTGCATTTCCCTGCAAAACGATCTAACGAAACATGGTAACAATAATTCTTTCATAAGAATCGAAAACAATTAAACAATCTCTACTGCCTATCTGTAAATATGTTGCCAAAATGATCAGAGGCTGGCTGGCCTACCTTCTATATCAAATAGTTCGGGGTGATGTCCCCGGCTTTTCAAACCTGAGCCTTCCTTAGGTAATCCCTTCCCTTTGACAGGAAGTCCGATTATTTCAGTTCCGGCCTGATGAGCAGCGACGCTTGCCGCAAACTGAGCTGCATCGGTAGCGCGAATTTAAAAACTTGGTGTTGTCGCCAAAGGCATGTCGCCCTGGAGACATTCCGCGCTCGAACCGTCTCCAGGACTGTAGTACTTCTTTCAGACCAACTGCATTACAAACACATGACGTCTACACGTAAAACTGCCAATGACTGTATCTTACGAATTCTGCTGTAAATAAGTAGGACGTGTTTGAAATGAACCTCAACTCCATTCGGGGCTAGCAGACCTGTACAATGTGTAATACAAGGGAAGGCGGAGTGGCAAAAGTTAAACAGCCAATAAAAGTCAGCATGTGGAAGGGAGCTGAGGAGCGTTCGGAGGTCAGGGATCAGAGTCTCGTTTTGTCAGGGGCTGTTCCACTTTTGATGTTACACCCTCCCGTATATTACTGTACAGGCCTCACGATGAATAGTCAAAGGCCTACGTTTGGCGGACTTGACTTTTTAAATGTTTTCCTGGGCATCATCGCTGAACTAAAACAGCATCTTTTGAAGTGTGTTGAACGAATGACACTTTTTGCTTGTCCAATTCTTGAGAGCGTATTTTTTCTTCTTTCGATGAACTTAAAGCCCATGGGGTCATTTTAATTGGAGTCTATTCCCCTTAATTTCTACAGGTACTGTGAATAAAGGATATAGACCGTGTCGCTGTGACAACCGTTTTGCTGAATAGAAAAAACTTCGGCACCGCTAAGTGGATGGGTCGTCATTGTATTAACAATACCGCTTTGTTTGTTTGTTGCACTTTTATACACAGCCGTCAGTACTTTCGCTGAATGCACTACGACTGCTAAAATTCCGGCGTCAATCTGACATCGAACAGTCCCAAGGTTTCGAGGGCCACTTGAAACCTCTCAAGTCTAACGGACTTTTTTCAACCGAGTAAACAAATGGGTTTACATATGCTATGCAAGCCAGCGCGGACTCCAACGGCTTGTGTGACGCTAGAAAACTGATCTTAGCCTAATCACCAATGGGGTTTTCGGAACTAACTTTAAACAATATTAGATTGGAAAGCACGCAGTTTAACTCGATTACAGGAAATGAGTGTGATATGGCCCTCGCATGCATCTGAAATACCTGGAATTTTCATACTTGGTAAATTTCTGAAGTTGTGGACTACCAAACGGTACACGATTCCTGGTTGTACCATGTTCTATCATTTTCCCAATAAACGAACTCCAACCCGCTCTAATATCATTTAGGATCGACTGTTTACAATGGCCACGACGGAGCGATGTTCGCCGATGTGACCTCATCTTCGGGAGTAGAGGGAGAGTGCTGGCGCTTAGTTTTCATGTAGACAGTCAGGCTTTGGGGTCATCATAGGCAGTCGCAAGGTGACGATGCAAGATAGTCTGAAGGTTTGCCATCAAAGGTAAAGGGTACGGCGATAACGGTCTGCGACGTCGTGTCTTCTAGGAGTGAAGACAACCTGGATAAGGAGATGTCACATGTATTGGGCAGTCGGCAGTTTAACGATATAAACAAAAACTCGAATTTTCGCTCCTTAATGTAAACCCTGAATGTCGCATGATGCCTGAAAGCGAACAGAGTTAAATCTAGTTCCGCTGCGGCTTAGGGTTGCAGTATGAGAAACAATTACGCATGTTACAGCCGAAATATAGGGTCACAAGATGGTGTTTTTGTTTATTTCTTTTAGTATCTTTCTAGTTCTTAAACCTGAGCAAAGGCATGAGTAACAAGAAGACCTAAAACAGCACTTGTGACTCAGCCACCTTCGCCAGTCAGTCCTACCCTGGGTCTAGACCTCAGACAGTAGGAACCAGGGTGGTAGCACAGTATACAGCTGTTGGTGACGACTACACCATAGTCACAAACCATATCCAAGTCCGTTGCATTTATTCGCGACGCTTCTGAAAGAATTCGATCAGATGAGAAGAGATCGGACGATGAACAAAACCATGTCCCCTGCACTCCGATCGTGAATTAACTGGGATTAACTAAACAATCGTAATAAAATTAAGGACTTATGGGGAAATTTTGCATCTGATTTGATGGTAAAAACACTTACCATCCTAACTATTCGCATTAGTACTTCAGGTACTTTGCCAAGAAGACTCATCTAATCCCAGAGTGAGAAGGACTGGTAAGTGCTGACGGAGTGGTTGGCTCTGGTATTTTTTTCGGTCATCAGTTACCAATGTCTTAGCATAGCACAGTTAAGGACTAAAATTTAAACCGGGATCCGCTTGGTCGTAGAAAGTTCTGGCTCTATCGGTTATGATAGGTAATATTCCACGGCGTACATACATGACTATCAGCGAGCCTTGGATTTGGCCTTGGAATTTCCACTTAGAGCACCTGAGGTGGTTTGCGTAGGACGATCAGTTTTTTACTGGCAGATTGTATCACCAACTGCAGGGGGACTGAACAAATCGTTTCTCGCTCGCTCACTATCATCAGCTAACCATGCTTGGAACTCAGGCGGAGGGGACCCGGAGTCTACGCTGCACGGAGGTTAAGTCCAACATTAGCTATGATCAGACCTATGCCCTAGACACGGAGTTCATCCATTGAACTGAGTCTCATTGGAAATCGATGCGCTGCCTTCTGGCAAACCCGTTTACGTAACCCTGTTGCATGTGATGAAAGCAGGCCGCATGGTGACCGGTTGTGCCCTGAATTATCGCCGGGGTCGGTGGACTTTTCCCTGACCTCTGAACGCCTTGGGCTTTCCACTGTTTGCATTTTAATCTCATTCGCACAACTTAGGAATCGCGTGAGCATTTGTCTTTACCTCTCTTCCTCCTCTCCATGTTTGTCGACTTAGCCTATGCAAGTCTCAGCGTTGCTATCTTACCGTCTGTGGACCTGTTGATTTTTCGGCCGTTTGTTGTTTGGAGCTTGCGGTAGAACCTCCATGTTAAAGGTATATGGAAGGTGTGCGAAGAAGGTTTCGAAGACTAAAGCAGGTAATGAAGTACAATGCTATAGCGAATTAGAAGTGAAGCCATCTGGCGTATAAGAACGTCAGACCCCTGTGTGTTGGCAGTGTAGCTAGCTAGCTATTCGGCCACATGCGCATCCACGACGACCTGCGGTAGACAACCGCCGGTTACACCACACATCCACACACTCCCTACCTCCTCCACCGCCACCATCACCCCACCAGAAATCAACACTCACACACCTCATGCACCCAACTGCCACCTCCCACGCAAGTGGGAAGTCCGCATCTCGACTCGGTCCCCATGCGGCTTTGGCTGCACGGGTGACTTGAATCCGAGACTATCCCGACACGTCAAGCGTCGTGGATAGGAAGATTGCTGATTGACGCCCGCTCTCGCTTTACGCAGTTCGTCGCGTTGTGTGTGTGTGGAGTGTGGAGTGGCGGACTGGTGGGCCGGGAACGGGCTGAAACAGCACCTTCCACAGCACTCTCACGCAAGTGGGAGACACGCCGTTCAACCCCCGTTGTGTGAAATCCTGGTGTTGTGTGTATGGGGGGCCAGGTCGTGCTGTGGCGCGCGCAGGCATGGTCAGTCGACCATGTCAGCCACCGCGCCCATTCCCCACTCCAGTCTGCTGACCGGCTCGGACAGCGGTTGGGGTGTGGGAATGGGAAGGGAGAGTGAGGTCGACGACTCAGCGCACTTTCTCCTCACTATAAACAATCTGACGCGCTTGAAGCTATCACGGTGCGCTAAAAACCGTGGCTTGGAAGGTTGCCAACTGACGGGGTAACTTGGACCTCCTCCTTGACCGGGGGCGGTCTGAGAGTCGGGCTGCAATGGCTCCTTTTTAATGTGGCCTTTATGGCACTCCCATCACAGTGTGGGATCTGAGCCAGGCGTTGGCGGCACGCCCAGGTGCGGCTTCGGCCGTGCCAGCCTCCAAATCTCTGTTGTGTTGGTTGAAATCCTGGTTATTTGTTGTGTGGGCCAGGGGGTGTGGTGGAACGCCAAGGTGAGGATCCGTCCGAGCCATCCACCTGCGGCCTCTCTCGTCTCCGGTCTTCTTGACTCTGTCTTGACACCGGGCTTGGGCGAGAGAGGAGGAGGGAGTGTAGGTAGATGCTACGCAAGTCTACCGGCACTATAAACCCCTGCGTAAGTCACCGTCCCTGCTCCCATTGCGGCTGTAACTGTGGGGCACACGGTGGACATCATCGAAAACGATGGTCGAACTGTCATTTTAAGGGTTAGAAAGCTGTTGCACCAAGTTTGTTTATAGGGCTCTTGCGGCGAAATTGCGAGTTCCAGGCGTATGCATAAGTGAAGAAGAAGAGTGGTCGAGCACAAGAACACTTTGTTTATTGTCCTGAGCTTTTGAACTCGCGTAGGAGTTCATCGTCAGAGATAATAGCAGCAACAGGACAGGCGACAGTTGTAGGACATGCTAGTCAATCGTCGACCGACGGCGCAAGACTGGAGGTGACTGCGCAGGGCTCTGTACGCCGGCGCCAGATCGATAAGTCGATTGACTGAGTCCTCCTCCAAGGCCCAGGCTTCAATCAATTCTCGGCCTGTTTTGTTTCCGGCGTGGGCGACTATTTTGATGGCTGTGAAGTTAAACTCGTGAACCATTTCGTGCGTGCGGACGGCCGCATGTGATAATGCATCGTTTCGTCGCACAACCAGCTTCTGTTCATGTATGCACGACCCGAGCATGCGTCCAGTCTGGCCTGTGTAGTTACAGGGGCAATTTTGACACGGTGTGCGATGTACTACTCCAGACTGCTCCTCAGGCTTTAACCGATCTTTAATTTTCATGATCCTACTGCTCAGGACAATTAACAAAATGTCCTGGTTCTTGATCCCTCTTCTTCTTCACCATTGGTAATACCTGCCACCATAGATGTTTGCTGAAGGTAGACTAGTCGAATTTGCGGAAAGTTCGCTCCCTTCATTGGTAACCACCCCCT
Source organism: Spirometra erinaceieuropaei (assembly GCA_902702965.1). NCBI lineage: Eukaryota > Metazoa > Platyhelminthes > Cestoda > Diphyllobothriidea > Diphyllobothriidae > Spirometra > Spirometra erinaceieuropaei. Next base: position 356,195 of record CACRXP010000489.1, read on the forward strand.
GAGCTCTAACATCGAGGTGACCTGACTATGTTATTGGGTCTAACCGAACGTTACTTCATAATAGTCGAGTCACTGGTTGGAGGTCAAAATCCGTGATAGATTCATTTAACTGAGCTTAGCTGAGCAGAGTTAGATATCCTCTTCCTAAATTCGGTAGGTGGTCACGTCTACACGCGTCTGTTCGGAGCTGCGAACACGAAAGTTAAACGGCCGGCCATCGCCTTCATGTAGTTAACCGCTCCTAACTGCAATGAGCATTAAATTAGGCTAAACTTCGCCTAGACGCGTCCAACCTTAGTTGGCGGCGCCCCCGGGGCTGACAGCTGCAAACAGATGATCCCGACCACCGTCGCTGCTGAAAGGGGGCACGTGGAGTCAGGCGTAATTACAAACTGACCTGAGACCATGATCTTTTCCAACCCCCTCCCCCCACCACCGCCGCCGCCTCAACCTCGACCCCCTTTCTCCAACGTCTTTCCAAATTTTGGGAAGGAGGGGGAGGGGAGGTGGGAGGGTCACGGGGACGATCCGTGGCCCGGTCGCGTATACCACCCACCTTCCTCGTCACAAAATTACCGACGGCGGCAGAAGGGCGGTCGTAGTCCACGTGGTACCTACTGCCGCGGACAGCTGACGGG